>JAVSCE010001190.1:0-87882 GCA_032199065.1 Smutsia gigantea
ATAAAGAAGGACATTACATAATGATAAACGGGTCAGTGCAACAAGAAGATATAACCATTATAAATATATATGCACTCAACACAGGAGCGCCAGCACATGTGAGACAAATACTAACAGAATTAAAGGAGGAAATAGACAGCAATGCATTCATCTTAGGAGACTTCAACACACCACTCACTCCAGAGGACAGATCAACCAGACAAAAAATAAGTAAAGACACAGAGGCACTGAACAACACACTAGAACAGATGGACTAACAGACATCTACAGAACTCTACACCCAAAAGCAACAGGATACACATTCTTCTCAAGTGCACATGGAACATTTTCCAGAATAGACCACATACTAGGCCACAAAAAGAACCTCAGTAATTTCAAAATATTGAAATCCTACCAACTAACTTCTCAGATCACCAAGGTATAAAACTAGAAATAAATTTTAGAAAGAAATCAAAAGGCTCACAAATACATGGAGACTTAACAACACTCTCCTAATTAATCAATGGGTTAACGACCAAATCAAAACAGAAATCAAAGAATATATAGAGACTAATGACAACAACAACACAAAACCACAACTTCTGTGGGACGCAGCAAAGGCAGTTCTAAGAGGAAAGTATATTGCAATCCAGGCCTATTTAAAAAAGAAAGAACATTCCCAAATGAATAGTCTAAAGACACAATTACTGAAATTGGAAAAAGAAGAACAAATGAGGCCTAAAGTCACCAGAAGGAGGGACATAATAAAGATCAGAGAAGAAATAAATAAAATTGAGAAGAATAAAACAATAGAAAAATCAATAAAACCAAGAGCTGGTTCTTTGAAAAAATAAACAAAATAGATAAACCCCTAGCCAGACTCATTAAGAGGAAAAGAGAATCTACACACATAAACACAATCAGAAATGAGAAAGGAAAAATCACGACGGACCCCACAGAAATACAAAGAATCATAAGAGAATATTATGAGAATCTATATGCTAACAAGCTGGAAAACATAGAAGAAATGGACAACTTCTTAGAAAAATACAACCTTCCAAGACTGACCAAGCAAGAAACAGAAAAACTAAACAGACCAATCACCAGCGACGAAATCGAATTGGTAATCAAAAACTACCCAAGAACAAAACCCCCGGGCCTGATGGATTCACCTCTGAATTCTACCAGACATATAGAGAAGAAATAACACCCATTCTCCTTAAAGTTTTCCAAAAAATAGAAGAGGAGGGAATACTTCCAAACTCATTCTATGAAGCCAGCATCACTAATACCAAAACCGGGCAAAGACCTCACCAAAAAAGAAAATTACAGACCAATATCCCTGATGAACGTAGATGCAAAAATACTCAACAAAATATTAGCAAATCGAATTCAAAAATACATCAAGAGGATCATACACCATGATCAAGTGGGATTCATCCCAGGGATGCAAGGATGGTACAACATTCAAAAATCCATCAACATCATCCACCACATCAACAAAAAGAAGAACAAAAACCACATGATCATCTCCATAGATGCTGAAAAAGCATTTGACAAATTCAGCATCCATTCCTGATTAAAACTCTCAACAAAATGGGTATAGAGGGCAAGTACCTCAACATCATAAAGGCTATATATGGCAAACCCACAGCTAACATCATACTTAACGGCGAGACGCTGAAAGCTTTTCATCTAAGATCGGGAACAAGACAAGGATGCCCACTCTCTCCACTGTTATTCAACATAGTACTGGAGGTCCTAGCCACAGCAATCAGGCAAAACAAAGACATACAAGGCATCCAGATTGGTAAAGAAGAAGTCAAATTGTCACTATTTGCAGATGATATGATACTGTACATAAAAAACCCTAAAGATTCCATTCCAAAACTACTAGAACTAATATCTGAATTCAGCAAAGTTGCAGGATACAAAATTAACACATAGAAATCTGTTGCTTTCCTATACACTAATGATGAACAAACAGAAAGAGAAATCAGAAAAACAATTCCATTCACAATTGCATCAAAAAGAATAAAATACCTAGGAATAAACCTAACGAAGGAAGTGAAAGACCTGTACTCTGAAAACTACAAGACACTCTAAGAGAAATTAAAGAGGACACTAACAAATGGAAATGCATCCCATGCTCTTGGCTAGGAAGAATAAATATTGTCAAAATGGCTATACTACTAAAGCAATCTACAGATTCAATGCAATCCCTATCAAACTACCAACAGCTTTCTTCAATGAACTGGAACAAATAATTCTAAAATTCATATGGAACCACAAAGACCCCGAATAGCCAAAGCAATCCTGAGAAGGAGGAATAAAACAGGGGGAATTACACTCCCTGACTTCAAGCTCTACTACAAAGCCACAGTAATCAAGGCAATTTGGTACTGGCACAAAAACAGACCCACAGACCAGTGGAACAGAATAGAAAATCCAAACATTAACCCAAACATATACAGTCAATTAATATTTGATAAAGTGCCTTGGATATACAATGGGGAGATGACAGCCTCTTCAGCAGCTGGTGTTGGAAAAACTGGACAGCTACATGTAAGAGAATGAAACTGGACTACTGTCTAGCCCCATACACAAAGGTAAACTCAAGGTGGATCAAAGACCTGAATGTAAGTCATGAAACCATAAAACTCTTAGAAAAAAACATAGGCAAAAATCTCTTGGACATAAACATGAGCAACTTCTTCATGAACATATCTCCCCGGGCAAGGGAAACAAAAGCAAAAATGAACAAGTGGGACTATATCAAGCTGAAAAGCTTCTGTACAGCAAAGGACACCATCAGTAGAACAAAAAGACATCCTACAGTATGGGAGAATATATTCATAAAAAACGTATCTGATAAAGGGTTGACATCCAAAATATATAAAGAACTCATGCACCTTAACAAACAGAAAGCAAATAATCCAATTAAGAAATGGGCAGAGGACATGAATAGACACTTCTCTAAAGAACAAATTCAGATGGCCAACAGGCACATGAAAAGATGCTCCACATCGCTAATCATCAGAGAAATGCAGATTAAAACCACAATGAGATATCACCTCACACCAGTGAGGATGGCCAACATCCAAAACACAAACAACAACAAATGTTGGCGAGGATGTGGAGAAAAGGGAACCCTCCTACACTGCTGGTGGGACTGTAAATTAGTTCAACCATTGTGGAAAGCAGTATGGAGGTTCCTCAAAAAACTCAAAATAGAAATACCATTTGACCCAGGAATTCCACTCCTAGGAATTTACCCTAAGAATGCAGCAGCCCAATTTGAAAAGGACAGATGCACCCCTACGTTTATTGCAGCACTATTTACAATAGCCAAGAAATGGAAGCAACCTAAGTGTCCATCAGTAGATGAATGGATAAAGAAGATGTGGTACATATACACAATGGAATATTATTCAGCCATAAGAAGAAAACAAATCCTACCATTTGCAACAACATGGATGGAGCTAGAGGGTATTATGCTCAGTGAAATAAGCCAAGCCGAAAAAGACAAGTATCAAATGATTTCACTCATATGTGGAGTATAAGAACAAAGAAAAAATACTGAAGGAACAAAACAGCAGCAGACTCACAGAACCCAAGAACGGACTAATAGTTACCAAAGGGAAAGGGACTGGGGAAAATGGGCGGGAAGGGAGGGATAAGAGGAAAAAAGGGGCATTACGATTAGCAGATGTAATGTTGGGGGGGCACGGGGAGGGCAGTACAACTCAGAGAAGACAAGTAGTGATTCTATAGCATCTCACTACGGTGATGGACAGTGACTGTAATGGGGTTGGTGGGGGGGACCTGATGAAGGGGTAGTTTAATAATCGTGATATTGCACATGTAATTGTAAATTAATGATAATAAAATAAATTATATTAAAAAAAAAGAAGATATAGTAGCCAAATCATATTTATTCTCCTTCACCTAGTCAGAAGTTGTCTTTGCTCCTTGTGTTCCTTCTTCCTTCAACTGTTGGTCAAAATCAAGTTCTATGTCCTCCTCCAGTCATTTCATTGTCTACCAGACTGATCCCTTAAGTGTGGCCCATTGAGTTCTGTGTTTATGATTTGCCTATTTCAGCTATGGGCTCTCTGGTCTGTGATTGTTATATAAATTCTGTACCTCTTACAAATTAAGGTCATGAAGGTTTGGGTTTTATTTTAATGAAAACTGACACAAAGGAGTTTTTCACCCTATTAACAGATGAAGACAGGCCGTGGGCACTTTAGTTGTCCACAGTCTCTATTCTTACTGTTTTTCCCCTACACTGAGACCACAGGTCAGGGACCTATCACTGCTTTTGCTACTGTGTATCTTATATTAGTAAAATATTTCTCCGCATCCATGTGTCCAACAAAAGTGGAAAACTAAAAGATACAGAGGATGACATGTTTCTTCTACTCATTCATGTTTCTAATCTCCCTGAGTCTGGATTGCATCAAATATAAAATGGGAATCATAATAAATCTACCCTTATGAGTTTTACAGACTATAAAGCTGAGTACAAGAGAGTTAAGTAATTTGCCAAGGTTAACAGTAAGTAAACTGGTTGAGCTACAATTCAAAAGCAAGCAATTAAGATACCAAAGCCCCTAACCTTTTTTTATTAGAATATAGTTGATACACAATATTATATTGGTTTCAGATACACAACATAGTGATTCAATAATTATATACATTACTAAATGCTTGCTATGTAAGTGTAGTTACCCTGTTACCATACCAAGATATTACCATACAACCAATATTACTGGTTATATTCTCTATACTATACTTCCATTCCTATGACTTATTTTATAATTTGAAGTTTGAACCTCTTTATCCCCTTCACCTATTTCATCCATCCCCACTCCTCCCCTATGGTAAACAACAGTCTGTTATCAGTATTTATGGGTCTATTTCCCTTTTGTTTCATTTTTCAGATTCCACATGTAAATGAAATCATACGGTATATGACTTTCTCTGACTTATTTCACTTAGCATGATACTCTATAGTTCCATTCACATTGTCACAAATGGCAAGTTTTCCTTTTTATGACTGAGTAATATTCCACTGTATATATGTACCACATCTTCTTTATCCATTCACCTATTGATGGGCATTTGGATTACTTCCACATCTTGGATATTGTAAATAATGCAGCAATAAACATAAGGGTGCATACATCTTTTTGAATTAATGATTTTTTGTTTTCTTCAGGTAAGTCTCCAGAAGTGTGATTCTTGGGTCATACAGTATTTCTATTTTTAGTTTTTTGAGAAACCTCGATGCTGCTTTCTATAGAGGCTGCACCAATTTGCAATCCCACCAGCAATATATAAGGCCTCCATTTTCTCCACATCCTTGCCACCACTTGGTATTTCTTATTTTGTTGATATTAGCCATTCTGACTGGTATGAGGTGATATCTTACTGTGGTTTTGATTTGCATTTCCCTGATAATTAGCGATCTGGAGCATCTTTTCATGCACCTGTAGGCCATCTGTATGTCTTTGGAAAATGTCTGTTCAGGTCCTCTGCCCATTTTTGAATTGGATTGTTTTTCTGGTGTTGAGTCATATGATTTCTTTGTATATTTTAGATGTTAACCCCTTATCAGATTTATCATTTATGAATATAATCTCCCACACTGTAGGTTGCCTTTTCATTTTGTTGATGTTTTACTATACAGAGGCTTTTTACTTTGATATAGACCCACTTATTTTTGCTTTTGTTTCCCTTGTCTGGGGAGACAAATACACAAAAGAATTATTCATGCTTATGTTCAACAGATTTTTGCCTGTTTTCTTCTAAGAGTTTTATGCTTTCATGTCTTATATTTAGGTCTTTAATCCATTTCAAGTTTACTTTTGTGTATGGTATTAGATAGTAATCCAGTTTCATTCTCTTGCATGTAGTTGTCAGTTTTGCCAACACCATTTATTGAAGAGACTGTATTTTCCCTATTGCACAGTCTTGCCTTTGTCATATATTAATTGACCATATATGTGCGAGTTTGTTTCTGGGCTCTCTATTCTGTTCCACTGATCTATGGATCTGTTCATGTGCCACTACCATGCTGTTTTGATTACTGTAGTTTTATTAAAGTCAGCGAGCATGATACTCCCAGCTTTGTTCTACTTTCTCCAGATTGCTTTGGCTATTTGGGGTCTTTTGTGGGTTCCACATAAATTTTAGGATAATTTGCTGTAGTTCATTGAAAAATGCTATTGGTACTTTGATAGGAATTGCACTGAATCTATAAATTGCTTGTCATAGCCCCCACTCTTAATTACTACTCTAGACTGTCTTACAGAACAAAATATGAACTATAAATGACAAAGCAATTCATCTGATGAACAATTGAAGGGATTCTCTGCCTTGGTAGCAAAACTGAAAAATGTACAATAAGAATAAAACAAGGGAGCATAGGAATAAAAAACAGAAGCCAGCTTAACTGGAATAAACTGAGGGACCAGGGCCAGGGGCCAGGAAAGGACGGCCTGAAACTATAAAGATTCTAGCAATGTACAGAACTGACCATAGCTTGCTATATAAATATACAAAGAATTCCCACAAGTCAATTTTTAAAACCACAAGGAAAAGAGGCAAATATGACAACTCACAGAAGAGGAAACCCAAATAGCCAAAAGATATAGAGGATCTCAACTCCTGCAGTAATCAGAGAAATGAAAATTATAATTTAGATACATTCTTACAAAGTGACACAAGGAAATGAACAAAATGTTCACTGTATCATTGTTCATAGTAGAAAAAAACTGTGGACAACATATTTATCAATATATGAATTATAAGTTCTATTGGAATACAAATACAAATGAAATCTAAACCAAACAGGATACCATACAGCAGTTAAAATGAACTAGTTACAGGTACAACATGAATAAATCTTGAAAACCTAATGGTAAGTAATAAAAGCAAGTTTCATAACAATATATAAAGGAAAACATGAAGCATATATTTTAAAATTAACAAAACAATATCATATATTATTTGTGAATAAACACACATATAGTAAAAGGGGACACAGTTATATCTGTAAAGTTTTGTTTCTTTAAATAAAAAGACTAGAAACAAATCTAACAAATTGTCAATATTTTGGCAGATGCAACTGATCTCTCTCTAAATATGTCATGATCTTAAGAAAGCATTGTTATATTTCTTAGGTATAATAATGGCATTGTGGTCATGTTAAAAAAAAGTCCTTATCCATTAGGGATGAATAAGGAAGTGGGTGAAAATGAGTAAGTCTGGAATTTCCTTTAAACTATTCCAGGAAAAAAAAAAGGTAGGGAGGTAATTAATAAAATGTTGATAACTGTTATAAATGAATACACAATATTTTTGTGTATTCTTGAACATTCCCATAAAGTAAAATATTTTGGATCTTTTCAATGATGATGCTAGAAAAAGAAAGAAAAGAAGACTCTCCAGGATAGGCCTGGATACACACGGCAAAGAAATATTAACAACTGATGGCACCTCTGTATTTACTTACTAACACCTATTCCAGGCAACACAACCTCTCTCAAATTAGAGCAGCTTAAAACACAAAAAAGTTCTTTAAAAAAGAAAACAGAATAGTTATACCTATGCACTGAAAGTCACAATCATTCTCAACCAAGGGTTTTCCCCGCATCACCTAGACAGCATTATCTTTAATGTTCATTCTAGACATTTATAAGATGATTTAATCTTGTCAAACAAAAAAAACTTAGTAATTTAAAATGCATTGTTATTTGTTCAGTGCCTTGGGATCATTTTAAATGATGTGTCCTTAGTATAGAACATGATGATGGCAGCCCAAGTCCACAGGAGACCGGAATCACTGAGGCAGAAGCTATTGCTATGGCAGGGCCTCCTTCTACTTTGTCCTCAAGGTTAGTGTCACAAAATATAAGGTGCACATCCTCTTCTATTTTCATTAGCCAAGTATTAAGAGCCCTGTGCAAAGACAACACTTTTCAACCATGTGTTGGCCAAACACAATAGATACAAACTGAGGCATAACCTGAGATGGTCAGGCTGCTTTTAAGCCAGCAGAGGAAGCAGAACCGCTGTGCCCAAATCTCTGACCCCACAAAGCAAAAAGAGGGCTGGTAAAACAAGCATAAATCAGCTTAGAACATGAAAAAAGCTCTATAGTTCTGTCTCTGTGAATCACCTGCTCAATTCAAAAAAGCAGAGATTTATTGCCTAGTTCCACACAGAAAGTCTGTCATACCTGCAAATAATCCAAGTGAAGAGTAAGATCCTTTAGGCCAGCTCCTGAGCCTGGCAGTTGGGTGCTTGTGGGGTTGGCCCCAGCCTCTCTGGGGCATCTCTGTGGGAGCACAGGGACCTGTTAGGAAAGCAAGGTCCTTCTGCTCTACACCAGTGCTAGGCAAGGGACAAGCAGACGACAGGCCTTCTAAACTTGGTTTCCTCACAAATGATTGCTTAGCTTCAACTCATCTGAGAACCCCAAATGAACACAGCGACTCTGATGCTGGTCATTTCGGGTTGATTTAATTCTGTATTAACTCACCAATTCATCCTAAAAAGTACTATAATCACATGTGGTAGAGTTTTTTAGTTATAGAATAACTTTACATCTAAATAGTACTGCACTCTTTCCCAATGGGTACTAAGCTACAAGCAGAAACTATGCAAGTCCTCACACCATACTGCAACTAACGTTAATTACTTAACATCCTCTTTATTTTACAGCCCAGAAAAGCTGAGGCACAAAAATCAAGAATTTGTTTTGGGCTTCCTCAAAAAGTTAGCTAAGCAAAGGACAGGACTGAGACCCAGGATCAAATACTCCTGCAGCACCACATTGTTTAAATCATTTAAATGTCTGTCAATGTTGCCTGGTTAAAATTATTGTTTAGTGAAATAAGCCAACACAAAAAGCCAAAGACAGGAACCTAGAGTAGTCAGATTCATAGTGACAGAAAACAGAATGCTAGTTGCCAGGGGCTGGAGGGAAGGGGCAAGGGGGAGTTGTTTTAACTGGTACAGTGTCAATTTTTCAAGATAAAAAGTCCTGGAGATGGATGGCAGTGATGGTTGCACAATGTAAATGTATTTAATGCCAATGAACAGTGCACTTAAAATGGTTAAAATGATAAATTTTGTTTTATGTACCATGTATTAAGGAACACCCCCTGCCCCCCCACAAAAAACATGAGGTAGCTCTGCCCTGACATGGACTAGTGATTAAGATATAAAGTGTTAGTGACTGTATTAACTAACTGAAATGTTATTTTCTTTTAAAAAAATGGCATTATGGGATTAGATACAGGATTTTGGGTTTCACCTTTACAGGCATCAAGGTGGCACTATTGAAGGGGACAGGAAGTGCGAGCTCTGGAATAAAAGTACCTGAATTCAAACCTGGTGTTACCATTCGTTTACTTGTCCTTGGGCAAGTTATTCCAATTCTCTAGCCTCTCTCTAGCCTCAAGTCTCTGACTGTAAAATGAAGAAAATACCAACTAGCTCCCAGGGTTGTTGTGTGTATTGAGATAACATATATAAAAGCACTTAGTCCAGTGTGTCAAATGTTAGGTAAACATAACCCTCAAAGTGTCCTAGTTTAAGTATCATCTATGAACTTGTCCTAATTTTTCAAACTTTTGTTTTAGGTAGCATAAGAGTATGAATAGCATGGTATATCTTAATAAAACAAAAACATACACAAATTTGTACGTGAAAGGGCAGATGCAAAATGGTTAACAGGTACTGTTAATCCCCTCTTGGGGATTTTACTTACTAACCTTTTATAAAGTTACAGTTTTTTTTGTTCTTTTAACCTGCAAAGACTAAAGAAAAATCATCCAGCGGGGCTTTCTTCTCAGCCTACTTATTCCTTCTTTTCAGTGTAACAGCCACTCTGTGAAGCCAAACATCCTTTTGTGTCAACCATACCTCTCCCGAGCTCTAAAAGACAGCATCAAGATACAGAGGCAGAGCCTGTGTGTCACATAGCCTAGCTACATCAGTGAATGGGAAATAAGTCTGTTTTGTTATTTTCCCAAAGTTGAAAATTAACCTTTATATAGAAGTTTATTCACATACACCTTCACTTGTTAGGTAAGGATTTATAAACCTTTTTTTCAGATGAGGATCAGTGAAACATGACTGGTTAATAATCCAAAGAGCTAGACCTGGAGCCTAAAACAAAGCTGTATCTCTTCTACCAAAGTACAGAGGCCAGAACGCTATTTAGAATTCCAAATGAGGGGTTCTATAGCTTTACACAGGAAAGAAATGTATTTTCCATTTTGTCTCCAGTTTTCTCTTTTTCCTGGAGATGCCTAGCATTTTACTGTTGTTTTTTTTTTATAATTCATTTTGGTATCATTAGTCTACAATTACATGTGCAATATTATGGTTATTAAACTACCCCCTTCATCAGGTCCCCCCCCACCAACCCCATTACAGTCACTGTCCATCAGCATAGTGAGATGCTATAGAATCACTACCTGTCTTCTCTGTGTTGTACAGCCCTCCCCGTGCTCCCCCCTACATTACGCCTGCTAATCGTAATGCCCCTTTTTCTCCCTTGTCCTCCCTTCCCACCCATCCTCCTCAGTTCCTTTCCCTTTGGTAACTATTAGTCCATTCTTGGGTTCTGTGAGTCTGCTGCTGTTCTGTTCCTTCAGTTTTTTTCTTTGTTCTTATACTCCACATATGAGTGAGATCATTTGATACTTGTCTTTTTCCGCTTGGCTTATTTCACTGAACATAATACCCTCTAGCTCCATTCATGTTGTTGCAAATGGTAGGATTTGTTTTCTTCTTATGGCTGAATAATATTCCATTGTGTATATGTACAACATATTCTTTATCCATTCATCTACTGATGGACACTTAGGTTGCTTCCATTTCTTGGTTATTGTAAATAGTGCTGCAATAAACATAGGGGTGCATATGTCTTTTTCAAACTGGGCTGCTGCATTCTTAGGGTAAATTCCTAGGAGTGGATTCCTGGGTCAAATGGTATTTCTATTTTGAGTTTTTTGAGGAACCTCCATACTGCTTTCCACAATGGTTGAACTAATTTGCATTCCCACATTTTACTGTTTTTTTTTTAAGTGTAGAGTTTTTTGACATTAAGTACATTCACATTTTCACACTGTTGTGCAACCATTATCACCATCCATCTCCAGAACTACTTCATCTTCCCAAACTGGAAGCTGTACCCATTAAAAAACTCTCCATTCCCACTTCCCCCTGTAACTAACCACCACCATTCTACCTCTAGACACCATTTCTTTCTCTATGAATTTAACTACTAAGTACCTCATGTAAATGGACTCATACAGTATTTTTCCTTTAATGACTAGATTATTTTATTTAGCATAATGTCTTCAAGGTTCATCCATGTTGTAGCATAGGTCAGAATTTCATTCCTTTTTAAGGCTGAATAATATTCTATTGTATGTACATACCACATTTTGTCTGCCAATTCATTTGTTGATAAGACATTTAGGTTGCTCCCACCTTTAGGCTATTGTGAATAAAGCTATTATGAGCATGAGCCTCTGCTTTCAATTCTTTTGGGTACATCCCAGAAATCAAATTCCTTGATCATATGGTAATCCTATGTTTAATTTTCTGAGGAACTGCCACATTATTATTACCCACAGTGGCTGTGCCATTTTAAATTACGACCAGCAATGACAAGAGTTCCAATTTCTCTACATCATCACCAACCCTTGTTATTTGCTGCTTTTTTTTTAATAGCTATTCTTTTTGGTGTGAAATATTTGCTGGCTTTTTTGACCTTCAAATAATAGCCTAAATTGACTCCTAAGTCCTTCTTGGTTATCTTAAAGCACACCATTCACCAAGCAGTCAGTTATTTTTCATTACATATTATTTTATACTTACGTATTCTGAAATTCAGGTACCAATTTTCTGCTCATTCACTACACACAGACAAGAAGAGCTGCGTGCAATCAATCCCCATTGATTTGGAATTTCACTACCTGAAGGAACTAATGTCTTACAAAAATTTGATATATTTATATGCATTGTCTCATAAAATCACTTACAAAAACATTAAGAGCAGTAATCTCTCTTAGACCTATTTCAGAAGTGGGTGTGGCATAAGGCAAGTACAGCACAGCATTCTAGACCCTAGGCTTAGGATACAGATGCATAGGTCAGCTCTCAAAGTTGCTATCACTTACTAGTTGTGTGCCTTCAGGCCAGTTAGTTAACCTCTCTAAATTATATCCTCTTATCGGCAAAATTGAGAAAGTAACTCCATCTATTTTGTAGTGTTATGTAGGTTAAATGAGATCTGTGTGAAGGACTTGGACCATTGCCGGATACACAGTTCAACTAGATAAATGTTAGCTAATTACAGTATTATGCTACTTGAATTCCAACAATAGCTAACAGCTAAATTTACTCTCTGCCAGGGACTATCCTAAGGGCTTTCCATATAGTGGCTCTTTTGATCCTCTTAACAACCCTATGAAGTAGGTGTTGTTATCCTTATTATCCAGATGAAACCAAGGAAGAGCTAAATAACCTGGAGGTACAGTGACCAACAGTGGGAGCTGGGATCTAAATCCAGATAATCTGGCTCCAGAGATTGTGCTCCTTACCACAATACAATCAATCCAGCCTCTCAAATACAACAAGGGCCAGGCAGCAGAGGAAATGAGTGAAATTTGCAATATTAAATGACAGACTGGAGTATTACAACCCTTTTTAAAAGGGTAAGCCCTTATTCAGCTCTAGTCAGCCATTACTATAGAGGAATGGAGGCTCAAGGTTGCCAGATCTTCCAATTTTTCAAGAGAAGCCAGGAATCTGATTGTTGTAGGTTGAAGGTAGACTTCAGTGCAAGCTGCATTTGGCCTATCCAACTAAGTTTGGGTGATTTTTCCAAAGTCAAAAAACTGGGGTCCAATGACACTTCCTAAATCAGGGAAAACAAAAAATCAAATGGCAAGTGCAGGCAAGTATGGAGAGATAAGGAAAGGTGGTGTCATACAGACTTTGCTCTTCACTGCAAAGTAGTCACAGGAGGGATAACATCTACAGGCATTAACTTCTGCTGATACCCTGCCCTTACCTAGTACTCTTGTTTTACAAACTAAGTCCACTTAGCTGCCTATTTTCTCATTTTTCCACATCTCCAGTTAGGTAAGTACAGCAGAAACATCATTCCCATTTTAAAGATGTGAGAAGTGAGGCACCGGCTTGCCTCCATGGTGGAAGCATTGACTCCAAGTTTGAAGCACTTCACATTAAATGGGAAGCAGGAATTAAAAGTAGCAGCAATACCCTAACTAGATAGCTAGGATCCATGAAATAAAATGGTTTCTCTAAAATCAGATGACTAGTAGCACTGGAGTTTAACAGATAGGGTTTTTAAATCCTACACCATCACACCAATCCCTAGACAACGATTCGATAATTCCTGAAGAGAAGCGGAGAAAGAATCCACAAATATCTTACACCAGTATCACAGAATACAGTTGGAAGATACCCAAGAGATCTTCTCCAACATTTCCATTTTGCCAGTGAAGAAACTGAGGCATGAAGAGGCAAACTCACCTACCCAAGAGCACACCAGCAGTCAGAAGCAAAGTAGAATTCAAATCCAAAATGTCTGATTCCAAAGCACTGCTCTTCCTAAAGTGTGGTAAGGAGAAGCTACTAGATGATTTTAGAGAGTACAAAAATGATTTTAAAAATTATGTATTTTAATGTGTATTAGGAAAAAACTTAGCACATAAAACCCACGACTTCATAGCCCTTATAGTAACACAGTTTTCTTTTAAGTATTGTTTTAAGAGGAATCAACTTAGAAAAAAAATGTTAAGTAATAGCATTGGTGATTCCCCTTAAATATGACAAAAGTAAAAAAGGTGGGGCTCAAACTTCTGAAACTTAGAGAGTAGTTTACCCAGTATCTTTACTACCTACTTCCTTAAGAGACAGCCTCTAAATCTGACGCTGAGGTTTGATACATACCCAAACACAAACAGGGTAACTAGGGATTAACCTTGAAAAGTATTAGGAGAATGTGACTGTATTAACAAAGAAAGTTGCAACCCAATCAGTTCCACTGCAATCAGCCTAAAGAAAGACTACAAAATGGCCAAAACTTGAGATAAAACCATTCAGCCTCGCTAATAATAACCAAGGCCAGTTATGAGAACTGAATAACAGAATTTTGAAATGATATCATTCTTCACATACTGACTGAATTAGTAAAAATAAAATGATGCCCAACAATAGCCATGATGTAGTCTCCTAATAAACTGGTACAAGTATAAATAAGTTAGTTCAACCATCTTGGAGAGACAAATATATTTTATCAATGTAAAAGAATTCATACCCTTTGACCCAGGATCCCATGTCTAAGATTTTATTCTAACGGAGAAAACAAATTTCACAAAGGTTTAGCTATAAGAATTGTGATAAAAGCAAAGAAAATATATACATGAGATAAGGGAACTGGTTAAATTCTGATACAGGACTGACCTATATCAGGATGTAATGCTGCCCAAATACCATGTTTTAAAGTGTGTTCTCAAAAGTGTGTTCCAGAAACCCCAGGAGGTCTGCAAAGTCAAAACCGTTTTTACAATAATACTAAATGGTACTTGCCTTTCTCACTGTGTTGACATTGAAATGATGGTACAAAAGCAGTGATGGCTTGTAAAACTACTGGTGCCTTAGTGCTAATAAAGGCAGTAAAGTAAACTGTACTAGTCGTCAGTGTATCCTTAACTGCCACACATTAGCAATAAAAAACAAATGCCTGTCTCACTTAGGAATGTCCTTGGTGATGCAGTAAAAATAATTTTATCGAATTTCAATAAGAGTGCAAATCTTAATACTCTGTATGGTGAGATGGAAGTACACATAAAGGACTTCCACTGAAAACTGAACAACGGTTAGTTTGAGGAAAAGTGCATGTGTGATATTTGCATTGAGATGAACTGGCTGCTTTTTTCATGGAATACCATTTTTACTTGAAACGATTAACAAACTATGATTATTCAGACCTGAGTATTTAGCAGATATTTCCTCAAAAATGAACAAGATAAGCCTGTCACGTCAAGGAAAACAACTGGCAGTATTTGTAGCCAATAATAAAATTCAAGCTTTCAAATGAAAACAAGAATTTTGGAAAATGTATTCACTGCTGTCAGCTTGACCACTTCCTAATATTTACGAAGACTTTTCTGGTAAGATTGGCAGTGGTATTAACAATATAATTTTAAAAAATACATAATGTGTTAAGATTTGGAAAATCTGATAACTCAGCAAACCAACATTTTCCAAATGATCAATGCATGATGTTACAAAACAATGCATGGGGCTCCTCCAATCCTTTTAATAATCCTATGAAGTAGGTATTGTTTTCCTTATTATCCAGATGAACCTACAAAAGAGCTAAATAACCTGAAGGCACACAGTGACCAACAGTGGGAGCTGGGATCTAAATCCAGATAATCTGGTTCCAGAGACTGCTCCTTACCACCAAACAATCAAGTCTCTCAGATACAAGAGGGGCCAGACAGCAAAGTAAATGAGTTGAAACCTGCCAGATCAAATAGCAGACTGGAGAATATACAGCCCTTTTTGAGGGACAAGCCGTTATTCACCTTCAGCCAGTTATTGCCTCAGAGAAACGCAGGCTCAAGGCTACCAGATCTTCCAATTTTTCCAGAGAAACTGGCAACCTGAGGGAAGACTTTAAAGGGAGACTAAGAGGATTTTAACGTAACAAACTATGAAAAGTTCTCTGATATGGTTTCAAATTCCACATTGCAAGTAATCTTTAAGAAACTTCCACTTGTTGAGTTTTGGTATAGTATCAATGAAGAACATACACAGTTATCTGATAAGGCATTAAAATACTCTTCCCCCTTTCTAACTACACACATATGTAAGGCTGAATTTTCTGCATATATATCAGCTAAACCAATATTTCACAACATATTAAATGTAAATGCTTCTATAAAGTCCATTATGACATTAAAGAGATTTGGAAAAATGTAACGATGCTACTCTTATCAGTATTTTTCATTAAAATATTATGTTAATACAGTTTATTATTGCTATTCTTAAGTGCATTTTTAAACCTTCTGAATTTTAAATTCTAATACAATAAAAATAAATATGACCTCTGTAAAAAATCAATAAACATGAACAAAGTTCTTTGAGGTTTTCAATGATTTTTAAGAGTGTAAAGAGATCCTGAAACCAAAGAATTTTGAGAATTTTTGCTTTAGAACAGTGGTTCTCAACCAGGTGATTTTGCCCCCTAGGGAGTGTTTAGCAGTGTCTAGAGACACTTTTGGTTGTTACAACTGGAGAGATGCTATTGGCATATACTGGTGAGAGGACAGAGATGGTGCTAAACGTTCTACAGTGTACAGAACAGCCCCCCATAGCAAAGAGTTATCTAGCTCAAAATGTTAGTACTGTTGAGAGGCTGAGAAACCCTGCTTTTGAAGAATAGGCAATGACATAAGAAAAAATGTTAGTATTAAGAAAAAAGTTACAAAATAGCAGAGGTGGCCTCATTCTAATTTTAAAAGTATATTTTAAAAATGTGTACATATGCATACAAAAAGTCTAAAATATGTCCTATGCATCAAAAATGGTCATCCTGAGTAGGTGGAATCCTTCTTTCTTTCTTTAAATATCTCTTTATTTCCCAAATTTCCCATAATCAATACATGATATTTTTAAAACTTACAAGTAAGTGGGAAGCTTTATCAGAAGTGTCATATTCTGATGAGTTGTATGATTAAACAGGAAATTCTCAATAGTAAAGTATGGAATTAGTGAAATGTTAAAGAACAAAAGCTCCTCAAATAGAGCTAGGAGTACACTAAAAAAGGATTCTCAGGGCCTCAACCATAGTAAGGATTGTCAGGGAAGTTATTAAGATAGTGGATGATGCACTATACGACCAAAGATTGTCCTCATGTCCAGTCCTACTTATAGATAACTAACCTGGACAGAAGACCTTCTGATTATATGACAGATGCTCTTCATTCTGAATTCTGATTTTTTAGTTTTTTTAAATAAGAACACTGTCTGCCTGACTTTTTGCAAAATTCCTTGCATAAGAAACATTAACAGCATAATAAAGCTTTCTTTTTTCTTCTTGGGTAATTCTAAAAAGATTGAACCAGTACAGGCCCTGATGCTTTCTTAGTTCTGCGAAGGCATACAATACCACCCACAAGCAGGGAGCAGATAGGTACAAACAGAGATGTCAACTCTGAGGCTCAGTTAAGGGCTGCTTGAAGTTGGTTACCGAACATACAAATTTCAGTTATTTCTTGCCACTAGAGTAAGGCAAAACACATGCTTCAGCCATCTATGGCAACAAGGCATAAAAGACCTGTACTAGGACATCAAATATGTTTAAGACAACTATAAAAAAAGAGAAACAAAAATCCTCAGAGGCTCTAATTAGTCACTTGGCCTTAAGTAGGAACACAAAAGATCAAACTGGAATTTAGATACAAGACTTAAATGGAAATTCAGAATGAGGGAAGTTGTATAACAAATATTTGACAGGCATCTGAATTTGCAAAAAATTCCTCCTCCTGAGTAATGTTCTTGGAAGGAAATAGACTCCCCAAAGCAAAGGAAGTATAGGTAAAACTAGAGACTCAGCCAGATCAGCCTGCCTCCCCCTGGAAATATCTACTTATTCATCTGTAAAATAATGGGCTACCACCAACTTAAAAACCACCCTATTCAGGGACAATGAAACTGCAGATAGAATGTACTGGCAGAGTTTAAATATTAAACTTGAAGGGTTTAATATTTTACTTGAGTTATATCCTCTATGAATACAGAACCTCTTGACTTTACCTACTGAGGGACCAGGTCAGAAGACGCAAATTTTAATCTTGATTGTACTACCTACTAGTTGTGAGTTATCCAGAAAATCACTTCACCTCTTTGCTCCTCTGTGTCCTTATATGTATGTAACATTAAAGGTTTCAATTAGACAGATGATCATTAGCCCTTTCGGGCAATAAAATTCTATGATTACAGAGACAAAACATCAGTAGTATAAGATCACAAGTGCAAATGGCGAAATCAAGACTCTAATGAAGATCTCTTAAACTTTACTGATGACATTCCACACAACATGAATGACATTCTAGAGCCAACTGGCCATATACCTGAAAAACTACAGTTCCTGAAAACCCTTGTCAGGGTCAATCAATATACTTGAGGGGGCCAACTTTTACTCCAAATGTACTCTGTTGCTGGACAGATACTACAAAACACTAAGCCTGTAGCATGTTTTTAATATATCTACTTTTGGTTAAAAAACACCTCAGAAAAACAATCCCAATTCAGCAGAGACTCGTTCCTCAAACTGCCTTTCCTCAAAATCAACTGTGCAAAAAACAACCCACAGGATGCCTTTAAAAACAAAACAAAAAAGAAAGTACAGAAAGTGAACAGTAGAACAAAAACTATAAGAGGAGATATATAGAAAGGAAGGGGTAATATTAGCCTCTGGACCTAGCATTTTCTTAACGGTTTTAGCTTTTTTTTTTCCCCTTTCTAAGATGACAAGCAGGGACAAACTAATAGTCAACCACTCTGCCTCTCAGACTCAATCCACTACCATAAAAAGTGGAAGCTAAAGAACTTGACTAGGGAGAATGGAGGCTTGGAGGTGAATTTTCATGGTGAATGGGAGGAATTAAGAGACCAGGGTTTTGGTTTTACCTGAGTAACTCAGATGAGTATGAGTAGTAGGTGGCCATATAACTTACCATCCAAACTAGGGCCTTTTTAAGAATGAAAGAACACTAATATTTGTACCAGGACAATGGGAAATTGGGACAGTCCCAAATCAACCACGATATATAGTCACCTTAGCTATTAAGGACCGTAGCAGGCAACATGGCAGGCAGGGGGCCTACAGAGCTACCTTGCCAACTACATAAAGTAATCTTACTTCACCTTATAAACCAGCAAGAGGCAAAAGGGAAGATGGGACTCAGCACTTCCGCCAACATCATCTCTACTACTTGAATCTATTATAAGCCTGTCAATTTCCTCAGATGTCTTTTTTCTCATTGGCTCCTACATTCCCAGGACTCTGGAATATAACTTCCATTTTAAAATTGGCCTTAATAGGAAAATAGTACTCAGGGCACATGGACTTGAATCTCCAATGCATATCAACTCTGTATCCTGAGAGATGTAAGACAGAATCTCAGCTATTTAACACTGCAAAGTGCAAGGAATGAGTAAGGTGGCAAGGAAAGTGTGAACATGAAGGCATGGGGAGAGCAGATAACTAAGTGACAAACTACAGTCATCAGTCTTTCCCTAAATCCTTGAATTAGGAAAACTGATGTGAAGAGCAAGTAGAATCTAAGACCTACAAAGCAACCCTCCATGTTTACCCAATCAGTGAATAACCTTAGAATGAATGTCTTCTTTTTTATGGAATAGTGAAATAGCTGGTGAAAAAGTAAATTTCACTTACAACCCACAGGATATATACTTTAAGTACACTAAGGATTAAATAGCCTTATTACCTGGTCTAAGAGTCATACCACCCTTCATAATACTGTGTCTGTACAAAAGTGCTTCCAAACAATTTACTAGTGCTCTTTGGGCAAATAATCTCATGCTATATTGTTTAAACCTTCTTCAAAAAAGCACTTTATTCTGAGGCACATTTTTCATCTATGCCCCAGGCATAGATATTTTCTCCCCATGTGTAATTATAAGGAGTGATATCTATTTCTATTGGCTGAAATTCAATGAAATTTACTCAATCAGCATGCTTTCAGAAGATATCAAAGTCAAATTACAGGATCAGTAAAAATATATATATTGTTTGTACTGTTAGTTGGGCTAATGAAGAAGAGGAACCAACTTGGTAACCAGAGTTTACCTACTCCTAATTAGACTAAAAAGAGGTGAGTCAAACCCAGTGTGAAGTTAGTCACATGGTTTAAGTAAGCAAGCATGAAAGGAAGATGAAGGAAGAAGACTTTAGATGATTGCCACAAAATCCTGGTGAAATGATTTCAAGCACCAAGAGAACTCTGCTTGAGGGGTGAGTACCACAGCTTATTGAACAGAACTGTGCTTATTGGCTCTATCCCTTCAGCCCCATACTCCATTCCTGTTTACAGACAAGGGGAAAAAAGCAGTTAGCAAAGTATCAGAGTGATAGCATCAAGAGATGAGAATATAGGGGGGAAAGTCAGATCCTTTTAAAATGTACATAACATTCTAATCATTTCAGAGTAGTTAGCAGCATGTCTCAGAGCTCACACAGATTCAGGCTGGAAATCCAGCTCCACCACAAACTATAGGAACTTACACAAGATGATGAACTTCTCTAAGCCTCAGTTTCTTCATATATAAATAAGGATAACAGTACTATCCTTACCTTAGGAAAGATTCTTTTAACTATTAGATGTGAACATATATGTATATGTGTCTGACATATGAAACACCCCCAAACAGTATTTGATAAATGAATGACATGCTCAAATATTAGCTATTTTTATTGTTAAACATTTATTTTTACAAATAGCAATGTCTCAGTTGAACATCAGGTGAGGTATTTCTACTTAATTCAGTAGACACTGTAGATTTTTTGAGGGATCTGCAGTATCAGGATGTGAGATAATGAGAATTAAGTTTTAGCAACCTTATGTTATGTTGGCAGTGGTAACTAATAAGTATTAAAACTGAAAAGAGCAAAAGCCTGGGAAGCAGTCATTAGAACCAAATTTTCTACAAAGATCAAGGTAATAGGCCAAGGTAACAAGTCTTTTTTTCCTCTCTAGAATTAAATTTCACTCCCCTTTAACCAGAAACAATTAATTCTATAATCTCTTTTTCCACTATTGCTCTACTTGTTCTCTGCATTACAGAACACTCAGCAGCCATTTGTCAATGTCTTTTCTTGATTCTTTAGTACTTAGTTATGATAATTAATAAAACCTTCAAAACCCTTTGTCTTTCCAGACTGTAAGTAACACTAGCTATTTCCAAGTGGCAAATAAAACATATAAAGTACTTAGTGGAGGGCCTGGCACACTTAGTAGAGGGCCTGCCAAACAGATGTTTTAAAAAAATTTGTAAAGGTATTACTAAGATTAAAGAGGCACACAGACTATATTCTCACTAAATATCTTTAATGAATGTAAATAAACATAAGATACCTGCATAAAACAAGCTAACTTTACTTACAGCAAAATACATAAATACAATTTATCATCTAAGAGGAGTAACTAGAGTGGTACAGTACATATGTTCAGAAATTGCTAACATTTAACTTTCAATTCTATAGGAAGAAATCCAGAAAAGGTGGTCTGCCCTACAAAAGGAAAAGGAAAAGAGAAATACAAAAAGGCAACTAAGAAATAGCACCTGGCTGGGAGGACTGAACCATACTTAGAATCTTGACTGCCAATGACTAACCGGGCAGCTGTGGGCAAGTCAACCTTTCTACTTCTCCACTCCCAGTTTCCTAAAATGATTATCTTTCCATCTCTCTGATTCAGTGAGGAAGATAGAAGATATAAAAAAAGTTACCTAATGCAATATTCCCCAAGCTTCAGTCAATCTTGATCACCTTTTGATTTTTCCCATATCCACGTAACACTCACTTTTTCTTTAAATTGACTTTTTAAAATTTAACCTCATCTTAAGTAATAAACCCATTAAAATAATTTTATACATGCTAGTTAACTTCTCTAATACATATAAAAATCTAGTCTGAAACAACAAGAAAAGCAATTACTTCTTGAAGCCATAAAAAAGAAAAAAGATGAAAACTAAGAGCTGTTTATTAGCAATGGAAATGCTCTTCACCTGGCTCAATGCACAAGAAAATAAATGCATCCACTTTTTAAAAATTAAAGTATCATTGATACACAATCTTATATTGGTTTCAAATACACAACACAGTGGTTCAACATTTACCCATATTATCAAGTCCTCACCCCCTCCAGTGTGGTCGGTCACTGTCCATAAACATAGTAAGATGTTACAGTATTAACTGTATTCTCCATGCTGTACTACCATCCCCGTGACCAACCTATATTGTGATTGCAAATTTCTGTGCCCCTTAATCCCTCCTTAATTCTTTCCCTCTCCCCCCACCTTCCTCTACTCCTCCCCCCTTGGTAACCACTAGGCTCTTCTCAGTGTCTGAATGCATCCACTTTTTAATTCAGAATTCAGAAAGCAGTATCCTTTTGTGTCAAGTTTTACTGGTCAATAAAGTTTCCCTGATTTAAGTGACTGTAACTGTACTTTACAGCCAAATCTATTAATAATTGGTGAATGAGCACACACTTGTACCTGGGCTGACACCTCCTTTCACTGTGGTCCCAGCATACATAACTGAGGACCACTGCTTTTCCCAGGGTCTCTTACTAAATCAAAAACACCTTCGCATAAGCTATGGAAGCAACCCTGGTGTCCATCAATAGATGAATGGATAAAGAAGTGGCACACATACACAATGGAACATTATTCAGCCATAAAAAGAAAAGAAATCCTGCCATTTCCAACAACATGGATGGATCTAGAGGGTCTAAATAAGCCAGGCGGAGAAAGACAAATACCATACAATTTCACCTATTTGTGGAATACAAAAACAAAGCAAAACAGAAGGAACAAAACAGCAGTAGACTCATAGACACTGAGAAGTGACTAGTGGTTACAAAGGGAGAAGGGTTGGGGCGGGAGAGGAGTGGAGGGGGATAAAGGAGCACAATAATTCGCAATTACAATATAAGTTGGTCACTGGGGGGCAGTAGTAAAGCATGGAGAATAGAGTCAATGATTCTGTAACATTTTTCTACATTGACAGATACAGTAACCTCACTAGAGTGAGGATTTAGTAACATGGGTAACTGTTGAACCCACTGTGTTGTACATTTGAAACCAACATAAGATTGTATATCAATGACACTTCAATTAAAAAAAAAACACAGTGGCATAACAAGTCAAGTCAGTGATGAGCCTCTGAACAATACTGAACACATCTCTTTAACATGCTAATAATGTCTAATGTGACTGATGGTCATCAGTTAGGACTCACGAGGTTATTTTAAAGAAGAAGTAACACACCTGGGCATAATCCTAAATTTGCCAATCTTTGATAGATAACAATTAGCTGATTGAAGAACAAGTGAGAAAAAAAATGTGTAACTGTAAATATCCATGTTCCCTTATCCTTATGACATGATCTCTGCTCTACCATAGCAATGTCCTCCAAGGCCATCTTTCTTTCCCACTAACTCACAGACAAGAGGATTTTTGTTCTATTAACTACTGCAAATCTGAGAAAAATCAAATATCTATTAAAGTATCATAAAGCAGAAGGGAAAAATTTAAAAGGAGCATTCACTATTACAAATGAGAAGTAAATGCTCCTAAAATGCAAGCTTTTTGAGAAATGATTTATACCTGATTCATCATTTCTGTTGTTCTCAGAGCTCCTGTCTTATAAATAGTATGCACTCAAAACTATTTGTTGAACTAATAAATAGGCCAAACAGTAAAATTTAAACATCTTCACAGCAATGTATTAGTAGTAAACAGAAAAGCCCAGAAGAAAATCCAAGACTTGGTTCCCTAATCACCTTGTCAAAAATGTATGTACTATGAAAGCTTTCCAAAGTCAAAAACCTACCCTCCCACTGGCCATATTTCTCCTGACAAACTAACCACTGGACCAAGAAATTCATTCTAATTAAACACATGAGAAGTTTTCATAAAGCCAGATTTTATTTAACTGGCTAAAACCAAACACTTTAACTGTAGATAATATGCTCTTAGATGAATTTATTTATAAAAAACTGATTCTATAAAATGTGATATAACTAATGATAGGAAAACAGGAAATGATTACTAATTAAATAGGTTCAAATTAAGCATGTAGTTATTATAGCTTTATTTGAGGACTTAAAAAATAATTTGATGACAATACCGGAGTTAAGCTTATTTACAACGCATTTTTAACAGTTCGCCTCATTGAGATGTCTCAGTTTTTCACATGGTACTGTGCCATATGCAATAAATGTTACATGTTGAAGGTGTCTATTTCCTAACAACTTTTTGTGAGGCTCAGGTTAAACAACACAGTAATAACAGTTGTAGCTGTTGTTATATGTATAAGGAAACAGAGAGTTAAATGACTTGTCAAAGATAAGTTGGCAAGTAGTTGAGTTGATATTCACCCCCAGGCAGCCTGACTCCAGGTTTCAGGCTCTTAATCTCTCTATGTAACTGTGAATTATAGTAATCAATAAAGTCAGAGACCCATGTTAAATAAAACAGGACTAGTTATGCCAGTTATAAATATTATGACCAACTAATTAAATGCCTCTCCTGATTCACAACTCCTACTTAATTAACTCTGAAACAGTATGGTTGCTGATGCTATTTTAAAAGCTTCTGAAGGTGTTTTTCCTACATTTAGTCACAAATATTAAAAAAGAAATCATAATCTCTTACTGCAACTCAAAACTTGATTCTTATGGGCTATTAATCTGCTAGCTCTACAGGTTCTTATGCCTTAAATATCAATTCAGGGGAAAGAATATTACAGCAACTTTCATCTCCAAAGAGCTGAATATTTTTGTTTACTGCTAAGTGTCTGATTATACAAAGCTTTTACAAGACATAAGAAGGCAGAGTTACAATCCAAGTCAGATACACACGGAGCTACATTCTAATTGGTCTCCCAATCAGATCCAAGAAGATGTTCATGTTCAACCCAAAGAAAAAAGCTTTAAGGCAAACATATAAAGGACTCCATTCTTGGGGAAAGAAGCCTAAGAGGAAGCAATTTAAAATACTAGATGAAACTAAACATGCCTAAACATGATTACTAGCATAACTTCCTTCATGTTAGGATCTCTTGTAAGTAACACTTCAATATACGGTGTTGGTCCTCATCCCTCAAAGAACAAACACACATAAACATTGTAAGAAGAGACTGCAAGCATTAAGTATAAGCTATTCTTTATAAAAGGTAATGTTCACTCAAATCTATGGAGTTTACAAAGTACCTTCACGTGTAATATTTCATTGAATACTACAGTCCTGTTAGGTAGTGAGGGCAGTTTGCTACCCCCACTTTACAGATGAAGTATGAAGGGACTTTCTTTAAATTCACACGGCTTATGGCTGGTGGAGCCTCCAACTCATACCACGTGACACTAAATCCCAGGCTCTTTCCACACCACATAATATCTCCTCATTCTACATCAACAGGTCACAAAAGTATCTTGTTTGCCCAAATGGCACTGATCCATTACCAGCACTATAAGAATAAATGTCAGCTGATAATGACAACACGAATTGCTGTCATTATTAGTACAAGGGGAAAGAAAACAAACTGCATTTTGTGAGAGACCTGGCACTCGGCTCAGCACCCAAACTAAACTTTGCCTAATGTAGTTTTCACAACAGCTCTTCAGGTAAATGCTGGTGTTTCCAGTGTGTACATCAAGAAATGGACTCGACTAAGGTCACACAATAAATGACACAGCAGTGATTTTAACCAGGTGTATGTTATACCTCACTGCCTTACATTTCACAGTAATGCTCTTTTCTAATCAGACAATTGAGAAAAATATTTTAAGTTAAAATATCCTAATGCTTTAAAATGTCAAAAAAAAATCCTTCCACTCGTTGCTGTCACAATCTCACTTTTCAATAGAGCACCTTTTCTCCTCCTGATTTTCCTGATCTTTTAATATCTGCTGGCCTCACTGTGCCTTGGAAGAGGGGCTGTTTAGAACAAAAAAGCAATGATGTATCCTTAACAAATAGCATCTTATAAGGCCACAGGAATCATACAATATTATTTTTGCCCTAGGTCTCAGTTAATTCTATGAAATAGTATATGTTAGTTTTAAGAAATGTGAACCTACCCAAATGATTGGGAAATGAAAACGGTGAACAAACTATGAACAATCTATCATTTTAATCACCACTTTCTGAGGGATTTAACCAATCCAGACAAGATGCAGGAATGACAAAATGTATAAAAGTAATCTTGTTACCAAACCAGAATCTGTCTTCCGCCACATTATTGCGAAATTCTAGGGACAGACAGCATGTCTGTCTGTGTGCCTCTTCCCTCAAGTGTTAACTGTTGAAGAAGGTAATGATAGGTAAGAGAAAATGTAAACATGACACTTTAATCGTTTTTAAACTTTGGAAGACTATTGAAGGACAACAAAATGTAATTCACTTTAACAACCTAAGGTGTATTTATGACTCCCAGAGAGAGATTCCTTATCTGAAGCAAACAGGAGGAACTTTCTAAGTTGTACTTATAATGGAAGCTAAAGAGCTAAAAAGGCTTTTAACCAAAACTCTATGTTCAGGGAACAAACAAGAAAAACTAAGTCTATCAGAGCTAAATTGGAAGGACGGTTGGAAAAACCTAATGGGAAGACTAGGAACAAGGGCAGTAGTAGATAAAAAGGAACAGGAAGCATTGAGCTAGAGGAAGTGTGAGGGGAAGGAAGAGGAGAAATGGGCAAAGAAGGCTGGAACCTAGAAAGTACTGATGGATGGGCTACTCAAGCCTAGAAAAGCAAGGAAATGAATGCCTACAATCAGAAGGTTAACCAGAGCCTGCCCTCCTCTTCTACAGACTAAAATTAAGATAAATGAACTGGCCAGGACTAGCAAAAATGGGTTTCATTTAAGACACAGGGCTAAGGCTCTGCACAAGGATAACTGGTGGAGAATGAAGGCAACTTTTTAAGTGCTTTTTAAAAAGTGTAAACTTTAAATGGGTGAATAGCATGGCATGTGAATTATACATTAATTAATTTTTTTTAAGTGTTGTATTAAACTGGGCATTGTATAACTACATTATGATTTAATTAACATGATTAGTTCAGTCTATAAAGGAGTGCTCCCCCAAATTCCTTCACCCAGTCGGTTGAGTCTACTTGTGTCTGGGAACATCCCTGTTGGAATACATCACTCTGGGAAGGAGACTGGAGTATTATGCATGCAGAAGAAAAACCTGGAACCTTTTAAAGAGACCTTCCCCCATTCTTGCCCCTGGGATTTCTGGCAGTGTGGGGGGAGAAAGTTTTTGTCTGGGTTATGCCCTGAGGTGGAATATCAGGTTACTTCTGAGGATGATAGAGGACTAAAATCTAAAAGGGAAAACGATCTGGGGTGGAAAAGTCAAGTCAGTTCTGTAGAAAATGCAGGTGGTTTATAGTGAAATGATCACACAAGTCTTCTCTCTGCTACCCCCAAATTGGACTGCACGCCCCGTGTCACTTCCGACTGTTACTCGCAAAGAAGACGGATGCTTTGCCAGGATCCCAGACGTTTCTGGCGAGTTGCCCACTGACGTAAATTAGAAAACCATTCGCGGACCGGCCTGGGGGAAGCGAAGCGCCACGTCCAGCGCTGGGCTCCCCCTTCCTCCCTCTCAATGTAGGAAAACGAACCAAGTCGAGTAGTAAGCAAGCAGGAACGACAGATCACCCCTCTTCACCATCCTCCCCTTAGCCGGATTTCGGGGAGCCGCCTGCAGCGTATCCCAAGCCCACTCGTCGGCCTCGGGCCTGCCACCCCCAGGGTAGGGCGGCAGCGAGCGACCCCACCGGCAGCAGCCGCACCTCCCCCGGAGCAGCTGTCGCCGCAGCCCGCCCGGCCTCGGCCTCCCCGGGAGCAATAGGCTATCGATTCAGCTGCCTGTCGCTGGGAGCCCCGGGAGAGCAAGGCCTACACCGCCCGGCCGGAGCCCCGGCCTGGATTTCACCACTTTCCCAACACCGGAGGGAGAGCCCGGGTGAGCGGATGGGAGGAGCGGAGACCACCTGCAACTACAACGGCGGGGAACCGGGGTACCCGCGCCTGGCTTCTGCCAACAAGTCTCCCGGGGTCGCCCACCCACCACCCTCCGCCTCACAAGTTGCGCACTCAAGTTCAGGCCAGCGCTCCTCAGCCTCCTGAGCCCTCTGCACTCTCGAAACCATAATAAAAGCAAGACGCGGAAGCGGCCACCACAGTATGGAGATGGAGCTGGGCTCCTTAGGGCGCCGGAGACGGGGGCGGGGGGCGGCCAATAGCCACCCGCCCGCCAGTTACCTCCCCTCCGCTCACCCAGCCACCCCCAAGTCGCAGACCCTGACTCCTCCGGCGGCCAGCCCTGTCACCGCCCTGCCCAAGACCCCACGGCCCCTTCTTCCGGACGCCGACGACAGGGGCTCGAGTTCTCCTTTGCCTCCGTCTCCACTCGGCCTCCATCCCCTCCAAATCCCCAAAATGCCCCCTGCACCTTTTAAAGTACACGGAGGAAGAGTTTCCCATCAAACTTTGTCGAGCGGTAATCTCGGCCCCCTCCCCGACCCACACTTTCTGGGCAGTCATCAGGAGAGATCACTTTACACTTAGGATAAAGCGAATTAAGGACCTGTCAACCATTTTAGGTCTTTTTTATAGAAGACATCCTCTCCTTCCCCTCCCTCCCTCCCTTCCTCCCCCTGCAAAGGTTTTAATTTGACACCAAACCTTCCCACCGCTGAAGGGAGGTTGAGGAGGGGGTGGGGACGGAGAGCAGGAGAAGGGTGACGAGGGAGAGCGAAAAGGGAAGGTTGGAAGGGGGCCGGAAAGCGCGGGGAGGGGAGGGGGTTGATTTACCTGAGACCAGCCACTGGCCTCCATTGTTGGAGAATTCAATGGCATTGACACAGCCGAAGTGGCCGAGAAGGTCCTTCTTGTAGAGGTTTCTGCAGCCCCGCAGGCGTCTCCTCTGAAAGTCCTGAGTGAGCAGGGGGTCCCCATGCAAGCCCCGCTGGGACAAGAAGCCCACCACTGACCTCATGCTGCCCCCCAGGCCAGCTCTCCTCTTCATGCTGGAACCGCCGCCGCCGCCGCTCGCGCCGCCGCCCCTCCCTCGGCCTCACGCGCCGCCGCCGCTCTACCCCCACCCAACCCTCCCCTCGCGCTGCGATCCGGATGGTTCTTTAACCAGCCATGGCAGACGGAGCGAGGTGTGCAGACACTCGGTGGCGTTCGCGGCTTCCTGACGGTCCCCTCCCTCCTCTTTCCCCCTAGGCTCCTCCCCCTCCTTCTCCGCCTCCTCCAGCAGCTGATCCTCAGCTGCATCCGCGCTTCCGCGGTGCGCGGCCCTTCCGCCGGCCGCGGCTGCCCCTCCCCCGCAGCGGGGTGCTGGCCGGAAGAACGCGGGCCTCTGGCTGGGAGACCGTGGGCGGCGGCTCAGCTTTCCCGCCGCAGTTCCTCCCCGCGTAAGGACCGCGTTGGCGCTGGGCGGAAGCCCGCCCGCCCCCCTAGAGCGCCGCACTCCGTGAAGTTGAAGGCGTGTAATAAAGTGGCCGCGAGGCTGCGGGCTCGCCTTACTCCCCGGAGGCGGGTGGTCAGTCGCCGCCTGGAGGCCCAGCGCCGGGACGAGTTCGGCTCCCCGCTTTTTTTTTTGGTCGGGAAAATGCTGCCCGAGGTGGCAGAGAGGTGGAGGGAGGGCTGCGGACAGAGGTTCCTGTCGTCCTCCCTCAGTTCGCCTCATCCTGAAGCCGCCGAGCCCTGTCCAAGGGAAGGGAACCAGGAGTTAGGACTGGACGCTTGGGGTAGGTTCCTGGGATTTTGTTAGTGCACTCATCCCTCCCTACCAAATACAATTTTAACACTACCCCCCCCCCCAAAATTCTGCTAATTTTTCCTTCCTCCAGCCATTCAGTAAAAAAATCTTAATTATAGTTAATAGAGTGATACGTCTATGGGGAAAGGGGGTTGGGGGAGGAGGGGTAAGGAATTCTTAAGAAGTGAGAAGAAAATTGCTAAAACCCAGTTGAGAAAGCTCTAAGAAGCAGAAAGTACATCAGTCCGTTAGTTCCAGGTACATTTGCAAGACACAAGAAGCATTATTCGAATAGCAATATGTGTTATTTAATTGGGTGCGGGGAGCTCCTCTTCAAGGTCTTGAGTGTGGAGCTCTGAGTTCAGCTGTGAAACAGCTGCTGCGTTCTAGCCAGAAGTAGCTGCTCCTCAGTAGGCTGGGAGCCTCCGCGTTGACCCCAGCGAACAGACTGGGTGTTCAGTGCTTTGGAATTCTACCAGATACAGTAAAAAGTCCCCTTGTCAGTGTATTGTGGTACTTCTCCTAGAGGCTATCCTCTATCATTAAGCAGTAATAAGCCACTAGAATAGGCAGGTGTCAGTTTTTGCCAGCAGGAATTAGATCCTCTGCATCAGAGATAGCACATGGGCAGTCTAGTTTACTGTGAGTATGCCATGAAAGAGCCACTGAATATGGAAGAGGACACCCACCAGGCAGAATCGCTTCTACTTCATACGCAATTACAATGATGAGATTAATCAGACTAATAACTGTTTAATTTAAAAGTCAACATTATAACAAATATTGCTGAACTTAACAGAAATTCACAAAATTCCAGAAATTATGGTTCCAGTTTGCTATTTTCCTAAGTAGGAAAATGTGTAGTGCTTTCTTTGAAAAAGTTTTATTCTCAGGATGGTATGTATTTATTATAATAGCCCCATAAGGATCAGTAGTACTATTCTAGTTTGATTAACCATTCTTAGCATCCAACATCTTTTCTTCATAGTGATATCAAAGTGTGTAATTAAACATGTATTTTTGTGATTACATCAGCATGTCCCCCAATCTGCTGTTAGCTCCCTGAGAGCAGGACCCATGTCTGTTCTGCTCATGGATATATGTCCAGAGCCAACACATGCTGGAACTTAGCGGCCACTCAAGTATTTATTGAACACATGGATGAACTTAGGAAGTGGGGAAGAATCTGAAGGGAAAGGTTATGACTTCAATTTTGGATGTGTTGAGTTTAAGGTTATCTCGATGAGTTCCAAGTATCTGCTTCATTCCAGTGGAGACGATTTCTAGGACAGTTTGCCATCTCACTGTTTCTTGCTTGACATACTCTATTCACCCACTCAGAAACAGGGAGCCCTTTGGTTCCTTCCAATTCATAGGACATAATTTATATCTTCCTTATTTGCCTGGGGTAGGGGAGATGGGTATAGTAATGATGTGGTTGAAGTGGCCTTCACTGTGGCCATATATGACATACCCTTCCCTTCCCTCTTAAGCACATACCTCTTTTCCACAACTTTAAATGTGGCGCGCTCTTCCCCAATCACTGGAATAACTGTCCCATTTACTTCAGCCTAAAAATAGACCAAGGATCTGGTCACAAGCCAGCCCAATTCTAGGACTTTGCTGGAAACTTCTTTAACTGTTCAATGACCAGCCAAGAGAGAAATGTAGGACCTCTCAGTCTGTTTATATCCCACTGCTAGTCTGGGCAGGTTTTTGTAAGAAGAGTGCCCAGAATCTCTCCTTATTCCTCTAATTAGGATTGCCAGATAAAATGTAGGACACCAAGTTCAAAATAAATTTCAGACAAACAATTTTTTAGCATAAGTATAACCCAAGCATTCAGGATATATGTACACTAAAATAATCATTGTTTATCTACAATTCAAATTAAATTGGGCATCCTTTATTTTATTTGTTAATCTGGCAGCCCTACCTGTAATATAACCCAACTTCAGAAGATCAAGCCCTAGGATATCAATTATTGCTTTTATTAAGAATTTAACACAGTCCCTTGTGTCATTTATTGCAAATTAATGATATTGTACATAACTATATAACACAAACATTTAATCAACTTCAATGATCATAAGAGTTTGGCCTTTGTGATGTAGGCATTTATAGTGAAAAGACCAGTATACTTAGCTTAAAAATAGCAAATGAAATTGGACTCCTGAGTATTCTCTCCATTGCATTGAATGTGGGGAGGATGATGGAGAAGAGTGAAAAATTCATATTTTTCTTCATGTAGGCCCACAAACTCTTGTATATTAATATTCATGCTCAGGAACCTTGAAAGAGTATTTTGAAAATTTACTCTGGAAAAACCAAGATATGGAAATTATTTAACATGGGAACCCTTACTTAATTACTCCACCATGGGCTGCATGTTGATCAGAGTTCCCAGAAATTTGTTTACTCTTTCACTCTATTTTGTTTGCCCCAGTATCACTGAAGAAAAGAGCAAAGAATCTTTAAAAATTGACTAGATGCTAAGGAAATGCTCAGACATTAAAAATTGTTAAAAAAAAACTAAGAAAATACTAAGCCCCTTGTCACACATTTACTCAATTTTAGCATGTTAAGAGCTGTATATGGGTACTAATATACTCAGAAATTTTTCACTTAAAAATAATTTCAACTTTAAACTGCTATTCATAGAGAAGAGATATTAATTCAAAGATCAATGCCTTAAATAGACATATAATTTAACTATGTCATTTAACTTTTAAAGGATAAAATAATTCTTATTTATTGTTCATTTCAAACATATAATAGTTTTAATTTGGGGGGAATCTATGTAAATATAAATTCCTCTAATGATGTATAGCACATATGTGCTTTCATTTTTTATAATAATTTTATTAGATGTAACTGACATACCATAAAATTCACCATTTTAAAGTTCACAGTTCAGTAGCTTTTAGTATATTGAAAGTGATGTAACTATCACCACTATCTAATTTCAGAATATTTTCATCATCCCAAAGAGAAAACCCATTCACATTAATAGTCACTCCCCATTCCTCCTTCCCCGTAGCCCCTGGCAACCACTGTCTCTTTGGATTTACCTATTCTGGGTATTTCATATGAGTGGAATCATACAATATGTGGTCTTTGTGTCTGGCTTCTTTCATTTAGCATAATGTTTTCTGGGTTCATCCTTGTAGCATGAATCAGTATTCTATTGTTTTTTTAGACTAAATTATATTTTATGTTTTATGGATAGACCACATTTTGTTTATCCATTCATCAGTTGATGGGCATTTAGGCTATTTTCACTTTTTGGCTTTCATAAGTAATGCTGCTATTAACATTTGTTTTTATTGTACAAGTTTTTGTGTGGACATGTTGTCATTTCTTTTGGGTATATATACCTTGCAGTAGAATTGCTGAATCATATAACTCTATGTTTAACTTTATGAGGAACTTCCAAACTACTTTCATTTTTTGTTTTTAATTAAGGTATCATTGATAAACAGTTTTATGAAGATTTCACATGAACAACATTCTGGTTTCAACATCACCCATATTATCAAGTCCCCACCACCCCATTGCAGTCACCTGTCCATCAGTGTAGTAAGGTGCTATAGAGTCATTACTTGTCTTCTCCGTGCTACTGCCTTCCCCGTGACCTACCTGTATTGTGAGTGCTAATTATAATGCCCCTTAATCCCCTTCTCCCTCCCTCCTCACCCACCCTCCTGCACCCCTTCCCTTTGGTAACCACTAGTCTCTTGGAGTCTGTGAGTCTGCTGCTGTTTTGTTCCTTCTGTTTTGCTTTATTGTTATAATCCACAAATAAGGGAAATCCTTTGGTACTTGTCTTTCTCTGCCTGGCTTATTTCAATGAGCATAATACCCTCTAGCTCCATCCATGTTGTTGCAAATGGTAGGATTTGCTTTCTTTTTATGGCTGAATAATATTCCATCATGTATATGTACCGCATCTTCTTTATCCATTCACCTACTGATGCACACTTAGGTGGCTTCCATATCTTGGTTATTGTAAATAGTGCTGCAGTAAACATAGGGGTGCATATGTCTTTTTGAATCAGGGATCTTGTTTTCTTCCAGTAAATCCTAGGAGTGGAATTCCTGGATCAAATGGTATTTCTCTTTTTAGTTTTTTGAGGAACCTGTATATTGCTTTCCACAATTGTTGAACTAATTTACATTCCCACCAGCAGTGTAGGAGAGTTCCACTTTCTCTGCATCCTCACCAGCATTTGTTCCTTGTCTTTTGGATGTTGGCCATCCTACCTGGTGTGAGGTGATATCTCATTGTGGTTTTGATTTGCATTTGCCTGATGATTAGTGATGTGGAGCATCTTTTTATGTGCCTGTTGGCCATCTGAATTTCTTCTTTGAACATCCAAACTATTTTCTAAAGCAGCTGACCATTTTACCTTCCCACCAGCAACGCATGAGGGTTCCAGTTTTTCCACACCCTCACCAATCCCTGTTATTGTCTGTCTGTCTTATTATAGCCATACCCACAAAGAAAAGCCCATACCAGATGACTTCCCTAGTGAATTCTACCAAATGCTTAAAAAATAATTAACATTAATCCTTCACAAACTCTTCTGAAAAATAGAGGATGGACTTCCCAACTCATTTTATGAGTGAAGTGGATTCTCATTATGGTTTTGATTTGCAATTCCCTGATAGCTATTGATGTTGAGCATCTTTGCATATGCTTATTGGCCATTTGTATATCTTTGGAGAAATGTCTGTTCAGATCCTTTACCTGTTTTTAAATTATTTATCTTTTTATTGCTGATTTTGTAAGAGTTCTTACATATTCTAGACACAGATCCCTTATCAGATACATGATTTGCAAATATTTGTTCCCATTTTGTGAGTTGCCTTCACTTTCTTGATTGTATCCTTTGAAGCCCAAAAGTGTTTAATTTTGATGAGTGTCAGTTATCTATTTCTTCTTTTGTTATTTGTGATTTGGGTGTCATATCTGAGAAATTGCCTCATCCAAGGTTACAAAGATTTACTCCTAAATTTATCCTAAGGGTTTTATGGCTTTAGCTCTTATATTTAGGTCTACCATCCATTTCAAATTAATTTTTGCAGTAGTGTGAGGTAGAGGTCCACCTTTATTTCTTTTGCATTTGGACATCAAGTCATCCCAGCACCATTTGTAAAAAAGATTGTTCTTTCCTCCACTGAATTGCTAGTGAATAGAAATATAATAGAGTTTTGTATTTTGACCTTGTATCCTGCAGACTTACTTAGCCCACTTATTAGCGCTAATAGTTCTCTGTGAATTTCTTAAATTCTCTATACACAAGACTATGCCATAGGCTAATAGAGATAGGTTTATTTCTTCCTTTTCAATCTAGATGCCTTTTATTTTTTCTAACCTAATTGCCTTGGCTCTAATACAATGTTGAATAGAAGTAGTAAGAACAGACATTTTATTCCTGTTATCAGAGGGAAAGCTTTTAGTCTACATGTTATGTTAGCTGTGGGTTTTATGTTTTACTTATCAAGTTACAGAAGTTCTTTTTTATTCCTACTTATTTATTTATTTATATCATGAAAGGGTGTTGGGTTTTGTCAAATGCTTTTTGTCTATTGAGGTGATCATACAGATTTTGTACTTTAATCTATTAATATGCTGTATTATATTAATTGATTCTCATATGCTAAACCAATCTTACATTCCTGAGATAAATCCTAGTTAGTCTGTGGTTTAATCCTTTTTATATGTTGCTGGGTTCACTTTGCTAGTATTTCGTTAAGGATTTTTGTGACTGTTAGGGATGTTGATCTTTAGTTTTCTTGTGAAGTCTTTGTCTAGTTTTGGCATCAGGGTAATTGGCCTCATAAAATGAGTTGGGAAGTCCATCCTCTATTTTTCAGAAGAGTTTGTGAAGGATTAATGTTAATTATTTTTTAAGCATTTGGTAGAATTCACTAGGGAAGTCATCTGGTATGGGCTTTTCTTTGTGGGTATGTTTTGATTGCTTGTTATACTTCTATTCAGATTTTCTATTTCTTCTTGATTCAGTTTTAGTTATTTTGTTTCTAGGAACTCATCTAGGTTGTCTAATTCATTGGCATGTTGATAGTATTCCCTTGTATTTCTTTTTATTTCTCTAAAGTTGGTAGTAATGATACCTCTTTCATTCCTGATTTTAGTAATATGAATCTTCTCTCTTTTTTTTCTTGATTAGTCTAACTAAAGTTTTGTCAATTTTGTGGATAATTTCAAAGAGCCAACTTCTGGTTTTGTTTATTATCCCTATACTTTTTGCTTCTCTAATTTATTTCTGCTCTTGCTTTTAATATTTCCTTCCTTTTGCTTGTTTTGGGTTTAGTCTTTCTTTTCTAATTTCTTAAATTGGAAGGTTATGTTACTGATGTGAGATTTGTCTTTTTAATATAGGTAATTATTAATTTCTAAGCACTGTTTTAGCTGTGTCCTGTTAAGTTTTTGTACGTTGTGTGTTTTCATTCATCTCAAGGTGTTTTCTAATTTCCCTTATGATTTCTTCCATGACCTATTGGTTATTTAAGAGCATATTTTTTAATTTCCACATATTTGTGAATTTCCTAGATTCCCTTCTGTTACTGATTTCTAATGCATTTTTAAAGGGGACATTTTTCACAGATCTTGAAGTGAGTTCCCAGGTTGTGAAGTAATTGAATACAACAATTAAAGTCAGAATATTATTTATTGGAATTTTCAAATCACATTCCAATTCCAGCTTACTTTCCAGACATTTGATTCAAGTTTGCCATGAGTAATTCTTCATGATAAATGAAGAAATCTAGTTTGAAATAACCTTTATGGAGTGAAAGGGGGCAGAAATTCTCAATGGCCAGGATTATTCATTTCATATTTCCTGTACTATTCTATGCCAACCATCTGGGTTTTGTATATTTGAAGTTTTCTTGACAAAATCCTCATGAGCCAGCTGTTTTTACTTATTTTTAATTTTAGATTTCCACATGAATAACCCTTGGTGAGTGACATGAGAAACTGGTAAAAACAGTTATTGTTTATTGCACTGGGTGTATAGTCCGATAGCCAGTAATTCTTTTCCAGAGATAGTCCCATGGATATATAATGTTTATTGAGTATCTGCTAAACACCAATTAGAAAATAAAATTAGGCAATGCCCTTTCCCCAAAATGAAATACGCCTAAGAAGAAGCAAGAAGATTCTTTGGTACAGAGGTCAAATTTAAATTATCTTTATGCATTCAGTGGTAATCAAGGACAGGCTCCTGGAAAATGAACTGACCACAGCATTTGTTTATAAACTTGCTCTCACTTCCTTCTGAACAAACGATATGAACTCATAATGTAAATGTAATCAGCATTCTTGACCATAAATCCCATTTAAGTTGAAGCTGATGTACCTAGCTATCTATGAGCTTATTGGGAGACAATCATTATTCAAATTACAAAATGATAAAGCCCATGGGATCTCAGAAATCACTTGGTCAAATCCTTTCAGCATTCATGGTTTTTTGTTTTGATCATCATTGAATGTACAACATCGAGAAGACTTCCTGGCTCACTAGTTTTTGGTGAAAGAATCTTCTTGAAGTGTCCCTGCTCAAGACTTTCCCTTTTCTCTGTTGTGAAAGGTCTAGACTCTTTTATCTACTTGGCAAGTCCCCCCATGATTTGTCTCCACCATATCTATAATTATATTTGTTGTTATTACTCATCACATACCCATCATGCAGGCTGGTAACTGTTCTTCCTACATACCTCTATGCTCACACTACTCTCCCAAATCATACATATTATGAGGTCTACTTCCATGAGCACCTTCTCTAACAAATCTAGGCCACATTAGTTTTCCTTTCCTAAGATTCCTATCATGCTTACAGTTATCATCAGTTTACTATTTAAATCTTTAATATTTCTATATCCCTGTGTGGTTTTTTAAAGTACATATTTTTGTAGCTTTATAACAATCCTGTGTGCTGAACATGAGTTATCATTCATTCATTCAAGAAGTGTTTATTGAGCACCTACTATGTGCCACTGCCCTAAGTAGACAGAAGAGACATAATAGTAAGCAAAAAAGAAGACCCTGATCAATGTTCACAGTACTTACACAACAGAGGCAAACTTTAATCAAATAATTGTGCAGTAAGTGTAAGATTACAGCAATTCTAACAATTGCTAACATTCATTGAGCATTTATTATGTGCTTGCCACTGTTCCAAGACATTTACAGATATTAACTCATTTAATGTTCTCAACCACCCTATGAAAAACGTATTATTATTTCATTTTTCACATGAGGAAAATAATGGTTGTGATACATAAATGTGCCCAACTCAGTTTCCACATATATCAGGTGAGTTATGATAAATAAAATTCTTACTGGTAGAGCACTTAGATCACTGTCTGACTTGAAGTAAACATGTCTGAGTATTAGCTGTGAAGATGATGTTGGTGGCAGTGGGAGATTAAAACGGGAGACCTTATTAGAGACATTAAGGAGAGTTATGATCTGAAGGAAAAGTAGGGGTGAATGAGGCCAAGTGGGTGGTTAAGTAGGGGTGCTCCAAGCAAAGATTATTATAATTATTTTGGCTACTATGAGAAGAAAGGATTGGACAGGCTAAGAGTGTATTAGAGTAGATGATTAAGAAGATTGTAGGTAGTACATGGAGAAAAAGGTGATAGCTTAGACAATGTTAGTGAAACGAGCTGGAGAGAAGTAGATGGATTTAATATAATGAGACAGAATTTGCTGTTGGATTAGATTGGGGAATGAAGGACAAGACATCAGAGAAGTGCCTAGGTGTTTCATTTTGTTTGTTTTTACTAGTATAACTATTTGCTGAAATAGTACCTCTGGAAAATGCTAAGTTTTGAGGAGGAAAACCATCAGTTCAATTATATATACATTGAACTTGACGTGCCTCTGGGACTTCCAAGAAGAGCTGACAGGTATTCTGAGCTCAGATGCATGAGTTATTGGTATAGAGGTGGTGATAAGGTCCTAGGCATGGACAAGAATATTCAGGAGAATTATCAAGTGGGAAGAAAAGAAGTGGTCTAAAACTGAGCATTGAGAGATGCTTGGGGGTTATTGCTTGAGAAAATATTTGCAAGGAATCAGAAGGAGTGGCCAGAAGTATAAGAAAAAAATTACAAGAGTATTATCATGGAAGTTGGGACAGAAAGCATTTCAGGAAGGAGAGAGTGGTCAAACTGTGTCAATGATTGCTGAAAAGCCAGTAAGACGACTGAAAAATATTGGATTTGTTGACACCAGCATGTCACCAGTGAGACACCAGTCATCTCAATTAGAGCTCCTTCAGGGGTATGATAGGGTGGGACCCCAGAGGAGAGAACTGGCCAAGCAGAAAGTGCAAGGAAAGGAAATGGAGGCAGTTAGGTGAGTAACTAGAAGAGTACCTAGGTTCCAGGAAGGGTTTGGGGTTCTATTTTAATAGAAAAAAAAATTGAGAATGTTTAAAAACCATTGAGAAAGACCCTATTCAGAGGGAAAAATTGAAACTGATATACAGATGAAACCAGACTACAGAAAGGATGCAGTAAAGCCTACAGGGAGGAGTTCTGAGAAGGCAGGGCAAAGGGCATGCAAAGCCCAGGAAAATAATTTGGCCCTAGTCAGGAGGTGGGACTGCTCCTCCCTCAAAACAGGAGGGGAGGAACTGTAGGTGAAAGAAGGATTACATGTTTGGTAGTAAGAAGACAGGGAGTACCCATGTGAAGGTTTCTGTTTTGTTTGTGAAGGAAGGCAGGATCATATACAGTGTGGAGCAAGGAGGAGCCCAACCTGATGAGAGAGGGAAGGTTTGAATTAACAGTGAGAACTAGAAGAGTGAGATAACCTAGCTTGGATGATGCTCCTCAGCGTCACCCATTTGGAGATTTCTGGAGCCAGTATGCCCTATTGTATGGCTTTCTAGAACAGGGCACAAACTGTCCTTAACCAGGTCCATAGAGAAAGCAGATAATTAAGTTCATTCCGGTTTGGGGATTTTCCAGGTGGATAAAATGGGGTGGGGTGGGGTGGGGTGGGGGGCAGGGAACAGGAACAATAGAGTTCAGGGTCTCCACAAAATAGTGAAATTACAGGCCATGGAACCTAAGCTAGATCAGGAGGAAAAATAAGAAAGGAATTAAAAGAAAGCTCATGAGAGTCAGTGAATGCAGGTCCCAATGCAGGATCAAAAAAAGTTGTAGGAGAAATTAACAGGCAATTTGGAAAGAGAAGAGGTTGTGGTCAAAGAAGATGCTTGAATCAGAGATTCTGAAACTGGTACGATTACAGATGATGACAGGACCCCAAGGTCATGGGAGCAGTGGAGTCAAGGAGAAGGATGTTGAGGAGATCGAAGAAATGAGTGGCCAGGACACTAGTGGATGGATCATCTTTTTGATTTATTGAGTCACCCAGGATGGTGGCAGGGCTTGTGGTAGACAGGAATAATGGACCAAAGGATAATAACCCCACTTCTGTTAAAGGACATTTTTAAAGCAACAAAAAGGTAAAATCATGACTCTCATACAGATGTAAAATGGAATGTGTTAAAGATTTTAGTTAATCACTGTTAATGAGAAAACCAGTACAATGTCCAAATGTGAATCTAAATTTATTGGTCAGGAAAATTGAAATGAAAATATAGGCAAAACTGGCTTCTTCCTATGTAGAGGAGGCAACTCAGTTGAACTTCCCTGGACAGAATCTTGCATGTTGAAGGACAAGAATTATTTTGCATTTCTCTCAGTTATCTAAGTTTACAGAGCTGTGAAATACCTCAAAAGTAATAAAAGTCTAGAATAACCTGGAAGGTCCACCCTAATGAATGCACAGTTTTCTCTTGGAAATACCAGTCATATTTTTTGCTGATTCCAAATTTCTGTACAACTTTCATCCCTGAGGTATAGGGAACCCAGCACCATTTGGGTAAGGCAATGGGAAAATGGCGTCTTTAAGTCCTAGTCACCTTTGGTAAAGATAAGAAATGGAAGAGAAAGCTTCTCAAGTCAGGTACTTTGCAGGTTTAGATAACCAGTTCCAGAGGACACAATTGAAAACTTTGGAAGGTAGGATGAGGCTGGGAGAGAGGCAAGGTGTGGAGAGTAATATAGGCATAATAATACATTAGAACTGTGGTTCTCCAATGGAGGTGGGGCTGGGGGATTGCCCTTCTCCCTTAAGGTTCTCAGATAAAACACAAGAACCCAATTAACTTTGAATTTCAGGTAAAAAAAAGAACAGTGTTTTTAAAAAATAATGTACTGTTGTTTTTGTTTTGCTAAATATGGCAACCCTACCCTAATGGGACATTTGTCAATGTCTGGAGATGGTTTTGATGGTCACAACTGTGTGTATGTGTATGCTATTGATATTCTAGTGGGCTGAAGCCATGGATGCTGCTAAGTAACTAACAGTGAACAGGACAGCTACCACACAAAAAATTTCCCAGCCCAAAATGTCAATTGAGAAACCCTATATTTGAACAATGATCTCTAAGTATTTTTTTTATCATAAACTCTCCTATAAACATTTTTTAACATGTACCCATGTTATTTATACTTTACATACATGTAATACCATCCTAATATATACATTTTTAAATCACAAAGATGTTTAAAAATTAAAGAATGAGATAAAGCTGAAATAGACACAATAATTTGAAATATAAAATTTTGGTTTTATCTATACAAAAGCCCTTCTTACTCCCACTAACTTTCTTTTTTTGCCTTCATTTTTTTTCACTTTTTTAAAGAATTAATTTTGGTATCATTAATCTACAATTACATGTGCAATATTATGGTTATTAAACTACCCCCTTCATCAGGTCCCCCCCCACCAACCCAATTACACTCACTGTCCATCAGCGTAGTGAGATGCTATAGAATCACTACCTGTCTTCTCTGAGTTGTACAGCCCTCCCATGCCCCCCCAACATTACATCTGCTAATTGTAATGCCCCTTGTTGCCCCTTATCGCTCCCTTCCCACCCATCTTCCCCAGTCCCTTTCCCTTTGGTAACTATTAGTTTGTTCTTGGGTTCTGTGAGTCTGCTGCTGTTTTGTTCCTTCAGTTTTTTTCTTTGTTCTTATACTCCACATATGAGTGAAATCATTTGATACTTGTCTTTTTCGGCTTGGCTTATTTCACTGAGCATAATATCCTCCAGCTCCATCCATGTTGTTGCAAATGGTAGGATTTGTTTCTTTCTTATGGCTGAATAGTGTTCCATTGTGTATATGTACCACCTCTTCTTTATCCATTCATCTACTGATGAACACTTAGGTTGCTTCCATATCTTGGCTATTGTAAAAAGTGCTGCAATAAACATAGGGGTGCATATGTCTTTTTGAATCTGAGAAGTTGTATTCTTTGGGTAAATTCCAAGGAGTGGGATTCCCAGGTCAAATGGTATTTGTATTTTTAGTTTTTTGAGGAAACTCCATATTGCTTTCCACAATGGTTGAACTAGCTTACATTCCCACCAGCAGTGTAGGAGGGTTTCCCTTTCTCCACATCCTCACCAGCATTTGTTGTTCTTAGTCTTTTGGATGGTGGCCATCCTTACTGGTGTGAGGTGATATCTCATTGTGGTTTTAATTTGCATTTCCCTGATGATTAGTGATATGGAGCATCTTTTCACGTGCCTATTGGCCATCTGAATTTCTTCTTTGGAGAATTGTCTCTTCATATCCTCTGCTCATTTTTTAATTGGGTTATTTGCTTTTTGTGTCTTGAGGTGTGTGAGTTCTTTATATATTTTGGATGTTAACCCCTTGTTGCGTATTATATTTACAAATATACTCTCCCATACTGTAGGATGCCTTTCTGTTCTGTTGATGGTGTCCTTTGCCATACAGAAGCTTTTTAGTTTGATGTAGTCCCGTGTGTTCATTTTTGCCTGTTTCCCTGGCTTGTGGAGATATATTCAGGAAGAAGTTGCTCATGCTTATATTCAGGAGATTTTTGCCGATATTGTCTTCTAAGAGTTTTATGGTTTCATGACTTACATTCAGGTCTTTGATCCATTTCGAGTTTACTTTTGTGTATGGAGTTAAACAATAATCCAGTTGAATTCTCTTGCATGTAGCTGTCCAGTTTTGTCAACACAGTTGTTGAAGAGGCTGTCATTTCCCCATTGTATGTCCATGGCTCCTTTATCATATATTAATTGACCGTATATGGTTGGGTTTATATGAGGGCTCTCTAGTCTGTTCCATTGGTCTATGGGTCTGTTCTTGTGCCACTACCAAATTGTCTTGATTATTGTGGCTTTGTAGTAGAGCTTGAAGTCAGGGAGCATAATCCGCAGAGCTTTATTCTTCCATTTTAGGATTTCTTTGGCTATTCAGGGTCTGTTGTAGTTCCATATGAAGTTTAGAACAATTTTCTCTAGTTCAGTGAAGAGTGCTGTTGGTATTTTGATAGGAATTGCATTAAATCTGTAGATTGCTTTAGGCAGGATGGCCATTTTCACAATATTAATTCTATCTATCCATGATCATGGGATGTGTTTCCATTTATTGGTATCTTCTTTAATTTCTCTCATGATTGTCTTGTAGTTTTCAGGGTATAGGTCTTCCACTTCCTTGGTTAGGTTTGTTCCTAGGTATTTTATTCTTTTTGATGCAACTGTGAATGGAATTGTTTTCCTGATTTCTCTTGCTGGTAGCTTATCATTAGTATATAGGAATTCCATAGATTTCTGTGTATTGATTTTGTATCCTGCAACTTTGCTGAATTCAGATATTAGTTCTAGTAGTTTTGGGGTGGATTCTTTAGGGTTTTTTATGTACAATATCATGTCATCTGCAACCAGTGGCAGTTTGGCTTGTTCCTTACCAATCTGAATGCCTTTTATTTCTTTGTCTTGTCTGATTGCTGTGGCTAGGGCCTCTGGAACTATGTTGAATAGGTGTGGGGAGTGTGGGCATCCTTGTCTTGTTCCCGATCTTAAAGGAAAAGCTTTCAACTTCTCACTGTTAAGTGTAATGTTGGCTGTGGGTTTGTCATATATGGCCTTTATTATGTTGAGGTAGTTGCCCTCTATACCCATTTTGTTGAGAGTTTTTATCATAAATGGGTTTTGAATTTTGTTAAATGCTTTTTCAGCATCTATGGAGATGATCATGTGGTTTTTTTCCTTCTTTTTGTTGATGTGGTGGATGATGTTGATGGGTTTTCGAATGTTGTACCAACCTTGCATCCCTGGAATAAATCCTACTTGATCATGATGGATGATCTTATTGATGTATTTTTGAATTCAGTTTGCTAATATTTTGTTGAGTATTTTTGCATCTATCTTCATCAGGGATATTGGTGGGTAAATTTCTTTTTTTGTGGTGTCTTTGCCTGGTTTTGGTATTAGAATGATGCTGGCCTTATAGAATGAGTTTGGAAGTATTCCCTCCTCTTTTATTTTTTGGAAAACTTTAAGGAGAATGGGCATTATGTCTTCTCTAAATGTCTGATAAAATTCAGCAGTGAAGCCATCTGGTCCAGGGATTTTGTTCTTAGGTAGTTTTTTGATTACCAGTTCAATTTCGTTGCTGGTGATTGGTCTGTTTAGATTTTCTGTTTCTTTCTGGGTCATTCTTGAAAGGTTGTATTTTTCTAGAAAGCTGTCCATTTCTTCTAGGTTATCCAGTTTGTTAGCATATAATTTTTCATAGTATTCTCTCATAATTCTTTGTATTTCTGTAGTGTACGTGTTGATTTTTCCTTTCTCATTTCTGATTCTGTTGATGTATGTAGACTCTCTTTTTTTCTTGGTAAGTCTGGCTAAGGGTTTATCTATTTCGTTTATTTTCTTGAAGAACCAGCTCCTGCTCTCATTTATTCTTTCTGTTGTTTTATTCTTCTCAATTTTATTTATTTCTGCTCTTATCTTTACTATGTTCCTCATTCTACTGACTTTGGGCCTATTTGTTCTTCTTTTGTAGTTTCATTAATTGTGAGTTTAGACTGTTCATATCGGATTGTTCTTCTTTCCTGAGGTGGGCCTGTACTGCAATGTACTCTCCTCTTAGCATGACCTTCAATGCATCCCATAGATTTTGCAGTGTTGAATTATTACTGTCATTTGTCTCTGTGTATTGCTTGATCTCTGCTTTTATTTGGTCATCGATCCATTGGTTATTTAGGAGCATGTTGTGAAGCCTCCATGTGTTTGTGGAATTTTTTCATTTTCTTTGCATGACTCATTTCTAGTTTCATACCTTTGTGGTCTGAGAAGCTGGTTGGTACAATTTCAATCTTTTTGAATTTACTGAGGCTCTTTTTGTGGCCTAGTATATGATCTATTCTTGAAAATGTTCCATGTGCACTTGAGAAGAATGTGTATTCTGCTGTTTTTGGGTGTAGAGTTCTATAGATGTCTGTTAGGTCCATCTGTTCTAATGTGTTGTTCAATGCCTCTGTCTCCTTGTTTGTTTTCTGTCTGGTTGATCTGTCCTTCAGAGTGAGTGCAGGGTTGAAGTCTCCTAGAATGAATGCAATGCATTCTATTTCCCCTTTTAATTCTGTTAGTATTTGTTTCACATATGTAGGTGCTCCTGTGTTGGGCACATAGATATTTATAATGGTTATATCTTCTTGTTGGACTGACCCTTTTATCATTATGTAACATCCTTCTTTGTCTCTTGTGACTTTCTTTGTTTTGAAATCTATTTTGTCCCATACAAGTACTGCAACTCCTGCTTTTTTCTCCCTATTAGTTGCATCAAATATCTTTTTCCATCCCTTCACTTTTAGTCTGTGCATGTCTTTGGGTTTAAAGTGAGTCTCTTGTAAGCAGCATATAGATGGGTCTTGTTTTTTCATCCATTCAGTGACTCTATGTCTTTTGATTGGTGCATTCAGACCATTTATATTTAGGATGATTATCAATAGGTATGTACTTATTGCATTGCAGGCTTTAGATTCGTGGTTACCAAAGGTTCAAAGTTAACTTCCTTAATGTCTAAGAGTCTAACTTAACTCACTTAATATGCTATTACAGCACAGTCTAAAGGTTCTTTTTCTCCTCCTTTTTTGTCCTCCTCCATTCTTTATATATTAGGTATCATATTCTGTACTCCTTGTGTATCCCTTGATTGACTTTGGGGATAGTTGATTTAATTTTGCATTTGCTTAGTAATTCACTGTTCTACTTTCTTTACTGTGGTTTTGTTACCTGTGGTGAAAGCTACTAAACCTTAGGAACACTTCCATCTATAGAAGTCCCTCCAAAATGCACTTGTAGAGATGGTTTGTGGGAGGTAAATTCTCTCAGCTTTTGCTTATCTGGAAATTGTTTAATCCCTCCTTCAAATTTAAATGATAACCTTGCCGGATAAAGTATTCTTGGTTCAAGGCCCTTCTGCTTCATTGCATTAAGTATATCATGCCACTCCCTTCTGGCCTGTAAGGTTCTGCTGAGAAGTCTGATGATAGCCTGATCAGTTTTCTTTGTATATGATTTTATTTCTCTCTCTGGCTGCTTTTAATAATCTGTCCTTATCTTTGATCTTTGCCATTTTAATTACTATATGTCTTGATGTTGTCTTCCTTGGGTCCCTATGTTTGGAGATCTGTGCACCTCCATGGCCTGAAAGACTATCTCCTCCCCAAGATTGGGTAAGTTTTCAGCAATTATTTCTTCAAAGACACTTTCTATCCCTTTTTCTCTCTCTTCTTCTGGTACCCCTATAATGCGAATATTGTTCCGTTTGGATTGGTCACACAGTTCTCTCAATACTCTTTCATTCTTAGAGATCCTTTTTTCTCTCTGTGCCTCAGCTGCTTTGTATTCCTCTTCTCTAATTTCTCTTTCATTTATCATCTCCTCCACCGTGTCTAATCTGCTTTTGAAACTTTCCATTGTATGTTTCATTTCTCATACTGTGTTCCGTAATGACTTGATCTCCGACTGGAATTCATCCCTGAGTTCTTGAATATTTTTCTGTACCTCCATGAGCATGTTAATGATTTTTATTTTGAAATCACTTTCAGGCAAATTCATGAGGTCAATTTCATTTGAATCTTTCTCAAGGGTTGTATTCATAATTTTACTTTGAACCATGTTCCTTTGGCATTTCATATTTGTATATGGTGCCCTCTAGTGCCCAAAAGCTCTACTCTCTGAAGCTGCTCAGCCTCTAAAGCAATGTCGAGGGTCACAGCAGAGCAGTATTGGTGCCTGGGGGGAGGAAAGAGGTGTTTCCTCCTTCGCGGCTGCTATTCCTGTCTCCACTGCCAGAACCAGTGGGCTGAGCACACAGGTATAAGCCTCTGTGCTTTGCGTTTGTAGTTGCAGACGGGGCTTCCCTCTGGCTGGCCTAACACCAGGGTAGGGTTTGCCAGTTTGCAAACCAGGTGGGGCTGGCTGGGAGAAAGGCTTAGTAGGCTGCGTATCACAGAGGGGGTTCTTGGAGCTGTGTAGCTAGCCAGGGAGCTGGAGCTCCTGAAGATAGTGAAAGTTCCCAACCTGCTGGGTAGAGTGCACCTGGACAATTTTGTCTACCTGTCCTTTCTCCTGAGCAGTAAGCTCTGTGCAATCCTTTCCCCTTTAGCAGCCCTCTTGCTGTTCGGAAGTCTCTCAGACTGCCCTCCTTTCTTTTATCCCAGCGCAGCCAGATGTGGGTCCGTGTTTTCCACAAGTGGCTGGAATCTCAGTTTCTCCAGGTATTCTGCTGTCTTAGCTTTCTAACCCCCTAATCACGAGAGTACCATGAAAACACCATGAAATGTAGGTTTGTGCTTCCAGATCAGATCTCTGGAGTTAGGTATTCAGCAGTCCCAGGCCTCCACTCCCTCCCCACTCTGTTTCTCTTCCTCCTGCTGGTAAGCTGGGTGGGGGAAGGGCTTGGGTCCCGCCTGGCCCCAGCTTTGGTATGTCACCCTGTTCCGTGAAGTTTATTCTTTTATCCAGGTGTATGCAGTTTGGCGCAGTCCTCTATCCTGTTGCTCTTTCAGGATTAGTTGCATTAATTTTATTTTTGTATTATATTCGGTTTTAGGAGGAAACCTGTCTCACCTCTCACTTCACCATCTTTAATCCTCTGCCTAAATATCATTTTTCAAAATATTCATTTGCTAAAGCTTTTAAAAGCAGTTGTTTTCTCACTTGTTACACTATCAACTTTGTCTTGAAGGAACAGAGTTTTAAAACAATTTTTTAGTATCTATAAAGTGGCATACTACTGACAGCCATCTTATCATCATCGAAAAAGTCAGCAATGTTTGAATGCTTGTCTTTTTGTGAAAGAAAAGTGCAAGTTATTTATATTTTCTGATAACTATTTTAATATTCTGACAAGAAACACCTAGAAATCTCTGAGTGAAGCCAAATATCTTTGTCATCAATCCCCATTTCATCATGACAACTGGTATAAAGATTCTGATATGTGAAAGTCTTATTTCTACAAAAATGAACACATTGATGTCATCCCTTAAGCACAAAAAATAAAATATGTATGAGAACCAACACCATCTGCACAGTGGAACTCCTGTGTCTCCTCAAGATATCCAAATGACTCATAACCAGCTGGCATCCAGACCAAATAAGGATCCCAGTATCCATCCTTGTATTAAATAGTAGCAAAGCTGAATTGCTTTTTTTTAGATTTAAAAAATATAAATAGAAATCTAACACTTTCTTTTAACTTCCCAATGTACCATCAGGCACACCCTGGTTGTGCCCGTCCTACGCCGCTGTGGGATCTGTTATGTGAGGATGGGAGAGACCATTTCCACTTTATTGCTGAGGACCATGAGGCCTAGACAGGGGCAGCAAATTGAGGCCTGGGTTAGAGCTTCCTAAAGTGTCTCCATCATTTATCAGCTGTGCAATCTTGTGTGCATTACATAATCTGTCTTTCTGTTTCTGCATTTGTAAAATGAAATAATATTGTAAGGTGATACCTCATGGGACTGATGTGAGGATTAAATAAAACTAATTTTATTAATGTAACCCTAACACTTTCCTAAACCCTCACAGACTGAGCACATTCCCCAAGTCTCATCCTCAGCCTTCACCTCCCCATCTGCTTCATCAGAGGGGAGCCATCAGTTAAGAACTTCCTTGATTTCAAACCTCCCCATCACAAAACACCTGTTAACCAAGTACAGTGCTCTCACCACCTCATGTTCTCTCCTCATGGACCTTATTCAGTCAAGTATCCCCTCTTTCTCCTATTTATTAGTCTACTCCAGTGCTACTGGCCTTTTCCCCTAAGTCGGCAGGTATGTTCAAGTGTCTCCCAACATTGAAAAAAAAATGTTTTTTTAACTTAGGCAATATTTACTCTGTCCCCCAAATTGTGGGAGAAAACCATGAATAACAGTTTGTTTTGTATTTATAGATCTATCTCATTATTTTAAACTCCTGTATAATATCGTGTTCCATAGTCAACAAATATTCCTTGAGAAGACATCTACATTGTTCTGTGTACTGAAAATATAGCAGTAAGCAAGCTGAATAATATTCCCTGTGGGCACAGGAAGTCAGTAAGATAAACAAAGAAAATACATAATGTTAGATGGTGATAAATGCTTTGAGGTTTAAATAGAATGGTCAGGGAAAGAATCAGTGAGAAAAATGACATTCAAATAAAGATTAAAAGAAGGTGAAGAAGACATTGTGGATATCTAGGGGAAGAGCATTCCAAGCAGAGGAAATATTAAGTACAAATACCCTGAGGCAGGAGAATGCTTGTCATTGAATTATAGTCACAATATCTCTCTAGGGGCAATGTATATTACTTCTCATATTCAGTCAAGATCCTCTCTGAATATACTGAAAACCAAAGACTAAATTGTAAAGCAATCCTTACGTAAAATAATAAGAGGAAGCAGGAGAGAGATTCTTTTTTTTTTTAATGCATACACATAGAAAGTTAGAAGAAAATAGGCATAGCTGTTACAGTGCTCATTTCTGCAAGTGGTCACATGTTAATAGTTGACATTTGTTAACTGTTGACTTCCACTATCCATTCATTTTTTCCTTTGCCCTCTCCTAGAACCTCTCTTTCTGGTCTGGCTTCTTTACCTGGTGGGGTGAACCACACTTTCATTCCTGAAGGATCTAAATCTCCTTCAAGGTCCTGCTTTTTTCTGGTTGCTTTAATTTTCCTTTAATCTTTTTTAATTAGACTTGGAAGTATTCAGAGGCTTCTGAGAGAATCTTTTGGGTTCCAGAGAAACTCTAGGGTACTTGTCCCTATTATATAATGAGACCCAATCCCCCTTGATAATTAGGATCAGTCATCTCACTCAGTTGAGTAATTCTTTCTGGCTATTGGTCCTGTGGCATGAGGAGCCTAAAATGGCTAGGTGGCATCTCTATTTCCCCATTCAATGGAACTATTATTGTGTTGCCTGGTAGGAGCATTTTTCTAATGGGAACTAAGACCTCCAAGTCAACAGAACCCAAAGTTGCAGAGATGGAAAATTCTGGAAATTGATCATTACATGTAAGAATGAAAAAATCTTCCATCTCCAACCTTTGATTTATGGATCCATGCATTCTGACTATAAAAGAGAAGAGCAGTATTTATTGAAGAATATATTGAATTTTGTAAGACAATCCCGATCTTTAAAGGTGTTATCTCTCCAGTGGCATTGATGCTGAAATCAAGCCATCAGTGGGCTATTCCAGCATTCCATCAGGCCATTTGCTTCTGGATAATGAAGTATGTGGAAAGATCAATGAATTCCACAGACATGAGCCCATTACAATGCTTCTTTTACAATGAAACATGTTTCTCCATTTAAAGCAACATTATGAAATACCATTACAGTAAACAGGTATTCTAAGCCCATGGGTGGTGGTGCTGGCAGAAGCACCATATGAGCAAAGAAGACAAATCCCACTCATATGTCAATTCCAGTAAGGACAAATTGCTGCTACCTCTGTGGTATATAAGTGATCTAGGATAACCAACTTGCTACCAATTGGCTGACTGTTTACTACGGTAAGGGAGTATTATACTGAGGGTCCAGTCAAAGTCTTTATGGTAGGTGTGTTAGGGTTACTGAGGGGCTTAGCCAGGTCAGACTTATTGAGAGGACATTGATGTCACTGAGTCCACACATAGTCTTCATCCCTGCACCATGGCCACATTGTACTTGAGCTTACTGAGCAATCCATTTTGTCTGGTGAAAGAGGTGGAGTGACATTCATACTGCATGTCATTTTGTCCCCCTTATTGAGAGCCTTCTCTGCAGTGGATGCCCTTTTGTGAGCTATTTATGGGACTCAAATATCATTACACTTTGCCCATTTAAGAGGTCCATCCACATCCCTCTTCCCCACCACACCTACTTTCTTCTAATGCCCGTGTTCTTTCCAAGTCCTTAGCCATGCAATACAACTGTTAGCAACTGCTCATTAGTGTAGATCTGTTCTTCTGGTCATTTCTCAGTCTAAATAAAGTAGACAACCAAATTATTTCCTGGCAATCTGCCCACTGGGAGGATTTTGCTTCACCACTGTCTTTCAACGATACTCCTGTTGGGGGCTATAAGGCTACAACAATGCCTTCTGTTTGGTGCAGAATTATTGGTAAACCAGGCATGATACAGGTGAATTACATCAGCTGATTTTCAAATGTTAAACCAACTTTCAATTCCTGAGATAATTTTGGTCTTCCCTTTTTTTTTCTTGATCAGTCTGGCTAGAGGCTTATGGATTTTATTGATCAATTCAAATAAATAGTTTTTGTTTTAATTGATTATTGCTATTTTTGCCCATTTTCTATTTTGTTGATTTCTGCTCTCATCTTGATTATTTCCTTCTACTTTCCTTGGGATTAATGTGCTCTTGTTTCACTAATTACTCAGCAAAACATAGATTCTTTATTTTAGATATTTTTTCTAATATAAATATTTAAAGCTATAAATTTCCCTCTAAACACTGCTTTACCTGTATCCCACAAATACCAAAATGTTTTACCTTTAAATCATTCATTTAAAAATATCTTATTTCTCTTGATTTTTTGACTTGTGGATTATTTAGACATGTAGATTGATTTTCAAACATTTTGAGTTTTCTTAGAATCTTACTGTTATTTATTTATAATTCCATTGTCAGAAAAATACTCTTTAAAATTTCAGTGTTTGAAAGTTTATCAGTACTTGTTTTATGGCTTAACATATGATCTATTCTGGTGAACATACCATTTGCACTTGAAAAGAATGTGTATTTTGTGTATTTGTTGTTGGGCTTAGAGTTTTATAAATATCAATTAGGACAAAGTATTTGATAATATTGTTCAGCTCTTACATGTCTTTGATGATTTCATACCTGGTTGGACTATCATTTGCATACAGAGGGATATTAAAATCTCCACTATGAGATGTGAAATTGTCCATTTCTCTTTTGTCTATTTTTGCTCCATTTATTTGGAAACTGTTATTAGGTGGATATATATACATTTATGATTTTTATGTCTTCTGATATGTTGACCCTTTTATTATTATAAAATGTCTTTTTATCTCCTGTAATATTTTTTATCTTGAAATCTGTTTTAGCTGATATTAACACAGCCACTCTTTCTTACGCTTACTGTTTTCATATCTTTCTCTAGCTATTTGCTTTCAAACTGCATCTTTCTTTCTTTCCTTCTTCCTTTCTCCTTCCTTCCTTCCTTCTTCCTCTTTCTCTTTTTCTTTCTTGAGGTACATACAATAAAATGTACAAATCTTAATGTACAGCTTGATGGATTTTGACATGTGTATATACTCAGGTGACCATCACCCAGATCAAGATACAAAATATTCTGATTGTTTCCCCTTCACCTATTTCACCCATTTCCACATCCCACTCCCTATGGCAACCACCAGTCTGTTCTCTGTGTTTATGAGTCTATTTTTGTTTCATTTGTTCATTTGTTTTGTTTTTTAGATTCCACATATAAGTGAAATCGTGTTGTCTTTCTCTTATTTCACTTAGCATAATACTGTCTAGGTTCATCCATGTCATCACACATGGCAAGATATTTTGGAATATATTTTATTCATTTAAAGTGTGTGTTTTATAGGTAGTAAATAATGGATTTGCTTTTTTAAGAAGCAGTTCTGCCAGTCTTTGTCAGTTGATGAGCTTAATCCATCAATATTTAATATTGTTATTAATTTGGTTGGATTTAGGTTTTCTATTTTATTATTTGTTTTCTATTTGTCCTGGTGCCCATCCAAGTAGCACTGGCTGAAGCCTGCCCGCAGGTTAAAGACAGAAAATTTACCCCATGTTACTGCTTTCTTGGAGGTATTGACTCCATGTCAGAACTTATTTGCTTTTGTTCACGCTCCAGTGCCTTCAGAGAGTTGTTTTTTGGTGTATTTGATCCAGAGTTTATGTCTGGTTTAGCACAGGGCTTGCTTAGGACATACCATCAGTGGAACTCCAGTAACATTTTGTTAAGCTGTCTATTTAAGTTGGCACACCAGAATCAATCAGCTACTGACAAAGATTCTTGCATATCCAAATCTTCTGAGTACTTCATTCCTACTGCTCATTATAAGTGTGCCACACTATCTTTTTTAGTTTTTACTTTTTAAATAAATCTTTTATTTGGAATAGACTTAGGTTTACAGAAAACTTATGAATATAGAATAAAGAGTTCCCATATATATATCTCATGCCCAATTTCCCCTATTCTTAATATCTATCTGAGTGCATAATTAATAAACCAATATCAATACAGTATTGTTATCTAAAGTCCATACTTTCTTCAGATTATCTTAGCTTTTACCTAATGTCCTTTTGTGCTACAGGATCTCATAGGGATACCACCTTATGTTAAGTTGACATGTCTCCTTGGGTTCCTCTTGGCTGTAACAGTATCTCAGACTTTTTTCCTTGTTTGATGACTTTGACAGTTTTGAAGAGTGCTGGTCAAATATTTTGTAGAATGTCACTCAGGTGGGATTTGTCTGGTGTTTATATCCTGATTAAACGTGTTACATGTTTTGGGGAGGAAGACCACAGAGATAAAGTGGCATTTTCATCAATATAAAGAGTTATTGGAGATATCACAGGTATTGGTGAATTGAAAAGGGAAAGTAGAACAAAGACTTAGTAACTGCAAGAAGTAAATGGAAAATAAACAGTCAAGGTAGGAATTACTGGGACCAAACACTTGAAGGGAGGGGTCCTAGAGAGCTGGAACCCAGGCCTTGAGTGTGACATAAGCTTTCTGACTTACACTCACTGGTGCCTCAGTAGCTCAGAGGAGATCCCCTGCAGGGTCAGGACTCAGATCTCTGAGGAAGGTTGCTGACTAGCTGGTACTGGTATCTCTGAGAAATGTGATGAGGCTAAGTCTTGGAATATGGAAAGAAGTCCAAAGCTGGAACCAATTGCTGCTGCTGCTGGCACAAAGAACTGTTGCCTGGGTGACACTGATAGAAATAGGAAGCGAACAAGGAGCAAGTCCCTTTTTCCTTCTTCCTGCCTCTGATCTCCCACTATTGGAAGAACCTAACAGAAAGCCAAGCTGTCAAAGGAAAAATGTGAATTGAAGGGACATAGCTTTAGACTGGAGATTTGGGAAATCATCATCTTGTAAAAGAAAACAAAAATGCAAACTAGGACTAGGATGCAATCTTTGCATGATGTAATTTATAGCTTCTTTCTAGGAAGAAATGTAAATTTCTGATAAAATGCCTGACAAAATTCTATAAACTAATGGGATTAAAACTTACGAGAAACCAGTGATCCACCCACTCACCTTTCTGTTAAGAGTGTTGTGACTTTTACCAAATATTATTTTCTTTTTTGTATCTAATCTGAAATGATTTTCTAACCAATCTTTCTCTCCCAAATATCCCTATCAAAAGTAAATCTTTGAATTGTAAACCTTAAAGGATAATAGTTAACAAAGCAAAAAAGGGAAATCATGACTCATGCAGATATGAAATGAATATATGTCAAAGATTTAATTTAACTCATTAATAATGAGGGAACCAGAAAAGGTGTTACCAATTCAAAGGAAAATCCAAAGACCAGACAAATACCTAAGCCCATCAGAAACGTTGAAATTAGTTTTCTTAATAGATACAAAGCTGGCTTATTGAAGGGTGCTGAGGGCAGGGTTGTCAGGTTTCACCTAACAGGATTTATTTGCATGTCTAAAGACAATAATTATTTGCATTACTATCAATTTTCACAAATTAGCTTTTTTCTCCTCATGGGTTGTAAAACAGTTTAAAGACATTAAAAGGCATAAACCCTACAGAGCCTGTGATAAGTAGGAAGGGTATGTATGTTTAAAACAAGGCATATTTTCCATTTCCCTATAATCTTTTGGTCCATTTAAAAGTATTTCACACTTTCTCGTATATAGTATTGTAGGCCTTCCCCCATGTTGCAAGATAGTAAAGAAATTTTCATATACACTCATAACAAAATTATCTGAAGATTTTTCTTTAACACTTGGCTTCTAATAGTGGTTGCTTAGGTGGGAGAATAAGGCAGGAGTCTTGGAAATAAATAATTTTCATTGAATCCTCATATTTTTAGTATGGCACTGCTATCCTTAACTAGACAAGGTACCTTCTACTTAACCCTCTCCAAGGAATCAGTCCTAAGCCTTCTGCAGGGGCCAGGAGGGGCAACTGCCTGGGAACTGGGGAGGAAATCAGGTGCTTCAATTGCTTCCGAAATAGACTTTTAAACAATTATTCTGCTTTTAGTCCCAACTTTATGCCTGCTTTTTGGCAGTTCTCTAGGGCAAATCAGGCTTGTTCTTATTCACAGCTTGTCCTTAGATATATGGTAAGTCTGTTAAATCAGTTCCCACTATCCTTTTGCTTTCCAGCTTCCAAAAGATTAGTGATTTTATCTCCTGTTCTCTGGGAGGCTACTATACAGACAATAGCCAGACCATATATGACAATAGAACTCTGACCCCTGAAGCAGCCAGTCTGGAAAGCCAAACGACAAACTCTGAGGTAATCAGCCCGGAATGGTCAGAACTTGTCAATGAATCAGCTTCCTTATATTTTGCCCTCACCTCCAAAACAGGACCAACTAGAGAAAGCCAAACCAAATTAGCCCATCTCCAGCATCCCCATAACAATGACCTCCAATCAGAGCATATCTGAAGGCTTCACTTTTATCACAATGAAGCTTTCCCACTCCTCTGCTTGCCTTTGAGTCTTTGCCAAACACAAGGGATGATGGCAGACTCCCTGCTGTAGCAAGCTCTGACTAAATAGCTCCTGTTTGTTCTCATTTGGGTGGTCTTCATCTTTTTATCCTTCTTACCTTGAAGTGTTGTGTTTTTTTTAGAGGGATTTCAGGAGGAAGTGAAGGTATGTGACTCAATCTATTATGTTTAACTGGAGATCTCTTCCTGTGCTCTTTTCTCTGTGACTTAGATGTCAGCAGTCCACCTTTGGCCCTCCAATTCCAAAAAGCCCAGAAATAACCTTTGTCTTTTCCCTTTGCAAACCTGGATGCAAAATTCAACACCTATTCAAATTCCTCCAACAAATCCACTAGAACAAAAGCATTAGAGAATGGTATAGATTTTCCTGATGCTTACTTATGAGAGAGAGAAGATGAGGTTACATAACTCACACCCCCACAGCAAAGAACTTAAACTCAGCTCCCCAAACATTTTAAACATCTTTCTCCTCCAAAGTCTCTCCTCTGAGATGTCTGTTTCTCCCAGGGAGTTTGGAGCCTTGCTGACTCTCCCTCTATCTCTAACTGATCCCCTGAGTCTTCTAATTCCTCATGCCTTTACACTACAAAGCAATTCAGCTCAGCCCCCACGTACTCCACTCACTTCAGAACCAAAGGAATGCTGCTTCACCAGCCTTGCAAACCCTATTGTTAAGTGGAATTGCCCCATTGGGGTGTGTGTAACTCACCCTCATTCTAAGGGGATTTCATGAATTTCTTCTAAATGAATACAGGCATCTGTACCTGTATTCACTGTACCCAAAAGGTAGTCTCATTCCAGCTCCTTAGGAGAAAAAAATTCCCTATCTCTCTAAACTACCAAAAAAGGATGCCTTTTCTCACTTGCTAACAAATGGTCTTTTTGAATTTCTAACTAGCTCATAAGCTTTTTGAGTGCATAGCTACATATTTTTGTAATCTGTATAGTACCTAATAATATTATAAAAGTTTATAGAAGGGATCAGTGGGCAGAAAGGACAGATAGAATTTTGATGAAAGGAAATAGGATGTTCAGAAAGAGCCTATTAAGTGGTTCCTCTAAATTTTGACCTTTATCTTGAACACAATAAACAAGTTCAATAAAGGGTTTCCACCTCTATTGTGTATCTTCAGTGGGCACTGTATTCAACAGATTTTACTTGACCTGTGTGGCATGCATTCATTATTAATATCTTTCATATCCCATATCAGTAATGGATTGTTTTCCACTGCTGCTAACAGACTTGACTGCAGTGGCTTAAAAAACTAGTTTATTTTTTCATGTAAAGAAGCCCAGAGGTGCGTAGTTCAGGGTTAGTACAGGAATTATGGAAGGTATCAAGCATCCAGTCTTCTTCTACCTCTCCATGCCACCTTTCCTAGGCACCTGGCTTCCATCTTTGCGGTACCACTGTAGTGGAAGAGAGCTGTTGGAGCTCCAGTCATCAGGTCCTAGTCATAGCAAGAAGGAAGTGGAAGGGCAATGGCAAAAAGGCAAAAAATGCCTTGTGGTAGTTGTCTACCCCCTTTTTGGAACTTAACCAAAAGTCCAGTGCAAAAAATTTTGTTTATAACTCATTGGCCAGAACTTAGTCACATGACCATACCTATTCTCAATGAAAACAGAAAAATATATTTTCTAGGTACCCCCGACTTCTGTTACTAAGCAGAAAAGGGGAATGATTATTGGGTAGACCACTAGCTACTTCCTGCCATAGTTCCTCTTGAATTTTCTACATATGACATCCTTGTGCTTGGCATTGTCTTGGAATCAATGAATAAATGAATAAAGCATTTTTAGGTAAGTCAAGCAGTTCATGGCATGATCTTTCTTTTTTCGAATTAATTGACTTTATTTCTACAACAGTGTTAGGTTTATAGAAAATGTGAAGAGAGAGTACAGAGTTCCCATATACCTCCCCCAGCCCATCCCACACAGTTTCTTCTATTAATATCTCACATTTTTGTGGTACATTTAAAATTGGTGAACCAATATTGATACATTATTAGTAACTAAAGTCCAAAGTTTACATTAGGGTTTTCCCTTTGTGTTACAGTCCTATGGGTATTGACACATGTAATATCACGTAACAACCATTATAGCATCATACAGAAGAGTTTTACTGTTCTAAAAATACTGTGTTCCACCTATGTACCCCTTACTTCCTCCTTAGGAACCCTTGGTACCACTGACCTTTTTACTGTCACCATAGTTTAACCTTTTCCAGGTATTAGAATCATACAGTTCTCAGACTGGCTTCTTTCACTCAGTTATATGCGTTTAAGTTTCCTCCATATCTTTTTGTGGCTTGACAGCTCATTTCTTTTTATTGCTCAGTGATAGTCCATTGAATAGATGTACCATGGTTTCATCATCCATTCACTGATTGAAGGAATCTTGGTTGCTTTCAATTTATGACTAATATGCTATAAACATTTGTGTGCAGGTTTTTTGGTGGACTTGTTTTCAACTCGTTTGAATACTTAGGAGCATGATTGCTGAATCATGTGGAAAAACTGTTTAGCTTTCAAAGAAACTGACAAAATATCTTCAGAGGTAACTACTATGTGGCATTCTCACCAGCCATGGGAGTTCCTATGGATTTTAGCTATTCTAATAGGATTTACCCATTCAGAGAGATCCTGTTATCTCACTGTTTTAATTTACAATTCCTTAATAACTAGTGTTGAACATCTTTCCATATGCTCATTTGGATATCCCAATTTTCTTTGATGAGGTGTCTAATCCGATCTTTTATTCACTTTGATTTGGCTGTTGAGTTCCAAAAGTCCTCTGTATTTTCTAGATAACAATCCTTTATTAGATATGTGTTTTGCAGATACTGCCTCCCAGTCTGTGGCTTTTCATTTTCTTGTCTAATCAATTTTTTAACAAAGTTGTTCATATTTTCTAGTTTCTTAAATCTCTACTGTATTTTGTTATGTTTCCCCTTTAAGTCCTAGTATTACTTGTTGCTATTTCTCTTTTGTCTGGATCAATCTTACAGAAATTTTATTAGTCTTTTCAGAGGTCTAACCTTAGTTTTTCTGTATTGCATCTTTTTCTATTTTATTAATTTTTCTTTGATCTTTATCTTCCATTTTAGATTTATTCTTTTTTTATTAAGCTGATCACATATAATTTTTTGCCTTTCTCATTTTTCAGTATAAAAGCATAAAAGGTTATTAATTTACCTGTATCCTATAAATTTTCATATGTAGTATATTTTTATTACTGCTCAAATCTAATATTATATATTTCCATTGGGACTTCTTCTTTGATCTTTGTCATTAAGGTGTTTTAAAAAAATCTCAAAATATGTGGAGTTTCAAAATAATTGTATTTCTAATTTAACTGTAATATGATCATGGAATGAGAAGACAGAAATTTTTTGCAATTTGTAGAAAGTTGCTCAATAGCCTAAATAAAAATTTTCTTAAATCTTCCTTGTATATTTTTAAAGTATGTGTGTTCTCAAGATGCTGGGTGCAGAGTTCTCTATGTTTCCTTATAAAATGTTAGTTAATAGTGTTGGAGATGTTCCTGCAAAGACTGGTGATTCTTGGTATTTTTCCATATTTACAAGTGCTGTAGACTGAATGCTTTGTGTCCCCTCAAAATTCATGTGTTGAAATCTAAACCTCAATGTAATGGTATCACTTCCTAGATTAGGTCATGAGGGTGGAGCCCTCATGAATGGTATGAACTCCTTATAAAAGAGATCCAAGAGACAGAACAACATATTAGAACAGATGAACCTAACGGACATCTATAGAACACTCCATCCAAAAGCAACAAGATATACATTCTTTTCAAGAGCACATGGAACATTTTCAAGATTTATCATATATTAGGCCACAAAAAGAACCTCGGTAAATTCAAAAAGACTGAAGTTGTACCAACCAACTTCTCAGATCACAAAGGTATGAAACTAGAAATAAATTACACAAAGAGAACGAAAAAGCCCACAAACACATGGAGGCTTAATAACATGCTCCTAAATAATCAATGGATCAATGACCAAATAAAAACAGAGATCAAGCAATATATGGAAACAAATGACAACAATAATTCAACACTACAAAATCTGTAGGATGCAGCGAACACTGTGCTAAGAGGGAAATATATTGCAATACAGGCCTATCTCAGGAAAGAAGAACAATCCCAAATGAACAGTCTAAACTCACAATTAATGAAACTAGAAAAGGAAGAACAAATGAGGCCCAAAGTCAGTAGAAGGAGGGACATAATAAAGATTAAAGCAGAAATAAATAAAATGGAGAATAAAACAATAGAAAGAATCAATGAAAGCAGGAACTGATTCTTTGAGAAAATAAACAAAATAGATAAACCCCTAGCCGGACTATCAAGAAAAAAAGAGAGTCTACACACATAAACAGAATCAGAAACGAGAAAGGAAAAATCACTATGGACACTACAGAAATACAAAGAATTATGAGAGAATACTATGAAAAATGATATGCTAACAAACTGGATAACCTAGAAGAAACAGACAACTTTCTAGAAAAACACAACCTTCCAAGGCTGACCCAGGAAGAAACAGAAAATCTGAATAGACCAATTACCAGCAAAGAAATTGAATTGGTAATCAAAAAACTACCTAAGAATAAAATCCCTGGACCAGATGGTTTCACTGCTGAATTTCATAATTTAGTGAAGACCTAATACACACCCTCCTTAAAGTTTTACAAAAAGTAGAAGAGGAGGGAATACTCCCAAACTCATTCTACAAGGAAAACATCACTCTAATACCAAAACCAGGCAAAGACACCACAAAAAAAGAAAATTACAGGCCAATATCCCTGATGAACATAGATGCAAAAATACTCAACAAAATATTAGCAAACCGAATTCAAAAATACATCAAAAAGATCATCCATCATGATCAAGTGGGATTCATCCCAGGGATGCAAGGATGGTACAACATTCAAAAATCCATCAACATTATTCACCACATCAACAAAAAGAAGGACAAAAACCACATGATCATCTCATAGATGCTGAAAAAGCATATGACAAAATTCAACATTCATTCATGATAAAAATTCTCCACAAAATGGGTATAGAGGGCAAGTACCTCAACATAATAAAGGCCATATATGACAAACTCACAACCAACATTATACTGAACAGCAAGAAGCTGAAAGCTTCTCCTTTAAGATTGGGAACAAGACAAGGATGCCCACTCTCCCCACTTTTATTCAACATAGTTCTGGAGGTCCTAGCCACAGCAATCAGACAACACAAAGAAATAAAAGGCATCCAGACTGGCAAGGAAGAACTCAAACTGTCCCTGTTTGCAGATGACATAATATTGTACATAAAAAAACCCTAAAGAATCCACTCCAAAACTACTAGATCTAATATCTGAATTCAGCAAAGTTGCAGGATACAAAATTAATACACAGAAATCTGTTGCCTTCCTATACACTAATGATGAACTAGCACCAAGAGAAATCAGGAAAACAATTCCATTCACAATCGCATCAAAAAGAATAAAATACCTAGTAATAAACCTAAGCAATGAAGTGAAAGACCTATACTCTGAAAACTGCAAGACACTCCTAAGAGAAATTAAAGAGGACACTAATAAATGGACTTTCATCCCATTCTCTTGGCTAGGAAGATTTAATATTGTCAAAAATGGCCATCCTGCCTAAAGCAATCTACAGATTCAATGCAATCCCTATCAAAATACCTACAGCATTCTTCAATGAACTAGAGCAAATTGTTCTAAAATTCATATGGAACTACAAAAGACCCCGAATAGCCAAAGCAATCCTGAGAAGGAAGAATAAAGCAGGGGGAATTAAGCTCCCTGACTTCAAGCTCTACTACAAAGCTACAGTAATCAAGACAATTTGGTAGTGGCACAAGAACAGACCCATAAACCAGTGGAACAGAATAGAGAGCCCAGATATAAACCCAAGCATATATGGTCAATTAATATAAAGGAGCCTTGGATATACAATGGGGAAATGACAGCCTCTTCAACAGCTGGTGTAAGAGAATGAAACTGGACTACTGTCTAACCCCATACACAAAAGTCAACTCAAAATGGATCAAAGACCTGAATGTAAGTCATGAAACCATAAAACTCTTAGAAAAAAACATAGGCAAAAATCGCTTGGACATAAACATGAGCAAATTCTTCATGAACATATCTCCCTGGGCAAGGGAAACAAAACCAAAAATGAACAAGTGGGACTATATCAAACTAAAAGGCTTCTGTACAGCAAAGGATACCATCAGTAGAACAAAAAGACATCCTACAGTATGGGAGAATATATTCATAAATGACATATCTGATAAGGGGTTGACATCCAAAATATATAGAGAACTCATGCACCTCAACAAACAAAAAGCAAATAATCCAATTAAAAAATGGGCAGAGGACATGAACAGACACTTCTCCAAAGAAGAAATTCAGATGGCCAACAGGCACATGAAAAGATGCTCCACATTGCTAATCATCAGAGAAATGCAAATTAAAACCACAATGAGATATCACCTCACACCAGTTAGGACGGCCAACATCCAAAACACAAACAACAACAAATGTTGGCGAGGATGTGGAGAAAGGGGAACCCTCCTACACTGCTGGTGGGACTATAAATTAGTACAACCATTGTGGAAAGCAATATGGTGGTTCCTCAAAAAACTCAAAATAGAAATACCATTTGACCCAGGAATTCCATTCCTAGGAATTTACCCTAAGAATGCAGCAGCCCAGTTTGAAAAAGACATATGCACTCCTATGTTTATCGCAGCACTATTTACAATAGCCAAGAAATGGAAGCAACCTAAGTGTCCATCAGTAGATGAATGGATAAAGAAGATGTGGTACATATACACAATGGAATATTATTCAGCCATAAGAAGAAAACAAGTCCTTCCATTTGCAACAACATGGATGGAGCTAGAGGGTATTATGCTCAGTGAAATAAGCCAGGCAGAGAAAGACAAGTATCAAATGATTTCACTCATATGTGGAGTATAAGAACAAAGAAAAAACTGATGGAACCAAAGAGCAGCAGACTCACAGAACCCAAGAATGGAGTAACAGTTACCAAAGGGAAAGGGACTGGGAAGAGGGGTGGGAAGGGACAGATAAGGGGGAAAAAGGGCTATTACAATTAGCACACATAATGTAGTGGGGTGGGGGGATACGGGGAAGGCAGTATAACACAGAGAAGACAAGTAGTGATTCTATAACATCCTACTACGCTGATGGACAGTAACTGCAATGGGATATGTTGTGGGGCCTTGATAATAGGAGTCTAGTAACCATAATGTTGCTCATGTAATTGTATATTAATAATAGCAAAATTAAAAAAAATAGAGATCCAAGAGAGCAAGCGCTCTACGCCTTTAAATTGAGGACACAGTGAAGATAGCTTCTATAAACCAGGGAGCAGGAACTCACCAGACTAAAATAAATCTGTTGGTGCCTGGATCATGGACTTCCCAGCCTCCAGAACAGTGGGAAATAAATTTCTGTGTTTATAAGCTACCCAATCAATGGTATTTTGTAATAAGGCTAAGACTGAGTAGACTAACACAAAGAGTAAGGTACTGAAAAGCTGCCTGGAAATTCTTTATGTACACATGGGCCTTGTTGACTGGGTCTTCAATGTAGGGTGATTGTTTATGGACCTGACAGTTCATTGTGGTATAGAGGAGGAGAAATTTTTTCCACTACCTTTCTAGGTTTTTTTGGCTGAACTACTACTTAAATTGACATGACAGATGAACAGGAGAAAAACAAACTTAATTATGTACATATGAGAGCCCCATAAGAATGCAAACCCAAGGACAAGTCTGGCAATTGAAGCGTAGATGCCATTCTGAGCTAAGGAATGGGATAGGTGCCTGGGACTTCAAAGGGAAGAGTTGTAATTTACAGGGCCATAAGAGCAAATGTTTTGTAACTAGATGTTTGCCCTGATAGAGATAAGTCACTCAGATAAAAGGTTATCTCTGGTTAGGCCCCATATCTAAATCCCTTTAGGTGGTTAGGGGAGAAGTAAGTTTTTCTTGAATCTGCTAGGTAGGTCTTGATTGCCCTTCAGCTCAAAATAATCTACAGGCCAAAGTGGCATATTTTTGGGGTCACATATTCTGCTCCCCCTCAGTGAGATCCCTCAAATGTCAATATCCTGCCAGACTAACCTAATTTCTAAAATTATATTGACCTTTATTTGTCTGGTATTACCTCCTTTCCTGTTATTTTTCTTTGGGTTTTTAACTTTCCACTCCTTTTCTTTCATTAAAAAAAAACTTTTTATAGAAATATATATATATTCAGAAAAGTGCCCACCAATATATAACCTGAACACATGTGAAGCAGCACTCAGATTAAGAGAACATTATTAGCATTTCATGAGCCTCCCCATGTTCTCCTCCAGAGTCATTATTCCACCAATAGTAATCACTACACTGACTTCTACAAGCTTGAATATTTGGGTAGTTTCCAGATTAGGCTATTACAAAGTATAGGTATGAGCTTTTGAATATGTCCTTTTAGTGAATATATGTACACATTTCTGTTGGGTATATACCTAGGAGTGAAATTGCTGGGACAAAGGCTATGCATATATTCTGCTTTAGTTGATATTGCCAAACAATTTAACAACATCATTGTACCAATTTATGTTCCTTTTAGCAGCATATGAGAGTTCTGGTTGCTCCACAATCTTGCCAATACTTGGTGTTTTCTGTCTTTTTTTATTATAGCCTTTCTGGTGTGCATACAATGGTATCTCATTGTGGTTTTAATTTTCATTCCACTTTACTTTTTTGTTCGTTTTTCAGATGTTTCAGGATTGAGCAGATTAAAATGTAGGTGGTTAATCTGAGTACATCTGCCAGAAATTTCCCCCTTATCAGTACTTATCTAATGGAATTTAAAACCTTTTTTCCTGTACTGGAGACAATATAATCTAGAGGATGATGGCAACAAGCTTCTCAATCAGACATTCTGAGGTCTGAGTCCCAACTCTAATGCTTATTTACTCAGTTACCTTGAGAAATTTAACCTTCCTCCATTTTATGTAAAATGGCACTAATAATAAATAGTACTGCTTCAGGAGGTTGTTATGAGGATTAAATGAGAGAAAATATGCTTTGCAAAGGTCCTAGCACACCGAGCACATAATCAGCAAATGGCAGCTATTATTTTACCTATTGTTTATGCACACCTCATTTCTCCTTGTTTTATACAGTCTACAACAAAGCAAAAGCCCACAGCACGCTGTAGCTGCCTCATGTTTAACAGGCTGATACTGGCTGAATTAATAGTTTAAAATATAAACGGAATGTATCGTGGTTATTATAAAAGATGGCATACATTATTATAATGGCTATGGTATAAAATACGCTGCTGAGGAATACATTATTTAAACAAGTGTCTCTCCTATTTACATTCATCATTTAACAGTTAAGAAAATTAATGCAGCAGGGAAACACTGCCCGAGCTGATTAGTAATGACAGATGTCCCATTTTGCATTGGTGAGAATTCCAGTCTTCTCCCGTTAAAACCAAAACAAAAATATCACGCCAGGAACAAAAACAAGAACACTACTTTTCTGAAGACACGTTAAGCCTTTTCAATTTTAACACATCCTTTGTTCAGTAGTGGAGAAACCCGGCAGGCAACAGCTGCTCCAGCAGCTTCCGTCCAAGATGGCGCCGCCCATTTGCACCAAGTGGCGGTTACGTGTTCCTGGCCCATCGCAAGACCGGAAGTGGTTTTGGCCCTAGTGGATCCGGGTGGGTACGTGCAGGTGGCCGAGCAGGGTTCGTTTTTCAGCGCGAGGTGCCGCCGGTGTTCGGGTAGGGTCTGGAGCCGCAGGTAAGTGAGGATCGGAAACCGGCGAGGCCTTTCACTGGGCTTGTGTAAGGAGTGAGTGGAGGGGGCTTCTAGTGCAGACTTGAGGAGCGGGGTCGTGGAGCTGACGATGTCACTGTGTGCGGGGGCGACTGATTGTGCGGACCCCGCCGTCGCGAGCGACTTAGCTCTGCCCCTTTCCCCACCCCCGGGGCGGCCTCCGCGCTCCCCTCGCCCGAGGCGGGAGCGGTTCAGCACCAATGTGCGCGACAGCTCTACCCTGGGTAGGAGACCCCCAAGCCCTCCACGGGCTGCTCCCTTGAACTCCTTCTTGTATCTTTAGGAGTACCTGCCAAACCTTCGTGGCTTCTTGACCCAGTCAGCTTAGGTGGCACCTATCTCAGCACCTGGCGACTCCTAGCATGCTGCCTCCGTCCACCGAGTTCCCTCTCCTAGATTCGTGGGGATCTACACCCGCCCCCCCCCCACCATTGTTACCACCCCCTACATTGTTACCACCCCTTTCCTCCCAGACCACACCCTTTGCTCTGGCCCTTGCTGGGAGCCATCTGTCTTTCCTCATCCCTGAGATATATCAGAGCTAGAACCTTAAAAGCTGTCTATTACAAAATTGATACCTGCTCATTAAAATACAAACTAAAACTTTTATATGCTTTCTATATACAACTGGATGCAAACAAACTCCCTCAGATACCCAGTCCTTGAAAACACTGCTGTTTATACCGTATTTTTAATTCGTAATACAAGGATACAAGAAAGTACACTGTAAAGTTTTGTTAACTATCAGAATGAGGAAGTGCGCGAGAAAAGAGGTTTAGTATGGGGAAGGAATGATTAATTTTGGTCAAGGTGAGCTTGTTTTTAAAATGTATTTTTTAATATTTATTTTAGTCGTACTCCATGGAATCTTGTAAAACATTCATACAAAGATTTTAAGCAAAATGGTCCCCCTTGACCCAACTCGGTGTCCATCTCCATCTTTTTTCTTCTTTAATCTCTTTCCCCAAAGTAAGAACTGTTACCAGTTTGGGGTGTGTTTTTCTGTTTCTTTTTCTTTACCTTTATTGACAAGTGTTTGTATCTATAAGATACATGTATGTAAGATTTAGCGTTAAACTTCAACAAATGCGTATTTTACAAATATGGTGTATTGTACTTATTTAGAAACTTGATCTTTTATGCTTACAAATGGGTCTTGGAACTTTTTATCGGTATGTAGAGATATACCTTATTCTATCTGCTTGCTCTGTAAATCCCGTAGTATGTTAAGATTCCATAGTATGTGAGATTCTATAGGTTACTCACAGGTAGGTCACAGGTATCAATCATTTTACTGCATATACTTTGTATTTTGTGACAATCATTCCTTACCCTTGTGGTTCTCAAATGAGGGATGAACATCAGTAGGCATTTCTTGTTTGTCCAGCTGGGGTGGTGGTGTTACTGGCATGTAGTGGGTAGGAAGGAGCCAGAGATGCTGCTAAGCTATGATGCACATGAAAACCCCACAACAAGAAATTTTCCTGGCCTAAAATGTCAGTGGTGCTGAGGATGAAAACCCCTGCTCTATCCTAAGGCAGAGCAGGGTTTTTCTCTTATGACTCTATTTTCTCCTGTAAGTTTATATATATGTATTTGCGTTTTTCTTTAATTCCTCTGTGTGTGTGTTTGTGAATGATGTGTGCATAATTATTGTTCTCCAAACAGTGTCACTCCAAATATTTTATCCATTCTTGACTCATTAATCTGAAACGCTACATTTATCATGTACTCATTTCTCACACACAGTCTGTTTTTGGACTATCTTTTGTTCTATGGCCTAATGTTCTGTTTTGCTGAACCAATACCACAATGTCCTATATTAAATATATATTATACTTTGATATCTAGTAAATACTCCCTCATAATTATTATTATGATTATTGGAATTCATATTTTATCGGCTCACATACTTGTTATTTAGAAACTATTTTGGGGCTAGTCATATAATAACTTTTTCAGATTAACTTCAGAATCAGCATGTCAAATAGTTTTTTTAAGTGTCTTTGCTGAAGTGTAATTCACGTAATCATTTTTAAAGTGTACAATTCAGTGATTTTAGTATATTCACAGTTGTGCACCATTGCCACAATCTAATTTTAGAACACTTTTATCACCCTCAGAAGAAGCCCATACGTATTAGCCATCATTCTCCATCACATTCCCCAATACCCTAGCTCTAGGCAGCCACTAATCTTTTTGCCTTTATAGATACGAATATTTCATATAAATGGAATCATACAATTTGTGTTATTTTGTGACTGGCTTCTTTCATTCAGCATAGTGTTTTCAAGGTTCATCCATGTTGTGGCATGTATTAGTAGTCATTCCTTTTTTATTGCTCAATAAAAGTCCATCCTATAGTATGTTTGTTTCACAGAGCTATAGTAACAAAGACCACAAACTGAGTGGTGTAAAAGAACAGAAATGTGTTCACTCCCAGTTCTGGGGGCTATAAAGTCCAAAATCAAGGTGTCAGCAGGGCTGTGCTCTCTCTGAGGGCTCTACAGGAGAAACTTTTCTTGCCTCTTCTAGCTTTTGGTGGTTCCCTGCAGTCCTTGGCATTTCTTGGCTTGCAGCTAACTCTAAACTCTGCCTCTGTCTTCACGTGTCCTTCTTCGCTGAGTGTCTGTCTGCACATGTTAATTCTCTCTGTGAGCCTTTCTCTCTTCTCTCCCCTTCATGTAAGGACACCAGTTATGTTGGATTAAATGCCCACCCTACTTATTCATGACATCATTTTAAATTGATTGTGTGTGCAAACACCTTATTTCCAAGGAAGGTCACATTCACAGGTACAGAGTGGGGTTTAGAACTTCTAAACCAATTAAAATTGGGCAAGAATCAATAGACATTTTTTGGTGGGACAGAATTCAAGGCATAACTTTATGGATATGCCATATTTTATTTAACTATTCATCAGCTGACAGGCGTTTGGATTGTTTCCACTTTTTGGTTCTTATGAGTAATAATTCTGTGAACTTCTGTGTGGATATATTTTCATTCCTCTTGGATATATACAGAGGAGTGGAATTGTTGGGTCATATGGCAACTTTGTTTAATCATTTGAGGAACTGCCAGACTATTTCCCAAAGCAGCTGCACCATTTTACATTCCCACTAGCAATGTATGATTCTCCATATTGTTGCCATCACTTACCTGTCTTTTTGATTACAGCCATCCTAGTGTGTGTGAAGGGGCATCTTGCTGTGGTTCTGGTTTGCATTTCCCTAATAGCTAGTGATGCTGACCATATTTTCATGTGCTTATTGGCTATTTGTATTCTATCTTCTTTGAAGAAACATCTGTTGAGATCCTTGTCCAATTTTAATTGGTTTCTCTTTTTATTATTGAGTTCTGAGGGTTTTTTTTTGTATATTCTAGATTCATGCCCTGCCAGATAGATAATTTGTAAATATTTTCTCCCATCCTGTGGGTTGTCTTTTCACCTTTTTTAGTTTTTCAAAGTTAAGTTTGCAGTGAATTTGTATATTACTTTTAGTGTTTCTGTAAAATAATTAATCTTTTTTTTTGGTATCATTATCTACAATTGCATATGCAATATTATGGTTATTAAAATCCCCACTTGATCAAGTCCCGCCTACCGACCCCATTACAGTCACTGTCCATCAGCGTAGTGAGAGGCTGTAGAATCACTACTTGTCTTCTCTGAGTTGTACAGCCCTCCTCGTGCCCCCGCAACATTGTGTCTGCTAATCATAATGCCCCCTTTTCCCCTTGTCCCTCACTTCCCACCCATCCTCCCCAGTCCCTTTCCCTTTGGTAACTGTTAGTCTATTCTTGGGTTCTGTGAGTCTGCTGCTGTTTTGTTCTTCCAGTTTTTTTTTTCTTTGCTCTTATGCTCCACATATGAGTGAAATCATTTGATACTTGTCTTTTTCCGCCTGGCTTATTTCATTGAGCATAATACCCTCTAGCTCCATCCATGTTGTTGCAAATGGTAGGATTTGTTTTCTTCTTATGGCTGAATAATATTCCATTGTGTATATGTACCACATCTTCTTCATCCATTCATCTACTGATGGACACTTAGGTTGCTTCCATTTCTTGGCTATTGTAAATAGTGCTGCACTAAACATAGGGGTACTTCTATCTTTTTGAAACTGGGCTGCTGCATTCTTAGGGTAAATTCCTAGGAGTGGGATTCCTGGGTCAAATGGTATTTCTATTTTGAGTTTTTTGAGGAACTTCCATACTGCTTTCCACAATGGTTGAACTAATTTGCAGTCCCACCAGCAGTGCAGGAGGGTTCCCCTTTCTCCACATCCTCACCAACATTTGTTGTTGTTTGTGTTTTGGATGTTGGCCATCCTTACTGGTGTGAGGTGATATCTCATTGTGGTTTTAATTTGCATTTCTCTGATGATTAACGATGTGGAGCATCTTTTCATGTGCCTGTTGGCCATCTGAATTTCTTCTTTGGAGAAGTGTCTATTCATGTCCTCTGCCCAGTTCTTAATTGGATTATTTGCTTTTTGTTTGTTGAGGTCCGTGAGTTCTTTATATATTTTAGATGTCAACCCCTTACTGGATATGTCATTTATGAATATATTCTCCAATACTGTAGGATGTCTTTTTGGTCTATTGATGGTGCCCTTTGCTGTACACAAGCTTTTTAACTTGATATAGTCCCACTTGTTCATTTTTGCTTTTGTTTCCCGTTCCTGGGGAGATATGTTCATGAAGAAGTCTCTCATGTTTATGTCCAAGAGATTTTTGCCTATGTTTTTTCTAAGAGTTTTATGGTTTCATGACTTACATTCAAGTCTTTGATCTATTTTGAGTTGACTTTTGTGTGTGGGGTTAGACAGTAGTCCAGTTTCATTCTCTTACATGTAGCTGTCCAGTTTTTCCAACACCAGCTGCTGAAGAGGTTGTCATCTCCCCATTGTATATCCAAGGCCCCTTTATCATGTATTAATTGACCGTATATGTTTGGGTTAATGTCAGGATTTTCTGTTCTGTTCCACTGGTCTGTGGGTCTGTTCTTGTGCCAATACCAAATTGTCTTGATTACTGTAGCTTTGTGGTAGAGCTTGAAGTCTGGGAGCATAATCCCCCATGTTTTATTCCTCCTTCTCAGGATTGAATTGGCTATTCGGTGTCTTTTGTCTTCCATATGAATTTTAGAACTATTTGTTCCAGTTCATTGAAGAATGCTGTTGGTATTTTGATAAAGATTGCATTGAATCTGTAGATTGCTTTAGGTAGTATAGCCATTTGACAATATTTATTTTTCCTAGCCAAGAGCATGGGATGAATTTCCATTTCTAGTGTCCTCTTTAATTTCTCTTAGGAGTGTCTTGTAGTTTTCAGGGTATAGGTCTTTCACTTCCTTCATTAGGTTTATTCCTAGGTATTTTATTCTTTTTGAGGCAATTGTGAATAGAATTGTTTTTCTGATTTCTCTTTCTGTTAGCTCATCGTTAGTGTATAGGGAAGCAACAGATTTCTGTGTGTTAATTGTGTATCGTGCAGCTTTGCTGAATTCAGATATTAGTTCTAGTAGTTTTGGAGTGGAGTCTTCAGGGTTTTTTATGCACAATATCATGTCATCTGCAAATAGTGACAATTTGACTTGTTCTTTACCAATCTGGATACCTCGTATGTCTTTGTTTTGTCTGATTGCCATGGCTAGGACCTCCAGTACTATGTTGAATAACAGTGGAGAGAGTGGGCATCCCTGTCTTGTTCCCGATCTTAGATGAAAAGCTTTCAGCTTCTCGCCGTTAAGTATGATGTTAGCTGTGGGTTTGTCATATATGGCCTTTATGATGTTGAGGTATTTGCCCTCTATACCCATTTTGTGGAGAGTTTTTATCATGAATGGATGTTGAATTTTGTCGAATGCTTTTTCAACATCTATGGAGATGATCATGTGGTTTTTGTTCTTCTTTTTGTTGATGTGGTGGATGATGTTGATGGATTTTCGAGTGTTGTACCATCCTTGATCCCTGAGATGAATCCCACTTGATCATGGTGTAGGATCCTCTTGATGTATTTTGGAATTCGGTTTCCTAATATTTTGTTGAGTATTTTTGCATCTATGTTCATCAGGGATATTGGTCTGTAATTTTCTTTTTTGGTGAGGTCTTTGCCCGGTTTTGGTATTAGAGTGATGCTGGCTTCATAGAATGAGTTTGGAAGTATTCCCTCCTCTTCTATTTTTTGGAAAACTTTAAGGAGAATGGGTATTATTTCTTCTCTATATGTCTGGTAGAATTCAGCGGTGAATCCATCTGGCCCAGGGGTTTTGTTCGTGGGTAGTTTTTTGATTACCGATTCAATTTCGTTGCTGGTGATTGGTCTGTTTAGATTTTCTGTTACTTGCTTGGTCGGTCTTGGATGATTATATTTTTCTAAGAAGTTGTCCATTTCTTCTAGGTTTTCAGCTTGTTAGCATATGGATTCTCATAGTATTCTCTTATAATTCTTTGTATTTCTGTGGGGTCCGTCGTGATTTTTCCTTTCTCATTTCTGATTCTGTAATGTGTGTAGATTCTCCTTTTCTCTTAATAAGTCTGGCTAGGGGTTTATCTATTTTGTTTATTTTTTCAAAGAACCAGCTCTTGGTTTCATTGATTTTTTCTATTGTTTTATTCTTCTCAATTTTATTTATTTCTTCTCTGATCTTTATTATGTCCCTCCTTCTGGTGACTTTGGGCCTCATTTGTTCTTCTTTTTCCAATTTCAGTAATTGTGTCTTTAGACTATTCGTTTGGGATTATTCTTCCTTCTTTAAAAAGGCCTGGATTGCAATATACTTTCCTCTTAGAATGGCCTTTGCTGCGTCCCACAGCCACAGAAGTTGCGGCTTTGTGTTATTGTTGTCATTAGTCTCCATATATTGTTTGATCTCTGTTTTAATTTGGTCATTTATCCATTGATTATTTAGGAGCATGCTGTTAAGGTCCATGTGTGTGTGAGCCTTTTTGTTTTTTTTTGTACAATTTATTTCTAGCTTTATACCTTTGTGATCTGAGAAGTTGGTTGGTAGAATTTCAATATTTTTGAATTTACTGAGGTTCTTTTTGTGGTCTAGTATGTGGTCTATTCTGGAAAATGTTACATGTGCACTTGAGAAGAATGTGTATCCTTCTGCTTTTGGGTGTAGAGTTCTGTAGATATCTGCTAGGTCCATCTGTCGTAGTGTGTTGTTCAGTGCCTCTGTGTCTTTACTTATTTTCTGTCTGGTTGATCTGTCCTTTGGAGTGAGTGGTGTGTTGAAGTCTCCTAAAATGAATGCATTGCTTTCTATTTCCTCCTTTAATTCTGTTAGTATTTGTTTCACATATGCAGGTGCTCCTGTGTTGGGTGCATATATATTTTAAATGGTTATATCGTCTTGTTGAACTGACCTCTTTATCATTATGTAATGTCCTTCTTTATCTCTGGCTACTTTCTTCGTTTTAAAGTCTATTTTGTCTGATATAAGTACTGCAACACCTGCTTTTTTCTCCTTGTTGTTTGCATGAAATATCTTTTTCTATCTCTTCACCTTTAGTCTGTGTATATCTTTGGGTTTGAGGTGAGTCTCTTGTAAGCAGCATCTAGATGGGTCTTGTTTTTTCATCCATTCTATTACTCTGTGCCTTTTGATTGGTGCATTCCGTCAATTTACATTTAGGGTGACTATTGATAGATATGTATTTATTGCCATTGCTAGCTTTAGATTCGTGGTTACCAAAGGTTCAAGGGTAAAGGTTCAAGCTTCTCTACTATCTAACAGTCTAACTTAACTTTCTTGTTAAGTTATTATAAACACAGTCTGATGATTATTTCTCTCCCTTCTTATTCTTCCTCCTCCATTCTTTATATACTAGATGTTTTATTCTGGACTCTTTTACGTTCCCTTTGACTGTTTTTGTGGATAGTTGATTTTACTTTTTGCCTTTTTTTGCCTTTAGTTAGTATTTGGATGGCCTCCTTTCTTTGCTATGATTTTCATTTCTCTGGTGACATCTTTTTAGCCTTAGGAGTGCTTCCATCTAGAGCAGTCCCTTTAAGATATCCTGGAGAGGTGGTTTATGGGAGGCAAACTCCTTCAGCTTTCACTTGTCTGGGAATTTTTTAATCCCTCCCTGAAAATTAAATGATAATCATGCTGGATACAATATTCTTGGTTCCAGGCCCTTCTGTTTCATTATGTTAGATATGTCATACCCTTCTCTTCTGGCCTGTAAGGTTTCTGTTGAGAAGTCTGATGATAGTCTGATGGGTTTTCCTTTGTAGGTGATCTTTTTTCTCTCTCTAGCTGCCTTTAATACTCTGTCCTTATCTTTGATCTTTGCCATTTTAATTGTTATGTGTTTTGGTGTTGTTCCTTGGGTCCCTTGTGTTGGGAGATCTGTGGGCTTCCATGGTCTGAGAAACTATTTCCTTCCTCAGCTTGGGGAAGTTTTCAGCAATTATTTCTTCAAAGACACTTTCTGTCCCTTTTTCTCTCTCTTCTTCTGGTACTCCTATAATGCGAATATTGTTCCATTTGGATTGGTCACACAGTTCTTTTAATATTCTTTCATTCCTAGATATCCTTTTATCTCTCTCTGCCTCAGCTTCTCTGTATTCCTGTTCTCTGATTTCTATTCCATTAACAGTCTCTTGCACCTCATCCAGTCTGCTCCTAAGCCCATCGATTGCTTGTCTGATTTCTGCATTGTCTTTCCTCATTTCCTCCCTTAGCTCTTGCATATTTCTCTGTAGATCCATCAGCATGGTTATGACTTTTATTCTGAATTCTTTTTCAGGAAGATTGTGTAAGTCTATCCCATCAGGCCCCTTCTCTGGGGTTGTCTGGCTAAGCTTTGTCTGCACCATATTCCTCTGTCTTTTCATGGGGATAGAAGTGGTCGCTGGTAGTCACCACGTGTGTCAGCTGGGAGAACAAAGTCCCTTCCTGCTTGCTGTTGTTCTTGCTGTTCTCAGGGGCCTGAGCTGTTTTCCAGCACACCAGGAGGCAGTCTCTGGGATAATCCCCTAAGCTGCCTGTGTGCGGGCCGCCTCAGCTTAGGCTATAGCACTGCAGGGGTTTGCAGTCTCTATGGGTGCATTCTGGTCCCCTTGGTGCCTTCTGAACCTGGTTCTGGGGCGCTTCCCACTTAGCTGTGCGCCAGTTGGGAGGTGATTGTGAGGTTGCTCAGGGCGGGGCCACTCCTCTGCTGTTCCGCAGCAGTGGCGGCTCCACTGGACCCTTTGCTGCTCTGGCCAGGCTGGGGGGAACGAATGGCAGGCTGCTGATCTCTGTGGGAAGCCTCAGCGAGGCTGCTTTGCCCGGCTGCCAGCCAGGGGGTCCGAAATTCCCCAAGACTCCCAGCTCACTGGGCCGAATGCCCTGGGACGATTTTGTTCTGCTGTTGGGCCCTTGTCTCTTTAAGACTTTTAAAGAAAGCACGTGCTTTTCTTTTGTCCCTGGGAGCCGGCTGAGGGGACCCGCTTGATGTCTCTGTTTCAGATCCTGCCCTTTTGTTTTTCTAATCTCCAGTACACCACGCGATGTGTATCAGTGCTCCCGGTGCAGATCACCAGGGCTGGTTATTTAGCTGGCCTGTGCTTCCACTCCCTCCCCGCTTTGAATCTTTTCCTCCCGCCGGTGCGCTGGGGTGGGGGAGTGCTCGGGTCCCACCGAGTCGCGGCTTTGTATCTTACCCACTTCGTGAGGCGCAGAGTTCTCGCAGATGGTCTTTCTTTTGGGAATAGTAGTATTTGTTGTATTTTCACAAATATATATGGTTTTGGGAGGAGATTTCCGCTGCCCTGCTCACGCCGCCATCTTCCCAGAAGTCCAAGATCAAATGATTAATCTTTTTTATCATAAAAATGGGGCTGTTACAGTCCCTTCTACAGAAGATGGTTGAAAGATTTTAAATGAATAGTGTATAAATACATGATTATAAATACACGTAAAGTGCATGGAACATGTCATATGCTCTGTAATTGATAGCTGTTATACATCTCGGCTCTTCCTGTCTTCTTCTATATCTTCAGTAAAGTTTTCTATTTTTCTTCATATTGATCTTGCACATTTCTTTTTCAGTTTATACCTTGGTTTATTGCTATATTTGTTTTGGATACTTTTTAAGTAATGTATATTGTTAGTATGAATGGGATTTTCTTCATATTTTTATGGTGGGTTTAGAAAGCTATTGGTTTTATGTTCCTAAACTTTCAAATTTGGAAATTGTAAAATTTACGACATGTTTACTTATCCAAATGATTCTGATAGCCATTCTGTTAGGAACTGTCGTTCTTTTCCATTCTGCCTTCTGTGGTTTGCAGAAATCAGTAGTAATAATAGCTAGCATTTATTGAATACTAAAATGCTAGTTAATATGCTAAGTGAAGGAGGTATATTGATCATCTTATTCATAAGTGTCACAATATTCCTACATAGTTGGTACTATCTACCATTTTACCAGTGAGGAAACTGAGGCATAGAGAAGTTCAGTAAATTGCTTAAGACTATATGGCCAGCAAGTGGCAAAGGCTGAATTTGAAACTGGCATTTTTGTCTCTAGGGCCCCTATTATTCTACCGTTCTACCTTATGCTACACCCTGAACACTTCAACATATTTGTTTAATTCATTAAAATGTGGCATGTTTCAGGAATATAATAATTTGTCCTAAGTGTTAAATGGGATACTTACCTTGCCTGTCTCTAAAAAACACCATTAAAAAAGCTTGTATTTTTCTGTTATGGGTGTACTTATAGAATCTGAAAAATTAAAATTATTTATACCCCTCCAACCCTTAAGCAACCATTGTTACCATTTTGATGCACGATTATCATTTTATACAGTTAAAAATAAATAAGAATGGCAGATCATTTCTGTCACAGGAAATGGTGAAGCATTGAAAAGTTTGGATCCTAGAGCAATCCCTTAGCAAGGTATCTTAGTCTGGGCTGCCATAATAGAATACCACAGATTGAGTGGTTTATAAAAATTTGATTCACTTCTCACAGTTCTGGAGGCTGAAAGTCCCAGATCATGGTGCCAGCACGGTTGGGTCCTAATGAGAACACTCTTCTGGGTTGCAGACTGCCAAATTTTTGTTGTTTCCTCACATAGCAGACCAAAAAAACAAGCTTTCTCATGATTTTTATAAGGGCTCTAATCCCATTCATGAGGGCTCCACTCTCATGACCTCATCTAATCCTGATTACCTTCCAAAAGCCCCACCTCCCACCTTCTGGCACCATCACAGTGGGGGACAGGGTTTCAACATATGATTTTGGAGGGATACAAATGTTCAGTCTGTAACATAAGATTTGACTTTTCTCCTAACCCAATATTAAACCATACTTGTCCTTTATAGCATCAAAGCTCAGTAAGGGAAAAATGTTTTTTTCATTTGCATGAACAGGTTATTATAATTTAATGATTGAATTAGAGACATTTATCATAAAATGTTAACATAATACCTCAAATTGAGTTTTATTCATTCAATATCTATTTATTATTCTCAGCTCTGTGCTAGTTGTCCGGGAGCAGAGTAGTGAAGCAGCCTGTTAAGGTCCCTGTTTTCATGGGATTTGCATTCTCCTGGCAAAGACACAATGAATGAAACACCTGTCATTTATAAGGTCAACAGGAGAAAAATTAGAAATATGGCTGAGTTTTGATAAATGCATATACCTGTGTATCCCAAGTCCCATCAAGAAATGCAACTTTACCACAATTCCAGAAAGTTCCCTCGTGCTTGAAATGCTCTTCGCTAGAATCTGGTGTGACTGGCTCCTTTTTGTCATTCAGCACTCAGTTTATATGTCTTCCCTGTACCTCCCTCCTCCAGAGGCAACTACTGTTTAGATTTTTTTTAGTTTGAGCCAAATGGAATAAATACTATCTTTTTTGTATCTGGCTTCTTTCACTCAGTGGAATGTTGAGATTTAGCTATGTTCAGCATGTATCAGTAATTTCTTCCCTTTCTGCTGAGTAGTATTCCACTATAGTATTCCATTCCTGGGCTGTTTCTGGTTTTTGGCCATTATGAGTAAAGCTGTTATGATCATTTTTATACAGGTCTTTTTGTGGACAGATTTAATTTATTCAACTTGAGACTCAGAGAACTGTGCCAAATCTGACCTTGATCTTACAAATCTTCATTGTGTAGCTGTTGAGTTTCTCAGTCCATCCTCCATGTCTCTGCTGTTTTCTACCTCTTTATCTCTGTGCTACATTCTGGGTGACTTCCTCAGATTTATCTTCAGTTCAATAACTCTCTCTCTGTATGTCTGATCTACTGTTTAATCTGTCTATTGAGTATTGAGTTTAAAATTTTTCACAAATATTTTTCACATCTAGAATTTCTTCTTTTTGTTGCCTCCTGCTTTATGTTTTAGATTTTATTTTAATTTCCCTGAATGTTCTTACTTTAAAATCCCTTTCATATCTCAGATATAGACATTTTTGTTTGATGGCTCTGTGAACTATTTTTATTGGCTTTAGAGTTTTTTGGGTTTTGATTTATTTGTGATCTCTCTTCTAGGGTCTGATCTCCTGTGGAAGTCCTACATGTTTCCTGTGTCACAGGAACATAAATATATATATAACAGTTCTATGATTGACTCTGGTTCCAACAGAATTCACCAATTCTAAACACTTTAATTTTAGTTTCTTGGCTTAGAGTTTCCTTTTGTGAAGATAATGTGAACTGGGGGCCTGTTCCAGTCCAGAGTGCAGGCTTGAGGGTCTGCCCTGGCATGAGGGATTCTGTTCATACTTAGCACCTTGGGCAGGTGGCTTGTGGGTGGACACTTTCAGGTTGCTGCCCATGGGCAAGGCAGGCAGCACTCTCCTGGATCCCAGCTGTGCCCTGGGTCTGTGGCCTAGACTTCTGTCCCTGGGCTGGCAATATACCCCAAGCACTGAGGCTGGTATGAGTTCTGGTCTTTGCCCAGCTTTGTCTCCCATCCACTGTGGGTTCCCCTCTTCCATTTCTGGCACCTAATGATTTCCCTTTCTTCTGTTTGAGTTTAACTGTGTTTTACACTTTTATCTTTTAATGTTTCTCCAGCATTTGTATTTTGTAGAGTGGCAAAGGGAAGGGTTTTTGTATCTTAGATTTTTTAAAACTAGAAATCTCTCTGCAAGTTCTTTGGCCTCATTAAGCTTTAGTTTCTTCTTCATTAAAATTACTGCTTAAAGTACTTATGCATACTTTGCACAGTTTCTGCAATAAAGTAAATATTTTAAAAATAGCATAGCCATTTTATTGTTTCCATTAGTAGTGTAATGCTTGTTGTGAGTCTGTATTTTCCTCTCTAGTGCCAAATATTTCTGTAGGCATGGTCATTACCCAGCATTGCTGTAAATACTGTTATTTTTAAAATTTTGTGTTGAAGCTTTTGAAAGATGATAATAATAGTACACATTCAATAGGAAACCCTCAACCATAAAGAAATGTAGGAGGGATTTAGCAGATCACTGTGTCTTTGGGCAGTATAGATTTTAGGGTAGAGCCCAGAGTGTTTTTGTTTGGCTGGCACAATGGTTTAAAAACTAAATTGTTGCTGACATTTAGAAATGGTGACATTTCACACAAAATTCAATTATCTGACTTCTCTTGAATGATCAAGTAACTTGAATAGTCAAGTTACCACACTGGGCACTTCTTCCCCAACAGGACCAATCAGCTTGTGCTGAATAGCTGCTGTCCCATGTTTTCTCTCAGTCACTGAGGCCAAGGGCCACTTACTATATTGTTACGCATTTACAGTTGTTTTTTAAATAGTACAGAAATAGTATTATATACCTATTTCTCTGTCAGAAATAGGAAAACAAAAGATAGATGGAGAAAACCACGTTATTAAATGGAAAAGAGGCTTTTGTGGTAGAAATGAAGAGCTCCTACATATTTAATAGGGTATCTGTGTCTGTTTACTTGAACTTGGCTTGTTTCACTTATCTGTGTTATCCTGTCATGAACCCTGTGGACATTTCAGTTTGCAGCTTCCTTCTGAGCAGTCCTCTCTAAGTCCTATTTTTTTTTTCTAGTCCATCTTCCCTTTTGCACTGCCCTAGTTTACCCACAATAACTGAGTTTGTTACGGAGAACTACTTAGACTTCTGGAGCAATGGAAAATCCATGTTTACTCAAGCCTATTTGCTCTATCCCCAACTGCCCCCACCGTCCAAAAAAGTGAAAAAAATCTCTGCACCAACTTGCTAATGATTGGATTTTATTATTGAAAAGCAGAAGTTTGCATTCAGCTGTTAGAAACTGAAAGTTTCAAGTGCAAACACCTTGAAGAAGATGCATTAACTAAAGTTTACATCAGCAAGTCAGAGTGGGAGTCTAGCTTATTCTGTCTTGATTGATATGATTTTATATGATTTAGAGAGCCCTGGGCAACTGGTAGAGGGCAAGGGAGACTTAAGGGTGAAAATGGAGATAGAGATGGAGTACAGAATGTACAAAAGTGATAAAATATCATTGTATTTGTCTCGTGGAAATCTGTAGCAGTTTTTTAAGTTTGTGGGTGCAAGGATTATAAATGGAATACTTTTTAGGGAAAACTTGTTTCCATATAGATTTAAATTTTGAATGTAAATATATTTGTTTTGCAGGTTGTGGCATTAGTGATATGCTTTCCTAAACAGCAGAAAAGTTGAAGATGTCTAGACACTTAGTGGCTTTGACAGTGACTGCCCTTCTTGGAGTGGCTGTGGGGGCCTTTGTCCTGTGGAAAGGCATCTGGCACCGGAGAAGTAAATCGAGCCGTGTGACCCAGCGGTGGCACCAACAGAAAGCGCCAGGCAGGAGAGAGCTGCCCCCCGTGGATAAGGACCAGGTGTACTCCAGTGCCCCCAGAGCTTCATGGGAGGAGAGGATCCTCAAAGCAAAGGTGGTGACTGTGTCTGAGGAGGCAGAGTGGGATCAAATTGAGCCCTTCCTTAGGAGTGAATTGGAAGATTTTCCAGTACTTGGAATTGACTGTGAGTGGGTAAGTTAAAAAGCAAAAAGAAAACAAAAATCTTCTCTGCTTTTCCAAATTGGGACATGAAACAGTCAAGTAGAGGAAAAAATAAAAGGAGAATTCAACTTTCTCCTAGGTAGATTTTAGCAAAAGTTCCTTCTCTTCTTAGGATAGGGGAGTGCTTATAGAATCTGGAGTCAGACCTATGAGTCCCATTTTCACCATTTGTCATGCTATGAACTTGGACAAGCTACATAACCTCTCAGAGTACTTGCTGGTAATGGGATGTGATGGTATCTACCTTCCAGGGCTTTTTAAGGATTCAAATAAATAACCCCAATAAAGAATTCAGCTACTATTAATACACCTAATAGTATTTTCATAAGGATGCCATAGAGAAGATAGTTTAGGATGTCTACTTAAATGGGAATTATTATTCAAATAGGATTTTAAGAGATAATTAAAATTTGAAACACTGTTATTCTAAGACAGATCTTTTGCTGTTTTGTTTGCATTGTCTCATTTAAATTTCTTAATAATCCTATGTAGGAAGCTACTATTGTTATCCTCATGTTACAGTTAGGAAACGAGGCATAAAAGGCTTTAGTTAGAAGGCCACAAAGCAGGTAACCAGCATTTGAGCCCAAGCCTTTCTCCTCCATCTGGTTGAGTTTCCTACTAGCTCTTACTCTGGGGGAGTTGTTGCATAGTTGTGATGATGATAATATGGAACACCTACACTTCTGTCATTCGGATTCATGGTGAACTTTAATCTCCTAAAAATAGAAGATATTATAAAAATATAAATAAATTATAGTTATCCCTTATTAATTCAGCATAATACCTTGCCAGGATTCTCTGAAATACATCTCCTGGATATCTAGAATACAGCCAAGAGCCAAGAAATGTAACCAGAAAAGGCCCTAAACAGAATAGCTGTCACAAAATCAGATCACAGCTTGGTTGAGAGCCTACCAGATGCCAATACAATGATGACCAAGAAGAGAACACCTGACAGTGTGGGGAAAGTTTGGTAGTCACAGAAGACCTTATACCTTAGCTACTGGAGTTTCTTTATACCAGCATTGTGGTAGTTTATACCAATGACCATGGGCCATCAAGAAAGGATTGGGCACTTTTCATCTATTCTATGTGAGAAATTATATCATTTAAGAAATATTTACATCTATATCATTTAAAAAATAGCTGCACTAACAAGAAGAGAAAATTAATAAACAGCTTTAGTAGATTAGGAAAATTCACATTTGCCAAACACCTTAATTATTCCAATTAAATGAAGTATAACTGCACTAACAACAGTGTAGTCTGAAGTGAATAGTAACAGCAATTGATTTAATAATAATATGCTTAATTATAGCAGAGGCATGGATATGTTAAAGTGGCAAATGATTTAAAACCCACTTCATTTTGACATGTATTGAGCTCATGCTGGAGGCAACATCTCCCTTGACGTGTGATTGCATTTGCCTGCAAGAAAAACAACGTGGTTACTACATTCACCCATATTATCGAGTCCACCCCCATACCCCATTGCAGTCACTGTCCATCAGTGTAGTGAGATGCCACAGAGTCACTACTTGTCTTCTCTGTGCTACACTGTCTTCCCTGTGACTTCCCCCACACCATGTGTACTAATCATAATACCCCTCAATCCCGTTCTCCCACCGTTCACACCCACCCTCCACCACAACACCCCTTTGGCAAGTCCCTTATTGGAGTCTGTGAGTCTGCTGCTGTTTTGTTCCTTCAGTTTTGCCTCGTTGTTATACTCCAAAAATGAGGGAAATCATTTAGTATTTGTCTTTCTCTGCCTGACTTACTTCACTGAGCATAATACCCTCTAGCTCCATCCATGTTGTTGCAAATGGTAGGATTTGTTTTTTCTTATGGATGAATAATATTCCATTGTGTATATGTACCACATCTTCTTTATCCATTCATCTCCTGATGGATATTGATGTTGCTTCCATATCTTGGCTATTGTAAATAGTACTGAGATAAACATAGGGGTGCATATGTCTTTTTGAATCTGTGATCCTGTTTTCTTCAGGTAAGTTCCTAGGAGTAGAATTCCTAGGTCAAATGGTATTTCTATTTTTAGTTTTTTAAAATTTTATTTTGGTATCATTAATCTACAATTACATGTGCAACATTATGGTTAATAAACTCCCCATATCATCAAGTCTCCCCCATATACCCCATTACAGTCACTGTCCATCAGCATAGTGAGATGCTATAGAATCACTACTTGTCTTCTATGAGTTGTACAACCCTCCCCATGCCCCACCCCCCACATTATGTCTGCTAATCGTAATGCCGCTTTTTCCCCCTTGTCCCTCCCTTCCCACCCATCCTCCCCAGTCCCTTTCCCTTTGGTATCTTTTAGTCCATTCTTGGGTTCTGTTTTGTTCTGCTGCTGTTTTGTTCCTTCAGTTTTATTTTCTTTGTTCTTATACTCCACATATGAGTGAAATCATTTGATACTTGTCTTTTTCCACTTGGCTTATTTCAATGAGCATAATACCGTCTATCTCCATCCATGTTGTTGCAAATGTCTGGATTTGTTTTCTTCTTATGGCTGGATAATATTCCATTGTGTATATGCATCACATCTTCTTTATCCATTCATCTACTGATGGACACTTAGGTTGCTTCCATTTCTTGGCTATTGTAAATAGTGCTGCGATAAACATAAGGGTGCATATATCTTTTTCAAGCTGGGCTGCTGCATTCTTAGGGTAAATTCCTAGGAGTGGAATTCCTGGGTCAAATGGTATTTCTATTTTGAGTTTTTTGAGGAACCTCGATACTGCTTTCCACAATGGTTGAACTAATTTGCAGTCCCACCGGCAGTGTAGGAGGGTTCCCTTTTCTCTGCATTCTCACCAACATTTGTTGTTGTTTGTCTTTTGGATGCTGGCCATCCTAACTTGTGTGAGGTGATATCTCATTATGGTTTTAATTTGCATTTCTCTGATGATTAGCGATGTGGAGTATCTTTTCATGTGCCTATTGGCCATCTGAATTTCTTCTTTGGGGAAGTGTCTGTTCAGCTCCTCTGCGCAGTTTTTTTTTAAATTTATTTTAATATCATTAATTTACAATTACATGTGCAACATTACAATTATTAAACTACCCCTTCATCAGGTCCCCCCCACCAACCCCATTACAGTCACTGTCCATCAGCGTAGTGAGATGCTATAGAAACACTACTTGTCTTCTCTGAGTTGTACTGCCCTTCCTGTGCCCCCCCAACCTTCCATCTGCTAATCGTAATGCCCCTTTATCCCTCTTATCCCTCCCTTCGCGCCCATTTTGCCCAGTCCCTTTCCCTTTGGTAACTATTAGTCCGTTCTTGGGTTCTGTGAGTCTGCTGCTGTTTTGTTCCTTCAGTATTTTTTCTTTGTTCTTATACTCCACATATGAGTGAAATCATTTGATACTTGTCTTTTTCGGCTTGGCTCATTTCACTGAGCATAATACCCTCTAGCTCCATCCATGTTGTTGCAAATGGTAGGATTTGTTTTCTTCTTATGGCTGAATAATATTCCATTGTGTATATGTACCACATCTTCTTTATCCATTCATCTACTGATGGACACTTAGGTTGCTTCCATTTCTTGGCTATTGTATATAGTGCTGCAATAAACATAGGGGTGCATCTGTCCTTTTCAAATTGGGCTGCTGCATTCTTAGAGTAAATTCCTAGGAGTGGAATTCCTGGGTCAAATGGTATTTCTATTTTGAGTTTTTTGAGGAACCTCGATACTGCTTTCCACAACGGTTGAACTAATTTGCAGTCCCACCGGCAGTGTAGGAGGGTTCCCTTTTCTCCACATCCTCGCCAACATTTGTTGTTGTTTGTGTTTTGGATGTTAGCCATCCTCACTGGTGTGAGGTGATATCTCATTGTGGTTTTAATCTGCATTTCTCTGACGATTAGTGATGTGGAGCATCTTTTCATGTGCCTGTTGGCCATATGAATTTCTTCTTTGGAGAAGTGTCTATTCATGTCCTCTGCCCATTTCTTAATTGGGACTATTTGCTTTTTGTTTGTTGAGGTGCGTGAGTTCTTTATATATTTTGGATGTCAACCCCTTATCGGATACGTCATTTATGAATATATTCTCCCATACTATAGGGTGTCTTTTTGTTCTACTGATGGTGTCCTTTGCTGTACAGAAGCTTTTCAGCTTGATATAGTCCCACTTGTTCATTTTTGCTTTTGTTTCCCTTGCCGGGGAGATATGTTCATGAAGAAGTTGCTCATGTTTATGTCCAAGAGATTTTTGCCTATGTTTTTTTCTAAGAGTTTTATGGTTTCATGACTTACATTCAGGTCTTTGATCCACCTTGAGTTTACCTTTGTGTATGGGGCTAGACAGTAGTCCAGTTTCATTCTCTTACATGTAGCTGTCCAGTTTTTCCAACACCAGCTGCTGAAGAGGCTGTCATCTCCCCATTGTATATCCAAGGCACTTTTATCAAATATTAATTGACTGTATATGTTTGGGTTAATGTTTGGATTTTCTATTCTGTTCCACTGGTCTGTGGGTCTGTTTTTGTGCCAATACCAAATTGTCTTGATTACTGTGGCTTTGTAGTAGAGCCTGAAGTCAGGGAGTGTAATTCCCCCTGTTTTATTCCACCTTCTCAGGATTGATTTGGCTATTTGGGGTCTCTGTTTTATTCTTCTCAATTTTATTTATTTCTTCTCTCATCTTTATTATGTCCCTCCTTCTGGTGACTTTGGGCCTCATTTGTTTTTCTTTTTCCAGTTTCAGTAATTGTGTCTTTAGACTATTCATTTGGGAATGTTCTTCCTTCTTTAAATAGGCCTGGATTGCAATATACTTTCCTCTTAGAACTGCCTTTGCTGCGTCCCACAGAAGTTGTGGCTTTGTGTTGTTGTTGTCATTAGTCTCCATATATTCTTTGATTTCTGTTTTGATTTGGTCGTTAACCCATTGATTAATTAGGAGAGTGTTGTTAAGTCTCCATGTATTTGTGAGCCTTTTTGACTTCTTTCTAAAATTTATTTCTAGTTTTATACCTTGGTGATCTGAGAAGTTGGTTGGTAGGATTTCAATATTTTTGAAATTACTGAGGTTCTTTTTGTGGCCTAGTATGTGGTCTATTCTGGAAAATGTTCCATGTGCACTTGAGAAGAATGTGTATCCTGTTGCTTTTGGGTGTAGAGTTCTGTAGATGTCTGTTAGGTCCATCTGTTCTAGTGTGTTGTTCAGTGCCTCTGTGTCTTTACTTATTTTGTGTCTGGTTGATCTGTCCTCTGGAGTGAGTGGTGTGTTGAAGTCTCCTAAGATGAATGCATTGCTGTCTATTTCCTCCTTTAATTCTGTTAGTATTTGTCTCACATATGCTGGCGCTCCTGTGTTGGGTGCATATATATTTATAATGGTTATATCTTCTTGTTGGACTGACCCCTTTATCATTATGTAATGTCCTTCTTTATCTTTGCTACTTTCTTCATTTTGAAGTCTATTTTGTCTGATACAAGTAGTGCAACACCTGCTTTTTTCTCTTTGTTGTTTGCATGAAATATCTTTTTCCATCCCTTCACTTTTAGTCTGTGTATATCTTTGGATTTGAGGTGAGTTTCTTGTAGGCAGCATATAGATGGGTCTTGCTTTTTTATCCATTCTGTTACTCTGTGTCTTTTGATTGGTGCATTCAGTCCATTTACATTTAGGGTGATTATTGATAGGTATGTACTTATTGCCATTGCTGGCTTTAGATTCGTGGTTACCAAGGGTTCAAGGGTTGCTTCTTTACTATCTAACAATCTAACTTAACTTTCTTGTTAAGTTATTGTAAACACAGTCTGATGTTTCTTTCTTTCTCTCCCTTCTTATTCCTCCTCCTCCATTCTTTCTATAATAGGTGTTTTATTCTTTGCCTTTAGTTGGTATTTGGATGGTCTGCTTTCTTTGCTTTGATTTTTTTTTCTCTGGTGACATCTTTTTAGCCTTAGGTGTGCTTCCCTCTAGAGCAGTCCATTTAAGATATCCTGTAGTGGTGGTTTATGAGAGGCAAACTCTCTTAACTTTCGTTTATCTGGAAATTGTTTAATCCCTCCATCATATTTAAATGATAATCGTGCTGGATACAATATTCTTGGTTCGAGGCCCTTCTGTTTCATTACGTTAAATATATCATGCCATTCTCTTCTGGCCTGTTAGGTTTCTGTTGAGAAGTCTGATGATAGTCTGATGGGTTTTCCTTTGTAGGTGATCTTTTTTCTCTCTCTAGCTGCCTTTAATACCTGTCTTTATCTTTGATCTTTGCCATCTTAATTATTATGTGTCTTGGTGTTGTCTTCCTTGGGTCCCTTGTGTTGGGAGATCTATGAGCTTCGGTGGACTGCGAGACTACTTCCTTCCCCAGCGAGGGAAAGTTTTCAGCAATTATTTCTTCAAAGACACTTTCTATCCCTTTTTCTCTCTCTTCTTCTCTGGTACTCCTATAATGCGAATATTGTTCCGTTTGGATTGGTCACACAGTTCTCTTAATATTCTTTCATTCCTAGAAATCCTTTTATCTTTCCCTGCCTCAACTGCTCTGTATTCCTGTTCTGTGTTTTCTATTCCATTAACAGTCTCTCGCATCTCATCCATTCTGCTGTTAAGCCCGTCGATCGCTTGTCTGATTTCTGTATTGTCTTTCCTCAGTTCCCTCCCTTCCTCCCTCAGCTCTTGCACATTTCTCTGTAGGTCCATCAGCATGGTTATGACTTTTATTCTGAAATCTTTTTCAGGGAGGCTGTGCATTTCCATCCCTTCAGACTCCCTCTCTGGGGTTGTCTGGTTGATTTTAGTCTGAACCATATTCCTCTGTCTTTTCATGGCTATATAATTGGTCACTGATAGTTGCCACGTATGTCAGCTGGGCTCTTTAAGACTTTAAAAACAGAAGAAAAAAAAAAGAAAAAAAAGAAAGAAAAGAATAAACAAAAACAAAACAAAAAACAAAACAAAAAAAAATGCCCACCGGACGTAGATTTTGTGGGAATGCTCTAGGTGGCGCTGTTGCCCCACTATTCCACAGCTGTGACTGTGCCTTTATCGCTCTGGCAGGGGTGGGAACGAATAGGAGGCTGTTGATCTCAGTGAGAAATGTCAAATATGGCTACGCTTCCTCAGTCGTCAGCTAAGGCGTCTGAAACTCCCCAGGACTCCCAGCCTGCTGGGCTGAGTGT
>JAVSCE010001191.1:0-355744 GCA_032199065.1 Smutsia gigantea
CCCCACACCTGCTCCTTCTCTAAGGACATTTGCCATCATCACTCGCATTGTAATTAATCTCAAAGCTTCCTCGCGGGAATGTTCAGCAAAGTGCTTCCAGAGGCAAAGGTGGTTCTGTGAGGGAAATCAGAGAAAACTAATGTCAGGGGAAGCAAGCTGAAGACCTTTGAAGCTTTAGAAATGCCTGCCCCTTGATCAGGTACCTCCGGAGCTGGCAGAGATGCTCATGGTGACGCGTGAGCGAGGGTGGTCATGACCACGTGGGGGCTCGAGCCCCTCTGCCTCTGCGGGCAGGCAGCGTGACTGCTGGCACAGCAGGGAGGATTCCATGGGATCAGTGAATGCTGGTAGGAAGGCTTGGGCATATACTCATAAGCTCTCAATAAAGGTATGCTGCAGGAATTAGAATGCAGAAAACTGGAAGCCATCTAAAGGGCCGATGACAGGGCCCCTCCTAAATCCATTAGCTGACTCCTATCTTGCAGGCCTTCCCCCCACTCTCTTCCCCATTCAAAGCCAAAACGCTTGGGGCCACTCCTGACTCTCCTCTCTCACTCAGCACACTATACACAGACCATCAGCAGAGCCTGGCTGTTTCACCTCCCAAACGCTGCTGGAATGGACCTGTGCCCGCAGCAGCCCTCCCCAAGGGCATGGCCAGCCTCCTGCTCTGGCTCCTGGCCCCACAGTCTCCTCTGCACCCAGCAGCCACAGTGACTTTTCCAAAATGTAAGTCCTGTCGTGATGGTCCTCTCCCCAAACCTTCCCTTGCTTCTCCATGTTACTCAAGTCAAAGCCGGTAGTAACAAAGTCTTTAAAATGAGGCCAAGCACAACAGCTGCCTGTCCCGTCCCTCTGTGCTCCCATCTCCTGGCCTTGGTCACTCACCAGGGCGCCACCCCTCAGGCCCGTCCAGCACTCTCTGGCCAGTCTTTGCTCTAGCTCTGTTCCCAGACGGCCCCACCCCTAGAGGCCCCTCGGCCCCTTCTCTTGTCTCCTCTGGGCCTCAGCTCAAATGTCACCTTTTCTGACAGGCCCTGCTTCTGCCCAGCTTTATTTTTCTCCACAGCATGTACTAGAATCTGACATATGATTCATTTCTCATTTTTCATCTCTCTCCCTTGCAAGACTGCGAGCCCCTGGAAGGAGGGCACCCTGTCAGTTTGGTTCACTGCTGACCTCAGTGCCCGGCATACAATGGGCCCATGGGAAGGGCTGGTTGATGGAAAGAGTGAATGCATCCACACAATGGATGGCCCACATCAACTGACATCCACATTTTAGAGAAAAATCAACAATGTAGCAAATGCCAGTCATATCACAGTACGTGAAACACAGTTCCAGAAGAGGCCATTTGCAGGGAACGCTCTAGGGGAGATGCAAGGTGGCATAAGCAGGTCAGGTCCTCCCTCTCATGTCAACGAGTCCTGGGCAATGCCTAAGAGGGGTTGTTTGAGAAATGGAGGCTGGGAAAATGCTGAGGGATGAGCAGGTGTTCAGCTGGAGAAACAGCGGTCACAGCGATTGCTTTGGGGAGCAGGACTGGGGGTGAGCTGTTGGTCAAGCCGTCTCTGCCTTTCAGTCTTTTGGAACGATTCAGTTTTACTTCTACATCGGTATATATTACTTTGATGCAAATAAGAAAATGTTTGTTAAAAAAGAGGCTTTTAATAATTGAGAAAATCTACTACACCCCCAATGGATAACTGTGAAGAAAAAAGGATTGGAAGTAAATATACCAAAATGTTAACATCAGTTGTCAGTTGTGACTTTCTCTTCTTCAAAATTATTGGTATGTTCCGAGTCATGTAAAATAGACATGAATGGCTTCTACAAATATTAACTTAAGTCATACCAAATTGTCAATATTCAGTCATTTACGACTATAAAAATGGTGATTTCATGATACAATCAATAGAAAAAATTATTTTTAAAAATGTGGGGCTGCTTTAAGATTGATAAAAGTATTCCTACTTTTTGACCCCAGTTATTTTATTTCTTTGGGTTCTTTCCTTTAGGAAAGAATCCAAAATGTGGATATGGCTTTACCTACCAAGTGTTCATGGCAGAGTAAATTACAATGGCAAAAGCTGGAAAAAATCTAAATGCTTAGAAGTAAGGGAGTTGATGGAATATTATACAGACATTTTAATCCATATTTGGAAGATTTTCAAGTGACATGCAATTTAATGTTAAGGGGGGAAAAAAAGCAAGATACATGATTATATACACAGTGTTATGTCCACACATAAAAGAATGCATCGTGTTTGCACACCCGTATTCATACAGCCTTAGTCACAATAGCTAAAATGTGGAAGCATCCAAGCATCCATTGATAGATGACTGAATAAGCAAACTGCGGTCTATACAAACAAGGGACTATTATTCAGACTTATAAGGCAGGAAATTCTGACACACTCTACAACATGGACAAACCTAGAGCTCAGTGAAGTAAGTCACAAAAAAACCCAAATACTGTATGATTCTACTTATATGAGCCTAAAGTAATCAAAATCACAGAGACAGAAAGTAGAAAGGTGGTCACTAGGGGCTGGAGAGAGGGAGGAATAAAGAGTTAGTATTTAAATGAGGGCAGAGCTGTAGTTTTGCAAAATGAAAAGAATTCTGGAGATGGATGGTGGTGAGGGCTGCATGACAATGTGAATGGACTTAACACCACTGAACTATGTACTTAAAAATGGTTAAGATGGTAAGTTTTATGTGGTGTGTATTTTCCCACAGTAAAAGTAGTAGGGGGAAATGCATTAAAAATAGGAAAAAAAGAACTCCAAGGCAGTGTGGCACATGGAAAGAGCATCAGCTTTGAAGCTGAACTTGCCTGGTGTCCACAGCCGGCTGAGGAGGAGGGCTGAGCACCTGACTCGCGGAGCCTGTTTGGCTGTGAAGTGAAGTCTAGCCCCCCTCCCAGTGGGGTGATGCCTGTGCAGGGCCCAGAGCACAGGCAGCTTGTTCTTGCGGCCACACACCATCAGGGTAAGTTTACATTACTGTTTGCTTTTTTATACTTTCCTGTATTCTCCAAAATTTGCACAATGACTACGTATTTCTTTTAAAATCAAGAAAAAGCATAATCATTGAAGATAGGGAGGGTCACCATAAACAGGGAGAAAGGCACATCACAGACCAGGAGAACGTATCTGCAACTCACAAACCATTGAAGGACTAGAATCCTTTCAGGTAATTCACGATGAAACGTGAATGGCTGTTGACATAGGAAAATATTCAACCTTACTAATATTCAGATTGGCAGAAATGACACATTTGACCAAGAGTTAGCTGGGATGTGGAGCGTCAGGAACTCTTAGGCAGGGCTGATGGGAGTGTATGTTATTGCTGCAAACGACCTTGGTGGCATCAGGAAGGTGGGATGTTCGCCCACCCTCCAGCCCAGCAGCATCTGCAGAGCAGCCCCCGCGGGTACGACGGGGGACAGACCCGAAGGCTGACTGGTGCTCGTCTGTAATGGAGAACCCTGCAAACCACCTACATGTTCTTAGTGGAAGGATGATAACTGAAAGGGTATGAGCATTCAATAGAATATATTCACTAGTTTTATAGAAGCTTAAGGGAATGAACTCAAGCCAATGCAATACCATGGATAAATATCTTAAACACATGACAGTGGGCAAGGAAACAAAGTGCTGAAGACACCTATCGATATAGCACCATTTATATAAAGTTTTAAAACATGCAACGTAACAGTACAGATTGTTTAGGAATGTCCATCTAAATGGCAGAGATGAAAAAAAATCACAGTCTCCTGAGGAGATGATACAGTGCTTAGGGGCCTAGAGTCAGAGCCGGGCTTCTTGGGTTCACAGATCAGCAGCTCTACCCCTTACCATCGGGGTGACCATGGACAACTTGCTCAAAGTGTCTGTGCCTCAGAGGCCTCACCCACAAGGTGGGATATTAACAGTATGGGCCTCACAGCGGTATCAGAAGGGCTGCACACATTACACATAAAGGACTAAGAGCGGTGCCGCCCTCAGAAAGCTCTCTGGCCTGCTGCTGTTATCACTGCTGTAATGTTTGCGCTCTAGTGATCTCGCTTCCAGGAACTTACCTAGATGAGTGATCAAGGGTTTATGAACTTAGGTGTTCATTATACATAAAAGTGTGCATTAGGAATGACCTAAGTGTCCAGCTACAGGGGGACAGCTAAATACACTTGATACAAGATGGCTGTGAGTCTGCTGTGGAATTTGTTTAGGATTTTTCATATGTTTACTTTCATCTCCCCTTCTGTGAAGGCAGGGACCATGGTCCTGTGTGCCTAGTCTCACTCAGCACAGAATGGTAATCGAAGAAATCTGTGTTGTCTGAAACTAGATTGTAACTGTTGCGAATGCTGTTAGTCTATTTACATTTAGAGACGGAGAAACAGACTAAGAATGAACAGTGTGTGCAGCCAGAGAGGCAGTCCTGGGAAGGAACAAGAGCCCTGAGTCAGCCACCCCCACCCCCAGGAAGTCCTCCCTGACTTTTCCGGCAACGTTCCCTCCTGCCGGGCTGCCTCTGTGGAAGCCCACCATGTCCATGCCTTACTTCTCTGGGCCCCAGATCACCTGCAGGGATCTAAGACTCCTGAGAACTTCAAAACAACCAGACAAAAGCAAACTCCCAAACTTCTTTGAAAATAAATAAAGAACTTAAAACTTTGCAATAAAGGATACATATTTACCTTCTAATACTCCATATGTAGAATTTATACAAATTTTTCATTTAGAATGAGCTAATTACATAAGGTGATTGCCAGCTTATCTGATGTAGTTTTAATCAATTATCCATTTTACAAAAACTAATTTTAGCCCATTTTCAAGATGAGATGCTTATGTGCTACAGACATAAAAACTGCTTACCTCTTCAAGGAAACAGTTGAAGTTCTGGAGAAAATACTTCCAATTTATAATGGCGGTTAGATGGATTTTCAGTTTTCTCAAAAAATAATGATACTGATTATCCGTTAGTTTGTAACAGAAGTCCTTAAGAACTTGTCTAAAATCTGAAGCCTTTACATATCCAGTGTCCTCTTTATCCAATTCAGAAAATGCCTTAAAAAAAAGGCAGATGCTGTCAAGTGAATATTTCAGAAATATTTTTCTTAAGTATTGCTTTCCTGAATGCAAATGTCATCAAGTAGATGTGTGCAAGTACCCTGTAAATTCTGAACTAGTTATTAAATGCCCCATGACTGAATGACTGAGACAGGCTAGCTCTGGGCCCAGGACAAGAGCATGTGTACAGGAAAGTGCTTTATTTGCTCCTATTTAGATACAAAGAGGCAGGGGAAGGATGAGAAGCCGTGACCCCCATTCTGCAAGGGACACCACTGAGCTGCCCATGTGATGGAGGCGGAGAGGCTCCGAGAGCCGTGAAGCAGCCCAAGTCTCTTGATCGTCACATTCTAGCCTCTTGGAGCAGAAATCACTTCTAACGGGAGCCTAGCCGCCTGGGGCAGCTGTCTCGGGGCAGGAGTCTGCGCGGGAAGAGGCCGCGAGGAGGGGTCAAAGGATCACCGCCGCGCCGCCCCCAGCCAGGCCTGGACCCTGAGGCTGCTGCCCTTTCCCACCGGGGGCCAGAGGCCCTGGGGCCGCGCCGAAGGCACCCAGGCAGACACTGCCGGCCGGCAGCATAGCAGTCAAACTGAAAAAGTGCAAAAATGTGCTACAAAAAGAAAACATGTTCTTTTCCATCTGATGAAACAAAATCATTCATTTTTATTTCACTAGGGAATCTGTATCAAGTGGTAGGTTAAGAACTTTTTTAAAGTAAGACTTTAATGTGTTGCAGACCCAAAACCAAATTCCCTTATGGTTAATTCTCATTTGAGGCTATTAGGGGCCCTCCTTCAGCCCATGGGGGCAGTGACATATGGATGACCAAATTTACCTTAAAGTGCCACCTAGCCTCAAGTGTTTATTCAGCCTATGTTATGACTTAGCTGCATGCCGTGGAAAAGCTCTGGTCACACGGACAGGAAGTGGACTCTGAACCATAGCTCTGCTGCCCACCATAAGCCCTTAGCCTTTCTGAGCTTAGCTTATCTGATATAAAAAGAGAGACTTCCTTGCTCATGCTGTGCTCAGCAGAGTAGGAGGCAGCCTTGGTTCCGCTCTCTCTGGCCAGGGGACCTGCACTTCCTTCGGTGGTGTGGCTTCCCTGGCTGTCAGTCCAGCCCACCAAGCCACAGGGTGGATGGAAAGAACAAATGTGAAAAGGCTTAGACATCTATAAAACACTACATAATCATGAGGCATTGTTATGTCATTTCAAAAAGGTACATTTGAGCCACATCTCTAATGTGTAGAAATGCATCAGTATGTCTGGTGTCTTCCCTGATGGCTATCCTTAGATGTCTCCATTCCTTCCTCTCCTCATTGCCTCAAATGCTCTCTCTCCTTACAATCCATCTGCCATTCTCTCGGCCACAGAATCTCACTCTCTCCAGCAGTGTCTCTCAGAAGTGAGAACCACGGTTCCTCCCCAGAGTTCCACACACTGCAATTTGAGAAACATCCTGATGGATGTTAAGTGGTGCCACTTCAAGTTAGAAAGGGGTGAAGCCATCCTGCAAATAGATTTATTTGGCCTGCATAGTACTTTTTAAAAAGCTGAACTGTGAGCTGACATTTAGAAATCAGGAAGTTTCATAGCTTCTTATAAAAAAAATGAGAAGCTCTAGCAAAGGGGGCCCATTTCCAGGTTAGTGGCATTCAGCTGGGGCCAAGGAGAAGCTGCCCTTCAGAGAGGGCTGTGTCTCTGCTTGCCACAGCCCCCATTTGTCCCCTTCTTCATCTCTTTTCCTCCTGGTCCCTGAGCACATCGGAGTTTGCAGCCCTTGCTAGGTGACACTGGGGCCAGGGCCGCCTCCAGCAGGAGTTCTGGTGTTGAAAGGAGTTTAGATGGTTTTCTAGATGACCCGTGTTCACACCAATTCTTTAGATTATCATTAAAGAAACATGAGTGTTAAATCCTCGTATAGAACTCATACATGTGCAAAATGTCTGCTGCCCAGGATGAAGGCTGAGTTCTCAGTATTCCAGAACTTTCACGGGCAGGCTGGGCTGCACTTGCCTTTCCCCGTGTCTCCCCGTGAATCCTTTAGCTTGGACACCAAAATCCACCTTGCCTCCGTACACTGAGGGATTTCTTCACTCTAGGGACTCAGTGAACGTAGTCCTGGATTTTCAGATGGGTCTGTAGGTCTGCATATTTCAGACATGAAGACAATCTTGCTCTAACTGTGGTGTCTGGGCTCTGCGTGCCCAGCATTGCCATGAGATGCTTTGGATTTGCTTGCTGCTGCTGCAGGGGGAACCCACATATGGACCCATCGGGGGGACCGCCACCTTGCCAGAAGCACTACCACAGCACTGTTTCCTGAGGACTCGGGCACTGGCCATCAGCCCCACATATGCTGGAGCTTGGCATGCTCTACAGTGTCATACAGATATCAGCTGTAAAATGTCACTGTACCTGGGGCCCCCTTCTTATACTGTCCCCTGGCAACTGGCTGTGTTCACAGTGAGCCTCTGTGCTACAGCCAGGCCCTTGCCAGCCTCTTGAAGGTCACACATCTCCATGGGTCTGGTGCTCATGGGATGTGCCCAACCTGCTCTCACCTGAGGGCTTCTGTCTTCTGCCCTCTATGCTGGGAAACCCTTGCCCTCAGCCAAGGCCCAGCATTCACTAACACTGAACACTTGTGCCTCAGAACATATGCTGGACTGCAATAATGGTAGCTCTTTATGGATCAAAAAAGGATACACATTTGCTCAAATGAACAGTTTAATTTGATCTTGACTGACTCATCTGAGTTCTGGCATCCCAAGGAAAGTAGGGAGAGGTGGAAGTGGTCCCAGAGGAGAGGGAGGCCTGACAGCTATTTTTCATGAATTGACATATGAGTACCAGAACTTCAGCTTCCACAATAAAAGCATGTTTTGGTCTGTCATACCTTTGACAAAGCCAGGTTAGAGGAGGCAACAACTTCCTGGATGTTTTTCACAATCTCCTCTAGATTTAGGGTGGCAAAACTGACTGGCATACTCTCTTCTTTTTCTTTTGGCTGAGGTCTTGTTGGTTTGCTGTTCTCCACCCCTCTCAAGAAGTCAAGGTTATTGACACAGTTATGATGACAGTTGATTCCCCAACTTGTCCCAAAAGAAAGAAAAGAATATATTAATAAAAAAAGCCCCATCACTTATTGATTAAGCAAACAGTTGCTGAGAAGAGAATCATGTGGAGACCATGAATAACGTTTAGATAGTGTTCTTTGGCCTGTAGGTGCATGCACACCAATGGGCTATGACAGTAGACAGGCACGCACAGATGCTCAATCTAAGGGGGCAAGGTAAGGGCTAAGTGAGCATGCAGGGCCACTGCCAGCTGGCGGGGCCACACACTGTCCTGCCCTGAAGTTCTTGCACTTGAAAGCTGGCTCACAGGGCTCACAGCTTTGGAGAGCAGAAGAAAGAAAGAGGAGGCCTGCCTAAGGAATCTGATCCTGTGACGAGGGCAGAGGAAGGTGCTTCATCAGAAACGTGACATCTGCAGAGCAGTATTACAGGAAGACACACCTGACGGTGGTGTCAGAGATGGTCTGGAGGCAGGATGGGAGCACAGCGATGCAGGGCATGGAGGGTAGGAGCTGCAGCCATCGAAACCTTGGCAGATGTGGGCCTGGGGTGAGATATGGCAGGGGAGTTTGAAAAGAAGGAAATGCATCCAAGACAGGAAAAAGAAAAGAGAAACTGAGGAAAATATACATTAAATTCTTCTTCAAAAAGCACTCAAAAGATACTTCTACAAAACCTACACAGCTTAGTATTCTCTCAAATAAAAATTCCTTCTGAGTGTACATATCAATAAGGATATCCATGTAGAAATAGAGGCTCCTTCCTGCCCTTGACTCCAGCAAAGAAGAAAATACCTTTAAATTCTAAAAGAATATATTGTGAGAGAAAATCCAAACGTTTCATAAAAACACTGAGCCTATTTACTAAAGATGTAAAATAATAAAGTTTAACTTCATTTAAAGTTCACATTTCTGTAACTTAAATTCTCTGGGGATTACTGGGCTTTAACACCTAAACTTTGTTTCAGCAGGATGAAGTGTGTTTCAAAGAATGTGTGGAACGTTGGTAAGCCAGAGAGAGAAGTTTCCAGTGGCTCAGATATCTGCTTCTAAAGAAAATGAGCCAAGATCTGTACTTTTCCAACCACAGCTGCAGAGCACCCTTCCGCAGACGGGACGTCGTTGGCTCATATGATGGAGACATGGAGGAAAGGGATAATCAGCTCTATTTCATCAGCAGGATAAACTGCCAACTTGGTATTAAAATTTAGTAATAATATCAAATGCATATGCTAATCTCAGTATTATTTAGAAAAGTCTATTTTGGATCTAGAAAAGAATAATCTACATATAATTACAAATAACAGAGATGTTTATCATCAAGAGGTCTTTGAGAAGAAACAAGCAACTGAGCAATGGATCTTTATTAGGGTTTCAATTTGTAAAAAAGTTGATCACCCCCATTGAAAGGTGTACTATAGAAATTTTATAGTCCTTTTGTTGTTGTTTATAAAAGTATCAAGCCTAACCACGCTTTAACAAGACTCTCTTATAATCAGTTTGTTAATTATTTATCTGATGCTGTTTTTCTGTGATTTATTCATTGAATGCATATGAATTCTTATTCAGCTGGACATAGATAAAGTGAGAGGAAACCGTTTAAGAAACAAGTGGACATATAGGCATTTGAGGATGAAACACTCCTTTATACACACACACACACTGGCACTGGATTTCTCTCAGCTCAACACAATGGAGCAATTATCCTCAAAATTTTAGGAGAAAATGATTTTCTCCCTAGCAGTCTATGCTTAGACAAGCTAGCAATCTGTGGGGAGAATTAAAATATTTTTCAGACAAAGAACTCAGAAAATTTATTTCCCATCCACCCTTTCTTAGGAAATTACTTCAGGAAGTACTCCAGCAAAATAAGAATGTAAATTAAGAAATAAAAAGATGTGGGATATAAGAAATGGGGGTTCCAACCCCATTGGCAAATAGTGGGGACAGCCCAGGACACTCTTGGGAAAGTAGACCCAGGACAGGAGAATGAGGGTAAGGCTGCAGGATGGAGGGTGCTGGGGGAAACCTGAGAGAACAGGAAGTGGGATAGAATGCTTGGGAAAGCTGAAGGCTGACAATGTTGAATTTACCTAAGCCCTGTATTCATAGAAAACAGCAATGGTTAAAGAAATCACCCTATTCTTTATGTTCCTGGAAACAGCTTGTAGCAAAGAACCTCCTTTATCCATATGACTTCAAGAAGATGCATGGACACCCTGAGACAGGGACCATGGGTTTAGACAGAGTAGGGTGAGGGCCTCAGAAAAAAGAGCAAAGCAGGTTAATCATAGCCAGAACAATGTAACAATGTGCAAAGAAACTCCTACCAAAACTCCCTGTTAAACATTAAGCAAAGTCAGAGTCACATTAATTCTCTAAGGTAAAAGTATCAAACTAGGAATGAGATTAGTTAAAACTAAAAAGCCAGGAGAAATTTTGCCTGGAATGTCTGAATATCCCCCAGATAAGAAAATACCTCAGTATAGCCCATGTCTTCATTGTGTCAATGAAATCATGCTATTGTTAAGATTTACTTTAGCCTGCTAAAAGGCCCAGCTTACTTCCTTTAATTTTACCTAGATACGGCTTTTCTTCCTCCAGCTCTAGTCAAATAATTTGCAACCTGGGCATTTAATTTAGCAAGCTAGCCCAGTCATAAACAACATAGTAAAAACAGAAAGGATTCCATCTTAAAGATAAGATTGCATTTTAAAACCCAAGAAGTTAAAAAGTTAAGTTTCTTAACATACTCTTTAACAAACAGACAACAACTCAGCCCACCTTGGGAGTAGGACAGGCATTCTTGATTAATATGTTCCCAGACCAAGAAGCTGCTATCCTGGGAAGGAATCAAAGCAGTAAATTATTCATGTTAAGCTAACTTTGCAGAATAATCCGGAGGACTGATAAGAAACTTAGTGTCTCTTCAAAGATAAACATTTTGGGACCATTTGGCAGGTCTGCATCCCTAGCCCTTTGTCTCTCAACTGCCTATAAATCCCCTAGACAACGCACCACCCTGGGGCTCTCTTATCCCCTCCTGGCATGAGCCAGGAGCTCTGTCTTCTCACTTTATCTCTAAATAAAAGCCTCTGTCTTGCTGTCCTACCTTGAGTGTTTGTTAAGTTCATTCTTCAACTCCGCAAACAAGAACCCTGGCATCAACCCCAGGTTTGCCTACAATAAGGTAGACACAGAGGCTCAGGCCCAGGGCCACTGAGAAGTGCTAATTTTCATTCATTACCTGGGCCCTGAACAATATTTACATGGTCATAATTACTAAATGCTATTTAATGGTTTTTGAGTTTTAGAATCAACCTATGAACCAAGCAGAGAGGACCTGGTGATGGCTCCAAGACAGAGGTTAAATTTGACTACCTTTTTCCCAAAGTAAAACTGCAACTGACAGGAGATGGGTCATGGAAGGAGCACAGAGGGAAAGTGATAGAGAGGAGAGGGACTCTGACACCCATAGAACCTGGATGCTTCACTCTCATTCCCACAAGAAAAAAGTCAAACAAACTGAAAACCAATGGATTTTCTTGATCCCATAAGAAAATTGAGGTCACAGGGCAAAACATCATCCTGAAATCTGGAGAGACAGGTGAATACAAAGAATCATGGCCAAGACCTGCTTTCCTGGAGCAAAAACTTTTAGAGCTGTAAGCTGGTAGGACACTTAAGTGGTAGATGGTGGAGCATGGGTGTGGACTAGTGTGCCAGGACAATAACCCCTTGGGGCCCAGTCTTAACTGCTCCCATACTTTCATGGGCTTCTCCTTAGGAGTCCCAGCAGATTATCACAGTGAACATATGCAAACAATTCCCTTTGGCTCTGGCTGGGGAAGGAGAAAAGTAATTCTTGTGAAATATGCCCAGAGACTTCTCCACAATTTTCCAAGGAAAAATATTTGATCAGTCTTATCTCACCTGGGGGAAGGGCAATTAGCTAACCCCAGCCCCTACAGCCTTCTTGTCTCATATAAGGGAGGAAAAAAGCTAAGAAGCATTTCTAAAGGTTGCAGCCCAGGAACTCAAGCCCACTAAAAGACTGAGATTTAAACATAAGAATATAGTCTTTCCCCTTCCCAATACCATCTCACCACATCAACCCAGCTCCAGTATAATAACTGTTGATTATAACTTAAAGAGGGGCAAAACATAGACTTTTTTCCAGGAGGAGTTCCTAGGGAAGCCTAAAGAAAATAAGAGAGACAGAAATAAGTGCAGTGGAGGAAACTGAAGACTTTGGCACTGACAGCTACAGCAATGTTAAACACAGCCTGACTCCTAGCCAAATGAACATAAAACCTCACACAAAAGGCCTATTTGCCTATTACCCAATATGTCATGCCTGGCTTTCAACAAGAAAAACAGAAGGCATGATAAAAGGCAAGAAAAAAGTCTGAAGAGATGAAGCCAGCATGAGAACCAGTCTCAGACATGACAAATTTTGGAATTATCAGACCAGGAATTTAAGATAAATATGATTAATATGTAAAGGACTCTAACGGGAAAAGTAGACAACACACAAGAACAAATGGATAATATAAGCAGAGAGATGGAAACTCTCAGAAGGAATCAAAAAGGCAGGAAACTACAAAACAATCTACACTGAGGCATATGATATGCAAACTGCGGAAAACCAAAGACAAAGAGAAAATCTTGAAAGAAGCTGGGGCCAGGAGGCTTATATGTAGAGAAACAAAAATAAGAATTACATGGGTCTTCTCATCAGAAATCATCAAAGCAGGAAGAGAATGGACTAGAATATTCAGTGTTGAAAGAAAAAAAAATCACCAACCTAGAATTCTATATCCAGTGAAATTATCCTTCCAAAGTGAAGGAGATATAAAAACTTTCTCAGACAAACAAACACTGAGGGAATTTGTCACCAGCCACCCTGCTCTTCAAAAGATGCTAAAAGCCATTCTTCAGAGGGAAGGAAAATGATAGAGGCCAGAAACTCAGATCTACATAAAGAAAGGAAGTACAAAAGAGAATAAATGAAAGTAAGATAACATCTTTTTTTTCTTATTTTTAGTTGATCTAATGGATAATTGTTCAAAGTAATAAGAATGTATTGAGGAATTATAGCATTTAGATAAGTGAGGTGAGAAACAGCAGTGATATAAGAGATGGGAGAGAGGGTTGGGAATAGTCTGTTATAAGACACTTGTACTACCTATGAAATGGCAATGTGCTATCTGAAAGTGGACATAGGCTAGCTGTTATTGTACACTGCAAACTCTAGAGGAACCACTAAAAACTTCTTTTAAAGGGAGGGGAGGGATGCTAATATCCTCACCTTACAAGGAGAGGACATAAAATTCATGCTCTTGGTCATGGAACATTCAGCCAGCATAGCTAAGAAATACAATAAGAAACTGTGTGTAAAAGCAGTCAGAGGAGCAGCAATCAACTCTACATTAATTGTCTGTTAGGCAACCCTAATTTCTGGAAAATCTGACCAGCCCAAAGGAAAAGTTTTAAAGTTGCTGACATTTGGGGTCCCCCAAGGAAACTACCTGCCAGATATTCTAACAAAGTAGCTCAGACCAAAGTCAACAAATTCTACGTGTGTGTGCAGAATTTCTAATCTGCTTCATAGTATCTCACTCTTAATATAAGCATATTTTTGAGGACAATGTCTAACATGAAAGATGGTAAAAGCAACACTGAGGAAAGACTACTCAGGTGAAGAAAACTTAAAAACAATCTATTGTTAATTTCTTCAGAGAATTGAGGTAATGCACCCATGTTTCCAAAATAAGAACAGGATGCTCTAAAAAGGAACAGTCTGAAAACAAAAGCAAGTCTTTGTAATTAAAAATATAAGTATGATAGCAGAAACAAAAAATCTCAAAAGAAGGACTGAGAGCTTAAATTAAGAAAATGTCCCAGAAGCTAAAGAAGAACAGATGGAAGATAGGACAGATTAAAAAATATAAGAAAACATTCTAGGTAATTCAATAGAAATAGAAATAGGAGCTTCCAAAAGAAAAGAACAGGAGAGGAACCCCATTAATGAAACAATACAAGAAAACTTCTGAGAATTGAAAAATGTGACATAGGCCATCCAAGAAGATAAAGCTGACAGATTAGCTGATGTGTCTCAACCCAGTAGAAAGAGATTTCACAAGTGCGGGTAAATTGGGGGTTTAATTAGTACATAGTAAACTAAGCAAACAGAAAAAAATAGCATAATTATTAATTCCAAGAAAAACAAAATGCCAGATTTTGTTATCCAAAACAAAATTTTTAAACTCCAAAAACAAAAAAAGGAAAGGAAAGGTGATCAGCCAATCACAATAAAATAAATCCTGAATGTTGATCTCCCCAGTATTGTGATGAGCAATAAGTGGAGCCCATAGAGATAAGTTTGTGTGTGTTTCCATGGTGGGGTGGCTGAGGGACAGAGGTGGTTGGTAGAATGTGATGTGCGAAAGAGTTAAATCCATATATCTTCCTGGTAGGAAATAAACTGTCAGGAAGCACCTATACAAACTTGTCACTTAGAAACATGGAATTAAGTACCAAAAGATATCCATTAAAATATTGGAAGTTGTTTACTCTGGGGAGGGGGAAATAAGGAGAGCAGCAGAGCAAGGGGTTGCTGTTTCTAATAAGCTTTGTAGAACTTTCTGATTCCTACCAAAGCATTTCGGTAAGTCAGGTAAAATACAAACTAATGTTTATGTGAAATGGTAATTATGCTGCTGAGGAAAAGTAAATATCCCCAGGGAGGTTATGCATTTGTTAAGTTGCTTTCTCTTTTTGCCTTGGGTTGACTAAAACCCATTGTAATGTAGCTGGTCAAAGGAATTTGTGGAGGTTATTTCAATGTTAAAAGGTTGTTTGAATGGACATGGGAGGAGAAATGAAAGCAACATGCCCACTCATTTTTCAGTGCTATGATAAACATAGTTAACCAAGTGGAAGAAAACCTGTTGAGAAGATGGGTCAGCTCCTTTTCCTTAAGAGAACAGCCACATGCCTGCAGCGCTTGCTGCATCTTGCATAGGGATATGGACCCATTTTTAGATGTGTCTAGTTGGGCGAGTGCTTTGCTGATGTCATGATAATGGTCCTTGAGTTTGTCCCTGAAAAAGAATACATTTTAGAGGCACACTAAAATGAGGAAAACAAATAACGTCTTTAAAGCAAGAGTTTCATGATCATTCTAGTGTGATGATTTGCTGGTTCATCTAAGAACTAATTTTGAACACATTTTGCAGCCTTGGTGTAATATTTACATTAAAAAGGGATTCTGGAAAAAAATAATGCCTATACCATTATCATTTTATTATTATACTACATGTAGCAACACCACATTTTTGAGAAATTACAACCACGTCATTTTACTAGAACTGGTACTTTAAAAATGGAACCAAGAATTAAGAAATACAGTGGTATTACAGACAGGTGAAATACACCTTCATTCTCTCAATGAAGGATCATTGAGTGCCTACCATGTGCTCTAGGTGTCTTCTCTGGATGCCAGATACATCTGGGGAATCAAACAGGCACTCCTAGAAGAGTTTACATTCCAGCGAGGGCAAGGCCGATGATAAACAAAAGACATGAGCACACTGCGCAGTGGGTGAGCAGGTTAGCAGAGACCCCATGAGGGTGGCTGCAGGGCCCACTGGGAGGCCTCACTGGGAAGGTGACCCCTAAGCCGAGACTGGAGGTGAAGGACTCAGCAGGGAGACCCCCCTGGCCCAGGGACAGGTAGAAGTGTAGGCAGTGAGGAAGGCAGAGAAGCCTGGTCCTGTGTTAGCTGGGGATCAGCGATGTCCAGAGACCCCTTGTAGTTCATCAGGTACTCTGTTGTTCAGAAACACAGCCACCATTTGTGTGCATTGACTGGCAAACCAGGACTGTGTTGTCGTCTTCGTGTGCATCCTCTCATTCATTCTTCGCAGCCTGTGAGGGAGGTCGGTAACTGTCCCCCTCATTTTGTAGACAAGGAATAAGGAGGAGCCTGGCCCTGCAGTGGCACCAGGCCCCACCAGGCCTTACCCTCACAGGGACAGGGAAGGGTCCCCCGGAGGTCCCACTCGAGGGCTGATTTTCTGGCAGAACATATTCAAGTCTCTATGATTCCATTTTTCAGGAAAATTCTTCCCTGACAAAAAAGTTATTGTTAAGGGACTGAAAAAGTGTGGGAATCTTTAAGAATGAAAAATTGTGCACTTGATAATGTGGTGGATTGATGATAAATTCCATAACCTCGGCTCACCCAGGTCTCTACAAAAGCTCTTCCTACCACACTGAGCAACATGTTTGTCTGACAGGCTCAGACTCGAGCTCGGCTATAGGTTCTTACTCAGGGAAAAGAATATGCTAGAAATTCCAAATGTGAAATCTTTTCTGGTAATTGTCTGCCACGTCAGATATAAATTTGTGGAGAGGGCACATCCTGGAGCATGCCTGGAAAAAACAATCCACAGGAACAGAAGTCAGAAATCCAGAAAAGAGAATGTCAAATGGTGGGAATATTCAGGGCCCGAGTGGGGATGGCACTGCCTCTGGCTCCATGGGTCATCTGCTCCCTTCACTCGCCAGCCTCTAATTCAGAGCTGGCTGACGTGAGCATTTGAGCAACTGATACACATGAGTTGCATTAAGTGTTCCTGAGTGTGTACCCACAGCAACATCATTTTGGATTCCCTTACAGGTGTACGTTGAATTCAGCCCCTTGTTACAAAATGATTATTGTCATCACAGCTATTATATTCTATTTAATCCTTCAGAATGAAAGCAAATGAAGGTATAATAAAATCAAAACATATTTTTATGATAACATATTTTTTGAAAATTGAGGCATTCAGCATTTCTGAGGCTGGTTTCTAGGCAGTAACTACTTCTCTTTCAGAGTAAATATGTACACAGGGTAGATGAGGTTTTAGAGCACAGATCACGCCATACTCCAAACAGAAGCAGTGTTAGTTGACACTCAGGGACAAGCAGCTGCTGCTTTGGGTCCAGATTCTGGTCTGGACAAGTCTGAAGGAGGCCCTGTTATGGCCAGTGGGATGGCCCCAGAGCCCCTGCCACCCACGGTCTCCCTGGGCCGAGCTCTGCTGGAACGCTCCGTGGCTCTGCTTGTTTTTTCCGCATGCCTCTCAATGTGTGTTTCAGATGGGCCTGTCTTGTATGGCTAGTTCACTACTGCTGCTCTGATCCTGAATCTTCAGCTCAGACTCGGACACATAAATAAGGCATGGAAAATAAATGTGAGTTTAAAAAGAGATTTTTCTTTATTTTTAAAACGTAGTTAGGGCACACCAAACAAAATAAGTTATTTTAGATTTAAGCGGCATATATAAAATGTTGGTCAGTTTAATGAACATGACTCCTAGCTATTTTATCAGAGTTTCAGTAGAAATGAGGCCAAAAATTCTGGAAACACTGAATCTTATGAATTATCTGTAAGACCCACTGTACCAAAATTTAAAAGCAGGCCATCCAGAAGGGCAAAGTTACTTGACCAGTTTACAGTCTGCCATCTGGGAGAAAGCAGAAGCTGGCCACGCATTTTTATGGACTCAGCCTTGTCATGTTTGGTAAGAGAGTAGGTGAAATGAAGAAGACGTGGTGCGTGTGAATTAGGGAACTGAGCTCGGTGATCTGAAATGCATCAGCTGATGGCACGCTGCTCTTCAACTGATCCATGCTCACACAATGAACAGAAACATGGGAAGAGAAAGAATGTGCTGTAGAGGACCCAGGATATGAGCTTCTGCTCCGAGTCTCATTACTCACAAGTGGCAGGAGGGAAGAGAAGGGAAGATACGAGTGGGTGATGAGGCCAAACAGCCCTGTCTGATAAAGATAAATTCCACTTTTTCATTAGTTTTGTGGCAATTTGATTTATACGAATTTTGTGAATATTTTTACTTTAAACTTCACAAACTCAATTCTCTGCCTTCAGGCTTTATAACTCAGTGACTTAGACATAATTCAGGGGTGTGTTTGAACTGCTTTTCCCTTAAACCCCATTTAGCTATTGCAGCTGTCCTGTGCCCTTGGAGTACTCAAACCCTTGGGGATTCTTGAGGGACAACTCATTCACTCGGTCAGGTCCTGCTTGAGGTGGTGGGGACAGAGGGCTGAGATGACAGACGGGAGACAGACACACAGATCACAGAGACATGGGCTTAGGCAGAGCGAGGGAGTGAGGAGCAGTCCCAGGCATGGGGCGTCCCAGGCTGATGGGCGGCCTCTGAGGACAGACTGATCAAGAAAATCTGTCCCATTGCTTTATGGTCACACCAAATCGTTTGTCCAATGTCAGACCTTTTTAAAAAGGGACATTAGGAACTAGTTTTAAGCTTTGAAAATAATCAGGTACAGTCCCACCATCCAAACACCACATGCTCCTTCTTGCAAAGCATCTTCCGGCCCTTGTGGACAGGCACAGACACGGACGTAGCTCCCACCACAGTAGGCAGACTGCTTCAAATGCCACTTCTGGCTAGCCTTTTATCACGCACCTTCCCCACAGCACTGGGTGTGTGCCATGTCATATCCTATGGGGCTGCGCTGTACAGCCAGTGCCGGCATGGCGATTGGTAGGTGCCTCTTCTCTTGCTACTGTTGAGGACACACTGCAAGTCATACCTCCTGGCTGCTAAACTATTGGCCTCCCTTGCTTCCTTTTTTGGGGATCAAGTCTCCAAAGTAGAAGGACTGAGTTAAAGACTACACATGTCCATTCATTCATTCAACAAATATTCACTGGGGGCCTATTAAGGGTCAGGTCCCATTCTGCACCAGTTAAGATAGACATCTCCCTATGGAACTTGCATTCCAGGTGCTTAGGTTAGTAAACACCTAAAAGGAACAATTCTCAAGGGTGACCAAAACTATGAATGAACTGAGAGTGTGCCTGGGTAAGGGGAAGTGGGCTCACAGCTCTTTTAACTCCTTTAGAGCTCTGTGACTTATGCCAATTTCCAGAATCTACAGCAGTGAATAAGCACTCCAATTTCATGATAACTTTGCCAGCACTGGGAGATACCACTTTAAAACAATGTTTGCTGCAAGGTTAATCATGCAGCAGAGGCCCAGCTCAGGTCACAGAATACTTATGCACTCACCTGGCTGGCCCAGCCTTCTCCGTGCTCTGCTGCAGCTCTCTGATCTCTTCTTGTACCTGTTGTGGCTTAGTGAAGTGGCCCATGAAGTTGAAATAATCCTCTGCAAAGGGCCGATGAATATCCGCTGAATAGTTAATCCCCAATTTCTGTACAAATTCTTGGAAAGTTATGTGCCCTCTGCCTTCAGTGTCAAAGCTTCAAAGACAAACAAACAAAACTCTCATCAGTAGCTGCCCAGGTGTGTCAGCGCCTCTGTGAGGGGGTCGATGCCCTCCGTGAGGGGCTCAGGAGTCACTCTTTACTCAGTGTCTGCCTCCCCTCAGGGAGTCAGAAGTACAGAAGCTCAGGCCTCACCCCAGACCGGACAGAATCTGTACTCAGCAAGAGCCCCAGGGATGCACCGGCTCATCTGAGTTTGAGGCCCGCTGCTCTGCTCAGCAGAACGATCGCCTCGCATAGTGGTCTTGGCGCACCACAGGAGACAGCAACCAAAGTCACTCACCTGCCATTCTGTTAGCAACAGAGTTGTGACCATAGGAAATAAAAATCAACCTTCCAATCATTTGACGGTGCTCTTATTGAACACCTAACATGTAAGAGGAACTTTGCTAAGGTTTAGAAGAAAGTCCTTTAGAAAGCATATTCAACCTTAGAACTCCAATAAGTGAATGCCACTTGATTCAAATCCCCTATTTTCTCTTTGAAGAGATGCCAATTACATACAACCAAGGGGAGGCGAGTAAGGAAAACAAGATAAGAATTATGCTGTGTACCTTTTATGTCATTTTCTATTATTGAGATGTTTCAGAATTATAATTCATTAAAAAAAGCATAATGGAAGGTTTTTATCTCCCAACATTATTCACATAGCACAGAATTACTTCAATAAAAAATTTTAAGGCAAATTGCCAATTCTCTTCAAAGAAAGAAAGCATTTATTTTTACAGAAAGGTCTTGGTCCTCATCTAACTCATAAAAATGGCATTTGCGGGAGTGACTTTTCCCAGATGAACTGAGAGTTACGAGGACCAGGACTGTCTGTAAACAGTGCTGCGGGCATAATACTCCAGCAGGCTGTCGGCTGGCGGATGTCTGACTGAACGGGGATACACAGAGCTTCCCTTTGTGAGGCAGAGCTTTCCTCTGCTCCTTAAACAAGATGCTGAAGGTCTGCAGAGCCCCATGCTTGAGGGGCACACTGAGCCCTTTTTAATGGCTTCAACTGACCCACGAGGAAGAGAATGTATTTATACAGCCAACTTCCTTGTCCTCACAGGGTGGGGTATTGGACGAGGGGGTAAGCAGTTTGGGCAAACACTTCATGCATTTGTACTAAAGTCTGCCGAGCATCCTGGAAATTGGGAGGCCATTCATCCTTTCCCAAGGTGAAGGGGGCCTCCCCTGAGGCCTCTTCCTCTCCCCACTCCTCTCCTTCTGCACCTCACATGTCTGTGGCTTCCTCCCGGTGTCTGGCTTCCACCTGACTCCATTCGTGGTGAAGGTAAGGAGGACCTGGGCGAGGCCACACCCACTCTGGGGCTCCGTGTCCGCATCTGTGAGCCACTGCAGCTGTCCCTGCTCCTAACGTCTCAGGTGGGTGCCTGGACGGCTGCTACTGTTACTACACTAATGAAACCCTTAAAGCTTTTCCATGCATCCGCTATTAGTATGACCTTAGTACTTGCAACCCAAAAAAGTACATTCTTCCTTTATTCAGTGGATTCTGTTGCTAAAACAAAACAAAGTGATATGCCCACAAAAGGATGCCCAGGGGTCTCTGCTTCTGGAGGCTTGTCTTATGGCCAAAGCAGAACTATGCTGTTCAGGTAGCATGAAGGTCCGGTGCCCCTAGCCAATGTCTTTTCCTATGGTGGTGGTGATGCCTGCAGAAAGGGTAGGTTAGTCTCCCATCAGCATACCTTTTGATGGGAAGGTTGCCATTTCTTGAGCTTCTAGGGTGACCTCAGGGCCATGCGTCTCCCCTGAACTGCATAAGGCCTGTAATGAGCTCTGTGCCACCAGAGTGATGTAATGTGACTCTGACCAAGACACCCCTTCAATATAGCTCCCTGAGGGCTCCCCATTCCTACAGGAGAGTTCCCGAAAGAATGGCACACAGACTACCCACTCACAATTACCCCTGGGTAGCAGCGTGCCTCTTTCGGAAACCTCTCTCTCCTCCTAAGTCAAAAGCACTTTACTTCCACCTTCCTCTGCGTTCCCCAAGGGCCTGGTGAGGATCCTTGGGCAGGTGCATGTAGGGGCTCAGGCCCCAGCCTGTACACAGAGGTGCATGCTGGCATTTGCTGCTGCCCTTTGCCACCCAAAGGCTCGATCACATCCTGCCTTTGCCTCTATGTCTTTAGTATGAGCCTTCTCTCCTGCAAGATGGCATGTTTCTTGAGGAGAAACCATGCCTTGTTCATCTTTACAAAACACACTCCCAATACCCAGCAACATGCCTCTCAAAGTTTCATTATCAACACGTGTCTGTTGAGCTAATGAGTGTGAAGGATGCGTGTTCCTGAAGAAGAACCACCATCCAGGCATGTTATGCTCAAGAGATTCCTGACAACAAACTCTAAATCATGACACTTGAACTGAATGAAAAGACACTTCTTAATTACTTCATTAATAAAGATCATAAACTTTCAATTCTCATCACAAAGGAACAGAAGATCAGATTGCACAATTGCAACTGAAACATGTTTTGACTGCAAATAATAAGAGTTAATTCAGCTTACATAACCTTACCCTTCATTATATTTCTTTGTATAACATTAAAAAAATCCAACTTGCCTATAAAGGTTGAATTTTAAAATGGTTCAGTAGCAGATGTGCCAGGAAAAATGTGCACATAAACAGAGGACCCATAAAAGCTTGAATTTGCATGTGGCAATGGCTACTAATTTATGATATAGTCAGATTACCCTGCCCAGTTACTGCATACACAGCAATGCAGTTACACACGCTTTGAATTGGTTACCATTGCTTGTTTTGCTGAGGAAGTCTCAGTCATTTGGGCTAAGTTCAAGTACTTGATTCTACATCAGCAATAGTAGTACCTTCTAAACACTACTGACCCCAGAGTTAGAGGGTCTGTTGGAGGCCCCACTGATGACCCAGGACAGGCAGCAGAGGTTGGACATGACATCTTGTGCAGCATGGGACATATGGAATTCTTTCAGGTACCATTTCCAAGGGGGGTTCTGATGGCTCAAATAGCTGCTCTGCAATAGCTGCTCTGCAGAATGTGAAGTGTCCCAGTGCCTGGTTGGCCATGCCCAGTGGCCTGGGGGAATCACAGTTTAGGTGCCATCTGCTCCAATCCCCATCCAGGTTCACAATCCCTCCTCTATGCTCGCTGGTAGAAGACGATCTAGCTTCGGACAAAGTCATGTCAGACATGGGAAACTCACCCCTTCAAAGACTGCCCATTCTGGTCAACTTTAACCGTGAAAAGCCCTTTACACTCACCTAACCAGCTGGCATTCTAGCTGAGATCTACTTCAGAATTAGCCCTTTAAAACTCAGTCCTTGCTGTCATAAACCAGGCAGCCTTCCCTGTCCTAAGCTAAAGACTCTGTCCATTCAACCTTTCCAAGTCCTTTCCCATCTCAGGACTCTCCTTGTCCAGGTGCTCCACAGCACAAACCCTGTAGGTTCCCTCCAGGTACTGGCCTGGTAGACCTGAAAGAGATGCGCCAGCTTCTTGTTTACCTAGAGTCCTGAGTCTTAGTCACAAGAGCTGATGCATGTGACACAGGCACTTTCCTCAGAGCCTCTTCCTTTTCTACTGGAATACTAATACACAACTTACCTACTATCAAGAAATGTGCATATACATAATGATAAAAGGGTCAATCCAACAAGAAGATATAAACTTATAAATATCTATGCACCTAACACAGGAGCACCTACATATGTGAAACAAATACTAACAGAATTAAAAGAAGAAATAGAATGCAATGCATTTATTCTAGGAGACTTCAACACTCCACTCACTCTGAAGGACAGATCAACCAGACAGAAAATAAGTAAGGAGACAGAGGCACTGAACAACACAATAGAACAGATGGACCTAACAGACATCTACAGAACTCTACACCCAAAAGCAGCAGAATACACATTCTTCTCAAGTGCACATGGAACATTTTCAAGAATAAATTATATGCTAGACTACAAAAAGAGCCTTGGTAAATTCAAAAAGATTGAAATTGTACCAGCCTGTTTCTCAGACCACAAAGGTATGAAACTAGAAATAAATTATGCAAAGAAAATGAAAAATCCCACAAACACATGGAGGCTTCACAACATGCTCCTAAATAACCAATGGATCAATGACCAAATAAAAACAGAGATCAAGCAATATATGGAGACAAATGACAACAATAATTCAACACTGCAAAATCTATGGGATGCAGTGAAGGCCATGCTAAGAGGAAAGTATATTGCAATACAGGCCTACCTCAGGAAAGAAGAACAATCCCATATGAGCAGTCTAAACTCACAATTAACGAAACTAGAAAAAGAAGAACAAATGAGGCCCAAAGTCAGTAGAAGAAGGGACATAATAAAGATTAGAGCATAAATAAATAAAATCGAGAAAAATAAAACAATAGAAAGAATCAGTGAAAGAAGGAGCTGGCTCTTTGAGAAAATAAGCAAAATAGATAAACCCCTAGCCAAACATATCAAGAAAAAAAGAGAGTCTACGCACATAAACAGAATCAGAAATGAGAAAGGAAAAATCACTACAGACACCACAGAAATACAAAGAATTATTAGAGAATACTATGAAAAATTATATTCTAACCAACTGGATAACCTAGAAGAAATGGACAACTTTCTAGAAAAATACAACCTTCCAAGCCTGACCCAGAAAGAAACAAAATCTGAACGGACAAATTACCAGCAACGAAATTGAACTCGTAATCAAAAACCTACCTAAGAACAAAACTGGACCAGATGGCTTTACTGCTGAATTTTATCAAACATTTAGTGAAGACCTAATACCCATCCTCCTTAAAGTTTTCCAAAGAGTAGAAGAAGAGGGAATACTTCCAAACTCATTCTATGAGGCCAGCATCACTCTAATACCAAAACCAGGCAAAGACACCACAAAAAAAGAAAATTACAGACCAATATCTTTGATGAACATAGATGCAAAAATACTCAACAAAATATTAGCAAACCGAATTCAAAAATACATCAATAAGACCATCCATCATGATCAAGTAGGATTTATTCCAGGGGTGCAAGGATGGTACAACATTAGAAAATTCATCAACATCATTCCCCACATCAACAACAAAAAAAAGGACAAAAACCATATGATCATCTCCATAGATGCTGAAAAAGCATTTGACAAAATTTAACATCCATTTATGATAAAAACTCTCAACAAAATGGGTATAGAGGGCAAGTACCTCAACATATTAAAGGCCATATATGACAAAACCACAGCCAACATTATACTTAACAGTGAGAAGCTGAAAGCTTTTCCTTTAAGATCGGGAACAAGACAAGGATGCCCACTCTCCCCACTTCTATTCAACATAGTACTGGAGGTCCTAGCCACGGCAATCAGACAACACAAAGAAATAAAAGGCATCCAGATTGGCAAGGAAGAAGTCAAACTGTCCCTGTTTGCAGATGACATGATATTGTACATAAAAACCCTAAAGAATCCACTCCAAAACTACTAGATCTTATATCTGAATTCAGCAAAGTTGTGGGATACAAAATTAATATGCAGAAATCTGTAGCATTCCTATACACTAACAATGAACTAGCAGAGAGAGAAATTAGGAAAACAATTCCATTCACAGTTGCATCAAAAAGAATAAAATACCTAGGAATAAACCTAACCAAGAGGTGAAAGACCTATACTCTGAAAACTACGAGACGCTCAAGAGAGAAATTAAAGAAGATACCAATAAAAGGAAACACATCCCGTGCTCATGGATAGGAAGAATTAATATTGTCAAAATGGTCACCTGGCATAAAGCAATCTACAGATTCAATGCAATTCCTATCAAAATACCAACAGCATTCTTCAACGAACTAGAGAAAATCATTCTAAAATTCATATGGGAACACAAAAGACCTCGAAAAGCCAAAGCAATCCTGAAAAGGAAGAATAAAGCAGGGGGGATCTCGCTTCCCAACTTCAAGCTCTACTACAAAGCCACAGTAATCAAGACAATTTGGTACTGGCACAAGAACAGACCCATAGACCAATGGAACAGACTAGTGAGCCCTGATATAAACCCAACCATATATGGTCAATTAATATATGAAAAAGGAGCCATGGACATACAATGGGGAAATGACAGCCTCTTCAACAGCTGGTGTTGGCAAAACTGGACAGGTACATGCAAGAGAATGAAACTGGATTATTGTTTAACCCCATACACAAAAGTAAACTCGAAATGGATCAAGGACCTGAATGTAAGTCATAAAACCATAAAACTCTTAGAAGACAACATAGGCAAAAATCTCCTGAATATAAGCATGAGTGACTTCTTCCTGAATGCATATCCTTGAGCAAGGGAAACAAAAGCAAAAATGAACTCATGGGACTACATCAATCTAAAAAGTTTCTGTACAACAAAGGACACCATCAACAGAACAAAAAGGCATCCTACAGTGTGGGAGAATATATTTGTAAATGACATATCCGACAAGGGGTTAACATCCAAAGTATATAAAGAACTTACACGCCTCAACACTCAAAAAGCAAATAACCCGATTAAAAAATGGGCAGAGGATATGAAGAGACAGTTCTCCAAAGAAGAGATTCAGATGGCCAACAGACACATGAAAAGATGCTCCACATCACTAATCATCAGGGAAATGCTAATTAAAATCACAATGAGATATCACCTCACACCAGTAAGGATGGCCAGCATCCAAAAGACTAAGAACAACAAATGCTGGCGAGGATGCAGAGAAAGGGGAACCCTCCTCCACTGCTGGTGGGAATGTAAGCTAGTTGAACCACTGTGGAAAGCAATATGGAGGTTCCTCAAAAAACTAAAAGTAGAAATACCATTTGACCCAGGAATCCCACTCCTTGGAATTTACCCAAAGAATACAACTTCTCAGATTCAAAAAGGCATATGCACCCCTATGTTTATAGCAGCACTATTTACAATAGCCAAGAAATGGAAGCAACCTAAGTGTCCATCAGTAGATGAATGGATAAAGAAGAGATAGTATATATACACAATGGAATACTATTCAGCCATAAGAAAGAAACAAATCCTACCATTTGCAACAACATGGATGGAGCTGGAGGACATTAAGCTCAGTGAAATAAGCCAGGTGGAGAAAGACAAGTGCCAAATGATTTCCCTCATTTGTGGAGTGTAACAACGAAGCAAAACTGAAGGACCAAAATAGCAGCAGACTCAGAGACTCCAAGAAGGGACTAGCGGTTACCAAAGGGGAGGGCGGGTGGGGAGGGAGGGAGAAGGGGATTGAGGGGTATTATGTTTAGTACACATGGTGTGGGGAATCATGGGGAAAATAGTGTAGCACAGAGAAGGCAAATAGTGAATCTGTGGCATCTTACTACACCCAAGGACAGTGACTGCATTGGGGTATGGGTGGGGACTTGATTATATGGGTAAATGTAGTAACCACATTGTTTTTTCATGTGAAACCTTCATAAGATTGTATATCAATAGTACCTTAATAAAAAAAAGAAAAGAAATGTGCATAAAGTGGGCATTATCTCCAGAACCTTCTATCAGGTACACTGATCAGCTGTTTCTACACAAGTGGTATCTATACTGGTAATTCTGAAGCTGGGCCTCTCTGCTTCAGTCTTCCCTTCTGTGCACTGTCAGGACATGCTGTCTTCATAGTTGTTCGGCAGTTTGCTTAGGTTCTAAATGGTTGAATTTCACCTGATGAAATGGGGCTACAGAACGGCCCAGAACGCTGAGCCTCTCCCTAAGGGAAGCCTCACGGGTCCCAGGGCAGCAGGCCTGGGGGACGCCCTGGTCCTGGCGCTGGCGTGCCTGGAGCCTGGCAGGATCTTCTGGTTAGGAGTCTCCTTCCCCTTCTGCCCTGGGACTTCCCACTCCTCCTGGCTCTGGGCCGCTCTGCTCACTGCTGTGCCCTCCCCACCTCTGGCTAATGACTGCTGATGAACACGCAGGCATTACCTCTCCTGGGGTCCCTCCCGAACACCCACACGGCTCCCCCAGCACCGGTTGCCTGCGCTTTCCCCTGCAGGCAGGCTGCTGTCACCGTGTTTCCCTGTTTGTCTTCCCACCGAGCTCTGAGCAACCTGGGTGGCAGGCACAGTGGGGGTGGCTGCATTCACCTCTGGGGCCCCTGAATCTAGCATAGAGCCTGCAACTCAGACAGTTTCAATGATTTCCTGCTTAATGACTGTTCAGATGAATGAATGAATGAACACACTTCCATCTCATAATTTACTCTTAACAGCCTCTCTGAAACCAAACCAAACCAAACATATTGCTCCGGAAACTCATCCTTAACAGTCCTAAGCTGGCTTCCTTTAGCAGGTTTCCTTTCATGATGGTCTCCTGCGGGCTTGAATATTTTATTCCTTTGTTCCTTGGTAAGCCAGCCTGTGACACAGCTCACTTGGCATCCCTGCGTCCCTCACTCTGTGCAGTTAGCTGGGGCCACCGACCAGCCCTGGGCAATGGGTTGCAGGCAGAAGTGTGTCGCTTCCAGGCTGAAGCCCCTGTGGGACCCTGGGGATCCGCTGTCCCCACCTGGTGAGAAGGACCCCTGTGGAGATGATGGAGCCACAGGCCAGAAGTTGGCCAGATCCCTGAGTCACCACTTGGAAGAGAATTGTCCAGAAAAGCCACCAGACATGCAGTAGACCTCAGGTGAATGCGGAATAAAGCATCAATGGGCTAAGCTACTGAGATTTGTGGGTTAATTCATTAATTTCCTTCCACAGCATAAACTAGGCCCTGCAGACTAATCCAAGGCTCTGAAATAGTACACTTCACAGGTGCCTAATCAATGTTGAGTGAATAATGGATGTTGATAATTTTTTTCTTGCCTATATTCAGCCCTGTTTTCTAAGTTTGTGTTTTCCAAAGAGCAGAACATTATTTTCCTACTCACTTCCACCTGCCTAATTTTGGGGGCTTTCTTATTCTTACAATCAGACGCCCTGAACTGGCAGAGGGTGCCCCATTGGCCCCAGCTGCTCCCTGACTCCCTGGGGTCCCCACTCACTTGCCCCCCAGTGGGAAGATGCCCTCCTGCTGTTTGGGCTGGCCCAGTGCTGGCCCCTGCCTTCTGGCTGGCCTGCTCCGGGCCTCCTGCTTTGTGAGGGGCCGCTGGATGTAAAGGGAGCAGGGTGGGGTGGGGGTGGTAGTTGCCATGTCAGTAAATGGTGGTGAGAGGAGCAGGCCAGGAGGGCAGATGAGGGCGAGGATTCCAGCAGGCAAGACAGAGTCAGGGTGGAGGCAACTTCCCCATCTCCAAGAAATACGTTCCCTGCGGCACTCCAGCCCAGTGGGGGGCCAGTTTCTGATCTCCGGGTAACCCCTGCTCCTCTCTTGTTCTTCCAGCCCATGGGGCCAGCAGCGTCCTGGCCACAATCCCCCTTCAGATGTCTGGCTCCTCTGATGTCTTTGTGATCAGTCACTGCAGTGAACCTGCCTTGGCAGAAATGTTGGAGTGGTTTTTGTTTTCCCAAACCATGAACTGGTGGATAAGCTCCTAGGGTGTCCTCGGTCCCCAACACCCTGCTTCCCCTCTCCCCTGGAGGTAATTCCATGGGTGGCAGACTCACGGTGAGTTCCCCCATCTGTTTCTTTTTCCCTGGATACACATGCAGCCTGCTTCTCCCAGTCTCTCCTGCAGACGGGTGCAGCCCCATGAAGGGAGTCTGGCCAAGTGATGGCCCAGTCCAGATAGGCCCCTGCATCCTTTGCCTTCTCTGCTGGCAGACCCAAAAGATCCAGGGGTTGGCAGGCCTCCTGGTCCCTGAATGATCTGCAGGCAGAGCCGGCACACTAGGCACCCACACCAGACCATGATGTCATCACCAGGGCGAGCCCCTGAGCCGTCAGCCTTGTCCATTTCCGCAGCTCGCCCAGCCTGACCAACGCACTGGACCTAAGACAGCAGCGCAGAGTGAGGCAGAACGAAGCTGGGTGACTTGACAGAGGCCATGCCAGGCAAGGGGTGGAGGCAGGAGTCAGGACCACACGTCTGGCTGCCAAGCTTCCGCCCTTCACCACTCAGGAGCGTCAGGGCTTTTAAACGGAGGTGGAAGGTCATTCAGGAGGTGAGCCTTCACCAGGCCCTCACCAGATCAAACCATGAACTTTGAGTTGGGCCAAACCACAAATAATTCCAAGGATTCTACCCGAACATTCTCCACGTGCTACAATAAGATAGCCCTAGCGACCAAGTCTGTTCAGCCAAGATTAGTTTTCTGCCACCAACACCAATCAAAATTCTTTGTCAACGATGAATACGAGCACTCCTTTTTGCCTTTAAATTCCCTAACTTTGGTTCCCTGGGGGACACAATTCGGGTTGCTACCTGAATCTGTGCCCCTGGAATTGCAATTCTGAGACCCCAAATAAATGCTTTTGTTTTGCTTCAATTCTTCCCCCTTCTTTGGTCAGCACCAACCATGGCACACAAACAAAAGTGCGTGAGATTCTGGCCTCAGACAGCGTACAGGACTGGGCAGACGTTTGTACATTTAATGGTGTTAATAAATGTGTAAGAGACTTGAGCCAAAAGCAGCAGTGAGCATCCACCTCCCAGAAGAGCAGGAACGGCGCAGTCTCTGCTCCAGGATGAGGAATGTGTGAGCTCTCATGTGCCACACAGGAGCCCTTGAGGGGGACACTTGATGCCAACACCTCTCCTTCCTGTGGCTGGCACACAGCTGAGGGCTTGGCCTGTCCCATCCTGATGGACAGCAGTCTCCCAATGCCCACCCGACCCAATCCCTTCTCTGAACTGTTTCCTGATCCATATCCTGACAGCATGGCCTGAGTCGCATTGTCCCCAGTCCTGGTTAGTAACACCCCAAAGCAAGGGCTGCAGCCCAGTGATCTCTGCCCTTCCTTCCTCATTTGGGGGCCCCAGGCGGCCGCTTACGGAAGCCTCACTATCCATCCCCTGGGTCAGGCAGTCCTCCTTGGCCACTGCAACCCCTTGAAACATCTCACAGGCCACGACAGCTTCTTGCTCACTCTGCCATGGTCCCCAGGACCCTTGCTTGTATCTCCCACCCTGCTGGCCTGTTCCTTCTTCTGGCACTTACCAAGGGCGACACTGGCTGTCCCCCAACAGCTCCCTGGGCACCGGGACCACACAGTCATCGTCCAAAAAGCCTACATAGTGGGGAGTCCATACATTTGCCAAGTGCACCCCAATCTCTGGATTACTCATGGGCACCTACTAAATCTACTGAAAAAGAGTGTGAATAAAAAGTTTAAATGGGCCCTATGTTGGAACTGATCTAAAAAAATAAGGATTTTGTAAGAACTTCAAGTTGCTTTTCTAAATTAGACACAAAGCAGCCCACCTAATTCTAAACTCAGCCAACATTTCAGCCTTCCAGTTTGAACACATGAAAAGCTAAAAAATTGCATCAACTGCTTGGTGAGCTTGTGCCTGAGAGGACACACAGCGCTGGTGGACCTCCTGGGGGGAATGCTAGTGGCAGCAAACACACAACGAAGGACAAAGCAATTTACAAATGGACCCAGAACTTGGAAATTTTTAGTGTACCTTGCAATTTAGACATCTACCCAGGGAATACTTCAGCTGGGGGCCTGATTCAAAAACCAGCTGAATCTAAAATACATTTTGAAAAATGTAACCAATATTAGATACTATTTTCAGTTTAAGACACCCCTGGGAAACTACTCCAAGTTGCCAAAAATTTGGTTATTTTCCTCCAACAAATTACTTATCCCTAAAACAGTTGTGCAACATTGATTTCAATCTTTAGGCAAAGGGAAGAGGTCTTTTTTCCTTTATCCACTGCGGATCTGTCTGTTGAACTAGTTGTATTAGAGTTGAGCCCATGGAGAGTGGCTCCGTTCTCTAAAACAGTAAAAGTATGGGCTTGAACTCCCGGTTCCTTGGAAATGCAAATCGCTCAGGTCTTGTCTGGTGACAGGTGCTCACCCTGGTTCTCCATGTTCCTGAAGACCAGCCTGTTGGCCAGGTCGCTTTCCAGGTGAGCACGGACACGGGACGCAGGACCGATATGACCAAGAGCACCCCCACCCACCAAGTGGTGCTGAAGGCCTGGGGCTGAGCGAGCTGCGGCAGACAGCCCAGCGTCGGAATGCGGAGCCCACCTCCAGGGGCCACTTACCGCATCCACAGCTTTTCAAATTCTCTCGGAGTGAGGGGAATAGCAAAGCCGTACAGCGCATTCTTTATGTCCCGTCGTCGAAGGATGCCGTTGCCCTCATGATCAGTTTCTATAAAATTCTACAGGATTACAAGACAGCATTTAGTAACATCTAAAGTGTGTTTGTGGCAGCATAAAGGATTTTCAGTAGTCAACATCTGAGACAATCTAAGACATTTTTCTCCCCATCCACCTGCTTAACTACCTTTGTATCTAAGTTTCTGATACCCTCGTCATTCCTGTAAAGGAGGTGATAGAGCAAAACACGAACAAATAAGTGCTGGAAGGGCCTTGTTTCTGGTGATGAGCTCATTACCCAGGTAATGGTAATGTGGTAGGAAGCCATGCCAAGAAAAGGGACAATGTTTCTTTAAGACTTTAAGAGCGCAGAGAAATACCAGGGTGCTTGAGTTTAAAGCAATGTTAACAATGTACCCCCCACCAGGACCCAGTGAGAGGGAACAGCTTTTTGATCATAGTCATGTAGGCCCATTAGCTTACAATAGAATATCCGGGTACCCTTTATTGAGATAGGTTAAAACATAACTAGCATTCTGGCTGAACCTATAGTACACTAACAGCTCCCACTGCAACTTCCTTGGGGGCAGACTCCTTTACCCTTGTAGTGAATGTATAAAAGGCACGGCCCCACTGTGCTTGGGACTCAGCCTTTGGATATGAATCTGCTGAGCCAGTGCTAACATTAATAAACTGCTTCTCGTCAAGCGTCTTGGTGTCCTGACTCCTTGTTCGTAGTTCCCACGGTTCCTGCAACAGTAATCATCTCAGGTATGTGACCTGGATTCTTCTACTGACCAGTGAGGGTTCAAAAAGAGCTGTTTGGCAAAAGCATAAACCAGAGCCTGGGAGATGCGGCTGCAGCACACACTGCCTGAGGTTATTGTCTCAGCGATGCAGGGGACTCGGCTCTCAGCAATAAGAAGGGGAACGGGGACAGATAAGACGGTACCAGTCTAATGTCCCTGAGGGTGCAAAAGGTTTCAGGATTTGTCAGGCATTTAAGAGGACCACGGACTAGAAGAGCAGGTAACACACGGCACGTAGTACTCTCTTAAATTGTTTCCAAGTCAGCTCCTTTGACCCTCCTCATAGCAACACTGTAAGAGAGATGCAGTGGTGCATCTACAAAGTCCTCTGCAAGCATTATGGCGAGAATGGTGAAAGATCAGAACATTCCCTTTCCACTCAGGAACAAGACAAGGACATCTCTATGGCCCTCCGTCCAGCTCTGTATGGGAGGGGTCAGCCAGTGTGGTTTAGCAAGAAAAAGGAATAAAAGGCATAACAGTATGACAAGAAGAAACACAAACTGTCATTATTCATTATTCATAGATGACATGATTGTGTATATAGGAACACAAAGAATCCACACATAAATTATTGTAATAACAGAATTAAGCAAGAAATCTGGATGTTATATCAGTAGGCAAGATCATTCACATTTTTATAGACCAGACACAGAAAATTAGCTTTAAAAAATCATGTTTAAGGGGGAAAAACGGGCATTACAATTAGCAGACGTAATGTTGGGGGGGGCACGGTGAGGGCTATACAACTCAGAAAAGACAAGTAGTGACCCTATAGCATCTCACTACTGATGGACAGTGACTGTAATGGGGTTGGGGGGGGACCTGATGAGGGGGGTGGTTTAATAACCATAATATTGCACATGTAATTGTAGATTAATGATACCAAAATAAATAATAAAATAAATAAATAAATAAATACACGATAGTCCAAAAAAAAAAGATTTAAGCTACAGAACATTTTTTAAATGGTGTATCACAAAATAAAATGGGGAGCAATTTAATAGTATAATTCATAAGCTTATATAATAATACATAATAAACAAATGTCCTGTTAACATTTTTAAAAAATCATGTTTACAACAGCAGCAAAAATAGAAAGTCCTAGGAATAAATCTTAGAAATGGTTGCAAGATATCTACCCAGAAAAGTCTAAAACTTTATTGACGGATACTTAAAAAGATCAAAATAAATGGAGATACACTCTGTTCAACAACTGGAAGACACAAAATTGTAAAGATCACTTCGCTCCAAACAGCCTAATAAATTTGTTGTTTCTTTGTGGAACTTGAAAAACTGACTAAAAACCTCTGGAAGAACAAGGAGGAGGGATTTGCCTACCACTAATTAAGACAAATTACCAGGTTATGGTGCCTGCACAGACGTGGGATCAGTGCCAGGACAAACTGCCCATGGAACAGAATGAGGAGCCCAAAGCACCCGCAGGCTTGATGCAGGACAGAGGTGAGGCTGCAGAGCAGTGGGGGAAGGACCGGCTCTCCAGGGGCAAGTATGTGGACAACGGGGTGTCTGTGCGGAGGGTGGAGCTGGGTTCCTGCCTCACGACACATGTGAAATATCCTGGGCACGGTTCAGACCTGCGCGGGAAAGGTGAAACTGTAAAGCACCTGGAAGAGAACGGGGTACAGTGCCTTCATGACTTTAGGGTGGGACAGGACTTCTTAAACAAGACCTACAGGGAACCGTCAGTCAGTCTGACTACTAGAAAGAAGAACTTATAATTATTAAAAGATATATAAAAATGGTGAAAACTCAAGCTGGGAGAAGATACAGAAGACTGGTGGCCAAACCAGAGCACCAGTCCCTCCTGACGATGAGAAAAGAACACACAGCCCTGCGTGAGACTAAAGGCCTCCAGCAGGCACCAAGGACTGATGAATAAGTGGAAAGAGCCTTGGTCTCATTAGTAACAGACAAATGCTAATTAAAATGACACTGAAATACTGTTACACACCCACCGAAGAGGAAACCATTAAGAGGTCTGAGAGCCCTCAGTGCTATAAAGCAGAGCTGAGTAGCTGTGGCTGAAGTCCAAAGGCCCACAAAAGCCCCAAATACTCAATGTCAGACCCTTCACAGCAGTGTGTGCTGGCCTCTGGCCTAAGATGCTGACAGCATTCTATTCCTTTGGCTGGATGGTGGTTATGGGTGGGATACAATTTGGGATACATACAGACTAAACTCATTTAAACTTACATATACATTATTTTTTAAGTTTATTTTGATATCATTAATCTACAATTAAATGAGTAATATTATGGTGATTACACTACCCCCTTCATCAGGTCCCCCCCCAGCCCCATTACAGTCACTGTCCATCAGCGTAGTGAGATGCCAGAGAGTCACTACTTGTCCTCTCTGGGACATATACATTATTATCATAATAATATACACATATATGCATATGTGCATGTTATATATATGCAGTATATATACATGTAATATATATTATTAGATTCCACTGCAGAGTCGCAACTTAAAAAACAATTATGCTTAAAAAAGGCCACTCCTGTTATAATACACACGACTCTGAAGTGCTTTTACTGGTGTTCAGACCTCAAGTGTCTTGGGAACAGACATTGTGTCTTTAGTTTTTTTTTGTCACCGTGTCTTTAATATCTTGCAATAGTGCATAGTTCATAATAATGTTTGCTGAAGAAACCAATGAATTCATTTTCTGAAAACACTTAAATGGAAATGAGCACTTAGGCCCCTATGTGCTGTGAGACGTCCTCATGGGGCCTGGCTGAGCGGCTCGCCAGGGGACCCGGGGTGAAGATGACCAGTGGAGGGAACATCTGAAGAAGTGGTCAGGTGCCAAACATGGCTTTATGACACTACACCCTTTGAACATTAGGAGGCCCTGTTTGGTGAATCCCCAGAGAAATGTGGTGGAAGGGAGACAAACCACACCTTTGATCACTTTTATGATCTATAAATGCCAAGACCCAGAAGTTAAGAGCAGGTGTGAGGGCCGTGTGAGGACACTGGGTGCTCAGTCGTGAAAAAATGACATTGTCATACTTATTTTTAGGGAATTATAAACATGCATTTTAAAGAGTTATTTCTTCCAGTCTTGCCAAAATTGTAGAAAGCACCTTCCAAAGGTGAATACCCTCCCTGTGCCCCTGTGCAGTCGTGTAAATTGTGATTATGGTGTCAGGATGGGGAATGTGATCTGACAGTGACAGGTGCACCTACCGGACAGCAGAACTGAGATTTGGGGGTTAATTTATGCCCTTAAAATACACTCATCTTATTTATGTGTCATGGGCTTCCTGCAGGTTAGAATTCTGGAAAAATTCCTTCAGTGCTTTATTCAAAATAAACCAAAAGAGTGACAGAGATGTTCAATATAATAATAATAAAATCTGCAGGGTCATTTAGTCCTATGGGATCCAGGAGAGCTGTGGGGGCCAGTGTGAGGCCATAGGCACATAACACTCCATTCTGGGTAATGCGGCTGCTTTCCCTCCCTCCTCCACACACGCCAACAGGTCCCCTTCCCTCATCTCCCTTCCCACAGCCCTGCCAGACTCAGTTCTCGCACAGAACTGAGGCTGCTAGGCGAGCAGCAGAGTGCCCCAGGGCCCCCCTCCCTCCTCTAAACACAGTGTGGGGCTCCGCAGAACATCAAGGATAAAGATGTCTATGAGAGGCCGTGGGAATCAAGGTGCAGAGAGGCAAGCGTGGAGGACACCCTCTGAGGAGTGAGAGCCCACACAGGGGCAGAGAGGTCGTCCCGGCAGGACAGGAAGGGGAGGGCAGGGTGAGGGCCACAGCAGGGAGGGGACGGCTCTGGAGGGAAGGAGGCCAGGCCAGCTGTGCAGAGAGTGGGGTTGGAGAGAAGGGGGCCTTTGCTTTAATAGTTCAGAGCTGATGGAGTTTGAAGGTCTGAGCGGAGCTGGGAGAGAGGGCTTGGAGATGGTGTCAGAGAGAATGTTCGGCCCTCTCCTCAGTGGCCCGCAGTTCACAGCTCAGTTTGACCTGACCTCCTAGAGGACTGTGTGATTTCTGGCCTGGGCAGCACACTCAACTCTGTGAGGACAGAGGACTAGAGAGAGGCAGCCCATGAACTGAACAGGACTTAACAGATGAACTTCATACTGGACACCGGCCGAGGTAGAGCGACATAGAAGAGCATGACCAAGTGGAACACAGTGGTGACGTCTCTCAAAATGATGTGAAGAAACTTCCATAAAACATTTAAGAAATGCTTTTTAAGGTGAAGTTATTGTGTTCTGCAATGGTGACCCACATCCCCGGTTTCGGAGGAACCCAGTCTCACCCCACACAGTTCTGCTGTCCAGTGGGGGCACCATTACCATCAGATTACGTTCCCCACCTTGACACCATGATCACAACTCACATGACTGCACAGGGGGGGCATTCGCCTTTGGAAGGTGCTTTCTACAATTTTGGCAAGACTGGAAGAAACAAATCTTTAAAATGCATGTTTATAACTCTCTGAAAATAAGTATGACAGTGTCATTTTTTCACTTAAAAATTTAATTCCTATCAAACCTGAGATAAGGCCAAGAATATCTGTCCATGTAACTCCTACAATTACTTATTTTTCTAACCATCAGTTGACCTTGAGTGTGAGAATTTATTTCGAAAAAGTTATTTAAGAATAAAAGAAGTTATGTGAGTGAATGTAGTAACAACAATGTTGCCCATGTGAAACCCTCATAAGATTATATATCAATGATACCTTAATAAAAAAAACAAAAAATAAAAGAAGTTGCCAAATTGGGTATACAAAGTTGTTTTCACATCTCAGCCACTGGATCTAAACAGCCTGACTATCCCAGTGATCTTGGGACATTGAAATAGATTTCCTTTCCTTTTAAGGAAATAATCATTTTCTTACCTTAGACAAGTCTGACCATCTGGTTTTTGCTTTGGTAACAAGATACTGATGAGCTTGTTCACAAGCTAGTTCTGCATCTGCGACCTTCTGTTTTGGTCTTAAAAGAAAAATAAATAAATAATTGTGTTTAAATTTAATGGACTCATTAATCTCCCAAGGGGTTCCCCTATCCCTGTTTGTTTCAAAGATACCATTAAAGTCTGTTATTTCACATCTGGTCTAACTTAATTCTTAAAATACAGTCTTATTTCCCCAGCTACGTTAGGGAAGTCTTCTTAAATTTTGTAAATCCTTGTTTATTTTCAGATAAATGCTGTCCAAGTTTTTCTGAAGCTCACAAAACAAACAAGGCTCTTATTCTCAGATGTGGAAAACAATGTAACATCAAATGTCTTTGGAAGAAAACAATTAAAAACTTTTATTTCTGGATTTACGAATCGGAGTGATAATGCAGAATCTAGTAACAGCTCAGGGACAATGGGGAAATGAAGTTTACAGATTTCTCAACCTCAGTTAATGTTTAAAGGGTAGGCGTGTAGTATGTAAAATGATCAAAATTCTGTTTATTTGCTCACAAGATGACAAGACACTGAAAACACTTAAAGAAAGACCCCGTGCTCACCACCTTGGCCAGGCCACAGCGAGGTACATGGAGACTGTCTGCAGGAATGTGGGGTGCCCCGGATTCTTCCACTCACTAAATCAGGGGAGCGTGAAAACCTGTAAAACCTCTCTGCAGTCGCCCTGCTCCTTAGAGGCACCTACTATCCCATTCCGGGAACTGGGGCTTCTCCACACCCAGGTCAGCCCCTGAAACACTCTCCCTGCAGATCCTGGAGCACTCGAAATGGTCCTGTTGCAAAACCAACCGTACACACAGCACCCCCAGCTTCCTGAAACAAGACCACATCTGCGCGCCTGCTGGGAACCCGTACTTATTCACAGGCACATGGGGTCGGGGGTGGGTGAGTGCATCTTGCCGAAGGGTAAGGACACCTGACTGAGGCCCCATATAGACCCTCCTGTGAATTTCTCCTCCAGGAACCCTAGAAAACCAGGGTGGGGGATAGCAAGCAAGCCCCACGTAGCCCCTTTAAGGAAGTATTGTTTAAGATCTGAAAATGGACTGCTTATAAGAAAATGAAATCTAGAGTCTGCCAGCATGTGCCAGTTGAGAAATCACAGGAATTTGCGTTCCAAACCGTGGAACTTGACAGGCTATGCAATCCCCTCAGGCAGGGCTGCCCTGAGTATGCCCCTCTGTGTGTGACACACGGGTCAGAAGCTCTGTGTGGCCTCTAGGGTAATGGCGGGCTCCACGAGCTCAGGGACCCGTGAGTGCTGGGCACCATCAGTCACTTTACACACAGAATCTTCAGTTTTCACAGCGATGCTCGCACTACCATCCCACTTTGCAAAAGAGGAAGCTATGGTTTAGAAAGGCTGAGTAATCTGCCAGAATTGCACGGCCAGTACCTGAGAATCCTGGCATTTGAACTCAGGTCCCTGAGGCCGACAAAGGCTGGCCTTTCTCCCTCCCATTCCCATTTTCACCTGAAGCTACGGTTTTGGAATCCTCCTTTAACTCCACCCTTCATAGGAAGAAATCCATTAAATATTCCACTACATAGAGGTGAGGACCACCTTTCATTTTTACATGCTGAGGGTTTTCTTTCCCCTTAACATTTCTATCTCAATTCAAAAAATGGAGTATTGCCAGAGCGCTTATGGAGTGTCAGGTACTATGCAAGGGCCTGGAGAAGTGGACCTGTGACTTCTGCATACCAGAGAAGGCACTCCTGCATTTTGAAAGCAGACAGCAAGCCAGGTCTCAGCAACAAGAATCAATAAATTAAGCAGTGATTATTGCTCTCCGTGTGGCTTCTCCTTCAAATCCCTTCTAAGAAATTCCTGTGCTCTCAGACGGCTATCCCTCAAATTCCTTGATGACTGACGGTGCCTAGCACCTACTGGTCACCAGTTCCTGGGGCCATCATTACCCCAGAAACCCACATCATGCTGCTGACAGACCTGTGTGTCACATGGAAAGAGTCTCATTTAAAACAGCCCTTCTTCGGTGAATTATGTAAACTTTGACTGCCGTGATTTGGGAAACAAAAATTCTTGCATTTTCTCAATTGGCAGGACGCTGAGGACCAGCTGCAGGCTGGTAGGTACTTCTCCCTCTTCCCATGTTGCTGCTGAGACGAGCCAGCTGAGGCCTTGCCCAGTTCTGTTTTCTCTCCTGGCAGACGCCACCTTGTGGGGTCCATCGGTGAACTGTGGCCGGCTCATCTTCCTTTACTGAGACCTCCTCTCAGTCTTTCAATTCACCAGTTACTTCTCTTTTACCAAATCTAGGGCTCCTCATTGACTTTTCTGTTACATGTGGCCCTGTTAACCACCTCTCCCCTCTCTATTCGCCTCCCTGACACTGCTCTTTAAATGACGTCATGGACTGGTACACCCACCCCGGGGCCTGGCAAACGTGTGCCCTCAGTCCGTGGGATTTTCCCTCTTTTCCTGGTTTTCCCCACCTTGTCTCCTCTCTCCTTACACCTCAGAGCTCATTCACTCTTCTGGGAGGTCACCCCTTCTCGTGTCCCCAGCAACCACCCTGATGCTGATGGCCATACGTCTGTACCCCAAGTACTACTACCTCACCTGCTTTTCGGTTCCATTTCTCTCCAACTGCCTACTGGCCTTCATAGAACAGTGGAATTTCAGGGCTGCAAAGGGATCTGAAGGTCAACCTGTCTACTCCTCTACCACTACTTTACCACTAAGGGTTTTAGAAGCTTGGCAGGATTATGTTGCATTTTTACAACTATTGCTTAAAAGGATTATAGGTCCTTATGATGCCTATTCCCCTGACTTTGCCTTTAGGATCCTCCTAAATCCGACCTGCAAGCAGAGGTCTTCCCCAAAAGGATGGAGACCCTGAGAGGCATGTTCTGTCTCTGCAAAGTCAGCACATCCAAACTGATATCTCACTATCTAAACATATCCAAATAGCCCCCACCAACCCCATTTCTTTTCTACTCCATAAGCCTTGATTGTTTTCTTAATGACCCATTCTCAAACCAGGGACCACTACTGATTTTTCCACCCATTTCTCCCTTGTCCCATTTTACATACTTATCTTCTCTAGGAAGGTCAGAAGGTTTTTCTATGGCCTTTTCCAGAAGTTATTACTTCCTCTCCTATTGCCTGGCTCTTTGGATCTTGACAGTGAGTCAGATCCAGCCTTCCTGTCAGCCAGTCTGTCAGTTCTAAGCACAAACTCAGTCTTGTTCTGGGCTGCTCTAGGCCCTGCAGAACAATGGTGAGCAGTGCGGCAGAGCCCACGTCACAAGGAGCCCATGCTATGCTGGTGGGAATATAGAGCAAACACAGGAAAATAAGCAAGTCAGGTGACTTCAGATGCTGAACACGATGGAACGACGGGTAGGAGGTACACTGAGGGCCAGGGGGCAGCTCTTGGAGGGGTGGGTGCTGAGCCGGCAGCTGCGCCATCTCCAGAACAGCATTTCAGGCAGCACAATAGTCCTGAGATGTGCTTCTGGTCCAGTTAAGGTGGAGTAGGCACACACCTCATCCTCTCTCCCACCGACTACAACTAAAAACTATAGATAGAATATAAAAAGTAACTCTCCAAGGACACTAAGCAGTAACAGGAGGCTGATAGAGAGGGAAATCAAACTTGAAGACTCTTACAGTGGTGAGTTTCATATGTTTTTCCCTCCCATATTTCCAGCTTAGGCTTAAATAGGGCGGTCCTGATTCTGGAACTGTGCAGTGGGCATGGACAGAAAAAGAAAGCCTGTTTTTCTGACCAAAGAACTAGGAAGGAGTGGCCCTGGAGTTCAGAGTGGAGGGAAATACCCCTTCTTTTTGTCTCTTTTTACTCTCTAATCCTGATCCAAGGCAAGCCCAGTTACAAACAGCACTTTGGGGTTGGTGCTAGCAATAGCAGTGGCCAAAGTAACGACCAAAAACTGAAATTCTCTCTAGCTAGAAGACATGGAAAAAGGAATCCCTGTGTTCAAAAAGTGGTGGGAGGAATCCACTATGTGTTTTTTTCTTTCTTCTCTCACCATGTTGTCCTGGAGGTGGACCTACTCATGGGAAGTACACAATAGCAAAGATACACTAAAACCTAAGATTTTCCAGCCAGAATACCAAAAATAAATAAATAAATAGACAATAAAAAAGGATCCCTGGGGGTTGGAGAGTGGAAGGTATGGGGAGAAATCAGAGAGAGGAGTGAGCTGGGAAAAGGAATGCCCAAATCTGCACAGGAAGTTCCAGGTTCACCTCTGATGTGCACATGTATGAAAGTAACTCAAAGCAGCATAGAAAAATCCTTGAGAAGATTGGTCCCTGGGTGCTGCACACAGGAGCTGGCCTGGGAGAGCTACAATAGCTTTGAAAACTGAACTGACATTGAGACCACAGAAGGCAGGTCAGGACTTGCAGTCTGAAATTAACTGGATTGATTATCTGCTAAAAAATAACCAAAAAATAAATCACACTACTGAGGATTTTAACAGGACCAGAATGTCACAATACAATATTAAAAGTGTCCATGATACAATCCAAAACAACACGATATATAAAACCCACAAAAATCCCCACAATTTTCACAGTAAAAGACAATAGACATTAACTCCAAGTGACCCAGATGTAGAAATTTTCATATTTTAAAGTAGCTATTATAGCCATGAAGTAAGAGTGAATGTCCTTGAAATAAATAGAAAGACAAATTCTGAGCAAAGAAATAGAAGTTTGAAGAAAAAAAGAAAAAGAAAGAACCAAGTGGAGACTCTACAACTGAAAAATACAACAACTGAAATGAAATTTTCACTGGATTGGCTCAGTGACAGAATGGAGTGAGAACAGAGGAATGAGTCAATGAGCTTGAAATAACTGAACAGAAATAATACTGTCTGATCAAAAGAAAAAAAGGAAAAACAAGACAGCTTCAGGAACTATGTATAGGGACCTTCAAAATCAAAAGGTCTGACATTCATGTCATTGGGGTAACGAAAGGAGAGGAGAAAGAGATTGGTTCAGAAAAAATTTTTAACTTGAAGCAATAATAGCTGAAACCTCCCCATATTTGATCAAAAACATTAAATTTACAGATTCAAAAGTTCAGCAAACCCCAAACAATATTAACTCAAAGAAAATCATGTCAAACACATCATACTAAAACTAATGAAAACCAAAGGTAAGGAAAAAATTTTTAAGTAACCTGAGAAAAATAACATATTACATAGAGGGGGAAAGACCATTTGAGTGACTACAGATTCCTCACCCCAAACCATGGAGACCCAAAGACAAAGGAACTTTTGAAAGTGCTATAACAAAGGAATTGTCAACCCAGAATTCTATATCCAACAATAATATCTGTTAAGAATGAAGGAAAAATATATTCTTGATGAAGGGAAACTAAGACAATTTGTCTCCAGTAGACCTGCTTTAAAAGACATGCTAAAGGAAGTTCTTCAGAAAAAGGGAAATGATAGTAAAGAAGAACTTGGACCTTCAGAAATAAAGGAAGAGAAGCAGCAACGGTAATATAAATATACAATTTTTCTTAAAAATACATGAAGCATAAATTGATATAACTAGAAAGAGAAATAGACAACTGCAAAATTGTTAGAGACAGCAACACTCCTTTCTTAGTAATAGAGAGAACAAACAGACAGAAAATAAGCAAGAACATAGAAGACCCGAGCACTCGACCAACTCCATCTCATTGACATTTATAGAACACTCCACCCAACAACAGCCAAATACACATTCAAGTATATATGGAATATTCACCAAGATAGACCATTTCTTGTGTTGTAAAATAAACCTTAACATCAAATTTGTTAAATTAAAAAAACATACAAAGTATTTCTGACTATAACAGAATTAAACTAGATATCAAACAGAAAGAGGTAGAAACCATGCAATATTTTGCAATTGAAAAGCATACTTTTAAGTAATCCATGGATCCAAGCAGCAGTCTCAAGGGAAATTAGGAAATATTTTGAGCTGAATGAAAATAAGAACTACAACATACCCAATTCTGTGGAATGCAGCTAAGTCAGTGCCTACAAGGAAACTGATAGCATTGAGAGCTTATATTAAAAAAGAAAGAATCCAAATTAAAAAAATCTGAGTTTCCAACTTAAGAAAAAAAAAAAAGAAGCAAACTATACCCAAAGCAAGAAGAAAGAAGGAAATAATCAAGGGGAGAAATCAATAAAATTGAAACATAAAAACAAAAGAAAAATCAATGAAACAAAAAGCTTGTTCTTTGAAAATATTAATTAAACTCATAAATCTTTAGCTAATATAAAGAACTCACGCACCTCAACAAACAAAAAGCAAATAATCCAATTAAGAAATGGGCAGAGGACATGAATAGACACTTCTCTAAAGAAGAAATTCAGATGGCCAACAGGCACATGAAAAGATGCTCCACACCACTAATCATCAGAGAAATGCAGATTAAAACCACAATGAGATACCCCCTCACACCAGTGAGGATGGCCAACATTCAAAACACAAACAACAACAAATGTTGGCGAGGATGTGGAGAAAAGGGAACCCTCCTACACTGCTGGTGGGACTGCAAATTAGTTCAACCATTGTGGAAAGCAGTATGGAGGTTCCTCAAAAAACTCAAAATAGAAATACCATTTGACCCAGGAATTCCACTCCTAGGAATTTACCCTAAGAATGCAGCAGCCCAATTTGAAAAGGACAGATGCACCCCTATGTTTATTGCAGCACTATTTACAATAGCCAAGAAATGGAAGCAACCTAAGTGTCCATCAGTAGATGAATGGCTAAAGAAGATGTGGTACATATACACAATGGAATATTATTCAGCCATAAGAAGAAAACAAATCCTACCATTTGCAACAACATGGATGGAGCTAGAGGGTATTTTGCTCAGTGAAATAAGCCAAGCCGAAAAAGACAAGTATCAAATGATTTCACTCATATGTGGAGTATAAGAACAAAGAAAAAAACTGAAGGAACAAAACAGCAGCAGACTCACAGAACCCAAGAACGGACTAATAGTTACCAAAGGGAAAGGGACTGGGGAGGATGGGTGGGAAGGGAGGGGCAAGGGGGAAGAAGGGACATTACAATTAGCAGATGTAATGTTGGGGGGGCACGGGGAGGGCTGTACAACCCAGAGAAGACAAGTAGTGACTCTATGGCATCTCACTATGCTGATGGACAGTGACTGTAATGGGGTTGGGGGGTGGCTGATGAAGGGGGTAGTGTAATCACCCTAATGTTACTCATTTAATTGTAGATTAATGATATCAAAATAAACTTATAAAAAAATTTTTTTTAAATCTTTAGCTAAAAGGATCAAGAAAAAAGGAAAGAAGACATTAACTACCAATATTAGAAATGAAAGAAGGGATATCATTAAAGATCCCACAGATATTAAAAAGATAAAAGTAGAATACTATGAACTTCATTCATATGAATTTAACAACTTTGATATAAAGAACCAATATCTTAAAAGACACAAATTACAAAATGTCATTCAAGGAGGAATAGAAACCTTGAATGATCCTCTATTAAATTAGTTGTATTTATAGTTAAAATCCTTCCAAAAAAGGAAACTCCAGGACCTACTGATTTCACTGGTGAATTCTATCAAATATTTAAGAAGAAGTAACAATTCTGTGTAATCCAGAAAATGAAAGTGGATTGGCATTCATAACTTTTATTCTTAGAGGTCTTCCAAAGAATGAAATTTTTAAAATTGAATTTTCTTTATGAAATAAAACTCATTCTATCTTGCAATTACCATATGGATCCACTGAGCCCTCTGATATATCTACGATACATTATGGGGTCTTAGTAATCTTGATTTTAATTTTACTAGACCTATTTCATTATCCTAAGAGATAATCAATATTACTCATTGTTTCCAACTATGCTTATAAAGAGAGATTAAAATAATGGAGTCACCTAGCAAGATGATATAATATTGAAATGAATCACCACTATTACACCACCCGTTTTCTGACTGCACTGCCCAAAGTATAACAGATCTTTCAAGAAGGTGACACCATCTTTGTGGTCTTATGCTAGTCTTAATTAAACTCAGTTGAAAACTCAGAATTCTTATTTCATGCCCAAATGGCAAAGGGAAGAAAACTGAGATAGGAAGATGTTTCACAATTGTTAGATGAATCAGAAGATGAATGTACAGGAAGAGAACAGCACTATACAGTCCAATGATGATGGTGAAATTGATAATATAAGCCAAATCTCTTGTTGAGTGAATGATGCATTTCTAAGAACAAAAGGGAAATTTGGTATTTCCACTCAGTCATTCAACAGGAAGGACTTGATCATGCAATATGTTTTTACAAGAAGCTGGACCGTCTAATTTTGCTAAAAAGGACATATGATGGTATTCTTTAATCTTTTATGATGTACATGCTCCAAAATGTGCACGATGTAGGTTGTCAACAGGTAAATGGAAAAGGCAGGTATGTTTTAAACAAGGGAATCAATTGGAAGGGAATAGATGGCGTAGACAGGTCATTAGACCCGTCATTCTGACTCGTTTTTATACACCTACTCTTAATGAAGCAAACAAGATGGTCTTTTCTCTTCACCAGAGTTATGAGCCCTCAAAGTTTTCAAAAGTATTGTGTTTTGATGATGCAGGTCGAAAATGAGGCCAAGAAGGCAAAGTAGGGCTGGCTGGCTTCCAGGAAGGGATGGGGTCCGGCCTCGGCTGGTGGAGAGAAATGAGGCTGGGACAGTCAGGAAGGGCGAGGTCCCAGGCAGAGAAAGGAGCCCTTCCCAAGAGGCACCCTGGTTCATACCCCTGCCCACCACCTATCACCTGGATCCTTCTGGACCAGTCATTAACTTTTCTCTAGGTCCCAGTTCCTTCCTTCACTGGGAAAGTTACATAGCAATGCCTCCTTGTAGGGCTGCTGGGTGTGGAAGTCTATGTCTTCGTGAAGCAAAGACATGGGGTTTGGCCACAGGAGGGCCTTGCTTTCTAACGCAGTAGCTTGGTTGGGACCTCAGAGCTGTCTCCACCAGACTCTTGGAGCCCATGCTGGGTCTCCCTGGGCTCCAGCCTCTCCTCCTTTATGTCTGCCCTCTGCTCTGGGGCTGCTGAAGGGTCTTTCTGCAGCACAGTGTAACCTCTCACTCAACAGCATAAAACCCTCTCCTGCCTACTGGTAAAGGAGAAACATCTCATCCTGGCTCTCAAGCCCCTTCAGAGCCAGCCCTCCTGCCTCTCTAGATCTCCCTTCCCACCATGCCCCAGCACGTGCTGCTTCTGCACAAACATCCTCCCCACACTTCCTGAATGTGCTCAATGCTTCCATCTCTGGTTTTGCAAATGCTATTCCCTGGCCTTGAATCACAAGCTGATAGCCTGCACCTGACAAACTCCTACTCACATCTCAAGACCCAACCCAAATATCCCACTCCTCAGGTGGGCCTGGTATCTCCCCTGCCTGTGGAACTCCAGACACCTTTATATTTCAATATAGCTCTTTGTTTTTGTACCTGTCCCACACCCGACCATAAGCACCTCAAAGGGAGGGTTTTTTATTCATTTGTGCACCACCTAGTCCTGGGGCAACATCTAAGCACACAGCAGACCCTCAGTAAGTATTTGATAAATGAACAAATAAATACAAATAAGAAGGTTGAACCATTGGAATGGGAAGATTGAGCTTGTGGTTGAAAGTCTTCCATGTTCATTCTGTATACAGTCTCCAGAAAATCCTTTCTGAAGGTTATTTTTTGTTTTGTTTTAATGTTAAGTAATCAAGTCTCCTATTACAGTGCCTCAGAATTGAGCATTTGAAAGCAGGTGTCCAACTCACGTGTTATGTGATGGCTTTACTTAGAGGCTATAGTTGTTTTCTTTTTTGCTGGCTTTTATTTATTTATTTTTATTATTTATTTTTTAATATAATTTATTTTATTATCATTAATCTACAATTACATGTGCAATATTACGGTTATTAAACTACCCCTTCATCAGGTCCCCCCCACCAACCCCATTACAGTCACTATCCATCAGCGTAGTGAGATGCTATAGAATCAATACTTCTCTTCTCTGAGTGCTTTTATTTTAAGACAAAATAAAACCAACAAATTCTGAGGGAAAAATTGAAGTGCAAGACCAGAGGGCCTCTGCAGCCCAGCCAGGTATCACAGAGCCTGGCCCAGTGACAGAGGCTTCCGGAGGCTCCCTGTTCCAGGCCTGGGAAGGGGTGCTGGTCTGAGGCCCCTGGGGGCTGCGCGTGCCTCAAGGGCAGACAGCCTAGTGAGTGTTACTACCGTGCTGTCTCACTGCGGCAGCAAACACGCTTCTGTATTATCAAAGCGGATGGTAACCGTTCAAAAAATATTAATATTACACTTAGAATAATTGGTCAAGGAGGAGCTGAATAAATGGCTACTTCATTCATACCCGTGGGCATTCAACAGATCTTGAGGGGGAGCTGACAGTGACAGGTACCAGGTTACATGGGAGGCCCCATTACTGCTTCAAGGAACGTAGCCTCTTACTGAAAGGAAGCTGAGGACACAGGGTTACAGCTCACAGCTCGGCTGAACGCTGAGATTTTCCTCCTCCAGAGTGAGGCTGGAATGGGATGGGTGGGGCTCTGCCCAGGAAAGGGCTGGAAGGTGTCTTTGTATCTGCTAAAGCAGTTGGCATGGCCGACTTCCGATTCATAAAAGGTAAATGCATATACCGATGTCCGTGGTACAAAGGCTGAAATGATACTCAGCTTCCGTCTGGGGCTCTGAGGTCTCCTGTTCACGCCATTGCCTAGGTTAGCACTTCAGCGCCTGGGGAAGTTCTCATGTTCTCTTGGCAAGCATCCGTGCACAGCCTCTGCAGGGCCTGCAGGGGCATCTGTGGAAGGGGCTATAGCTTAAAAAGCAGTGTGCTGAGAGGTCTTGCAAAACTGAGCAACATGCATGTTCACCTGATCCCAGATTTATAAAAAGAAAAAAGATCTAAGGATATGTGTTTATTTATGTGCATAGAAAAAGGACTGGGATGACACACAGTGAAATACAAACAATGTTCACAGGTGGTTAGATGAGGTAGTATCTTCCAATCTGTACCTGTCCTATCTAGTCTTTCTACAGTGAAGGCATATTTTTTCTGCTATTTTTCTTAAACTAAGAAAAAGACAAAACAGGTGCCCCTGGGAGGCAGCTCCATTCTGCGCCCTTTGTGGACACAGTGGAAGTGCTGGGCTTGGGGGTGGCCGGGCCAGGACACATAAAGGACACCCAGCGTGCTGCCTGCTCACCTGAGGAGTCTTTGAGGAGCGTCATCTATGCTGAAGGGTCTCTGCTCACACAAGTTCCGAAATTCCCGGAAGTTCAAAGTGACGCTGAGTCTCAAGCCAAGGAGGCCCAGGAAACGTTCAAACTCCTCGTCTTTAAGATTGAGCAGTAAGTGCAGTAGCAGCCTGTGCAGATCATGCATGTTGATTATGCCATCCCTGTCAGTGTCTATTTTAAAGAAGGCAGAGTAGGGGTCCTAGAAACAAAATGCACAAATCAAAGCACTTCTGTCCGAACGCGCCCACGCCACACTTACAGCCCCCATATACACAGACTCATCTCCAAAGGGAGGAAGGGGCGCTACCGCGACTACTGCTTTTGGGCGATTTCACTGCTCCAAGAATATTCTTGTCATGACTTGCATTTCCCAAGAGATTGTAAGCTATGTTCTCCAGTGCCCTCTTTCAATGCAGAAAGTCCCTAGAGAGGGACAAGGAAGGTTCTTTTCTCCCTTCACTCTCACAGTTTATGGTACCAGGACCACTTACAAGCAGCTTTCCAGGACAGAGGAAATCCTGCTCTCCATGGCTTTCCATAACTTTCCTAACATTTGGTAACTTCTGTCCCCAGGAACACAAGCGCTTACTGACTTATACCCCGAGGAACCCACCAGAGGCCAATGCCTGTTCTGGGTGACGGCGCCAAAGCTCTGGCCCATCTGAGATCTGCCTGTTGCCCCATCTAAAGGGCTTTTCTGGGCACATTTGCTCAGCTGGTCATACTGCCGGAGGGCACAGCCATTCCCATTTTGTGGATGAGGAGATGGGGTGGTAGAGAATTTGTGACTTAGAGGTTGTGCTGCACGATAGAGGCCCCTCCCTGAGAGGCTGCTTAGTTTCAAATTCCAGCTGGCCACTCCACTTACTGAAGCATGACCTCAGGCAAGGTATTCAAGTTTTCCCATCTGCAAAATGGGGATGAAAAAAGTCCCACTTCCTGGGGTGGTTGAGAGGACAGAAGATGCTAATGTAGACAAAGCACTTAGAGAGTGCCTGCATATTTCCTAAGCACCCTGAAATGTCTGGTACTATTACCCCTGTCTGAGGTTATGCAGCAGATGCCTGGCTGTGGGGACTTGAACGGGCTGTGTCTGGGCCAATACATGTGTTTCCCACATCTGGACTTCCTATGTCTCAGGCTTGAAAAGTTGCTCATGTGGTCCCAATGCCCCTCATTTCCATCAGTACCCAATGCAGCCCCCTCCAGGGGCTATTATCTCACTTTTGAGGCATTGCTCTTATCCCTTCCCGCCCCAAGTCTCAATCTTTGACTTCCCAGAATGAAGACTCCTAATTTTATTGGAGTCAATATATGTTGGAGTCAAACAGATGTTACTTCAATTCCTGCCTGTGACGTTTACTAGATTGGTAAGGTTCTCCCCATCTCTGACCCTCAGTCTTACCATCTATGGATCAACAGCTTAAGAAAGACTGAGCTTGGGTAGGAGTCAGCTGTTTGGAGGGGGAGGCAAAGGAACAGGATGTACCAAAACAGGAGGGCAAGGAAGCGTGCTGGCTGGCGCGGGACGCGAGGAGGGGTGAGGACGCAGCTGGGGAGGAGGGTCACACCAGCCAGAGCAGAACCGGGGCTGCAGGCCAGGTGGGCAGCATCTGGGCTTCCCCTAAGAGCGCATCAGAGCTGCATATTGAGACTTGCAAGGTCAGATGTCCCAGATAGATTGTGAAGTGATAAATGGAGTTACAGAAGTGTGTGTGTAGAACAATGCCATTTTTGTGGGGAGTTTTTGATGCTGTTTATTTTTAAAAATATACACAAACCTGTGGACACCTGCCTGAACCTCGGAGACACTATCTTGAGAGTAAGTCCCAGATTGAGGGAACCCCTGGGGCCACAGAGAACCTATCCCCAGGTCATGTCCCCAGGTCACCAAGGGGGTCTCTGTGCCTGCTTTCCTCACCACAGTCAGGGAGGAATGATGTCCCTCATTTGGTCACTATGCACTATTTCCTTCAAACTGTTCATGGGTTGGGTCTGGGCTACGGGGGTGTGACTGACTGACTCACCTTTACTGTTGTGGGTACACCTAACTGAGTGCTGAGATGGACTCATTTGGCTACAAAATCACTGTGCAAACAACAGCAACAGCAGTATTTTAAGCTAATCTCATTTGTTTTTTCATTATTGAAGGGGAAACATGTTCAAGAATTTCCATGAATAGGGACTTAATAAAGTTAAGTAGAGTTTCTGTACCTTCCCACTCAAAAATCAAGACACATACTTTACCCCGTTTACAACAAGCAAATCCCTAGTGAGCCTGGGTGTAACCTGAATCCTACAATGTATCAGGAAAACCTTGGCAATTAGGGGTTCATTTCTTTGACCCACTAGATTATGAATTCTTTCAGGATACAGTGGGTGTCAGTGAACAGTCACTGAATCAATTCATTACTTAATTATTTAAAATAAAGATTACCTTAGGAAATACAGGACATGTGCTCTAACCAAGCTACACCGATAATAAAGGGAGGAAAGCAATGGTGCTGGCATGGAGCTTGGCTTCCCCGCAGTGGCCCCCGCCGGGAAGGGTGAGTGTGGGCAGAAAGGCGGAGAGAGGCCAGCATAAGGAGTCTGGGTTGCAGCAGGTGAGGCAGCACCTGGAGGAAGGCAGCGGGGGCCGAAGGCCTGGGCCCCCTCTGAGCCACGCTGCGCCTCTGCCAACCAGCTGAGAGGGGACATTGGCTCCCAGCACCTCTCTGCTTCCTCTCTGCCCTCTCACCCCCAGCCATGCCCTCCTTCTTCAGAGACCAGGCTCACAGCCTCCTGACTGACCCCAGCCTGCTCCACGCTCTTCCTGGCTGGGCATTAGATCAGATTCAAAAATGAGGGTTAATCCTTCTCCATGTGTGCTGACGGTGACATTTTTTCAAACCAAGAATTAGGTTGCATGATCTGAAGACTGGGCAGAATGTTCAAAGTCAGAACCACCCCGCAAATCCAAGCTAGATGGGTGTCATAAACAGATCTACTTTAAAATGGGAGCTTGGTAACCACAGTGAATCTTCAGCTGGCAGCCAGTACAGAGAACATGTCTCAGCCCAGAAAACTCTGGCGGCCCCTGCCCCTGTCCGCTGGGAGCTGGCTCCACCCGGGGGCTCCCCACCCCTCCCGAACTCAGCCTCTCCTTGCGTGCTGAGGTGTCCCTGTGTGCACAGCCTGCACCCCTCCACCCCCTGGGCTATGACACACTCTGCTTCCCGGCTGCTTGCCACCCTATTTCCTATCTTGTAGCTGCTATGGTCAGTTTATCAAATTGATCTTCCTTCCCACTTTAATCACCCTCATTAATCACTGCTCAACACAAGAACAGTCGAAGTCACTCTGCACCTGACCTTGGTTGAATGGCTGCTGTCTATTTCACCCACTGCAGCTATTAAAACTCCCACAGGCAGCCCGTGCCGTGGTCTCACTGAGCCATAAGCCCTTCCCTGACCTGTCTGCTGCCCACCTTGAGTGAGCTCTCTCTGCTGTTATTTGCTCCCTTCTTTTCCCGGCCAGCACATGATGAGGGTTTAAAATTTGGTTGAGGGGTCCCCTGCTCCAGGAAGCCCTCCTGTGTGTGGTCTTTTCCCTGTGCACCTACAGTTCACTGCCATTCCCTCGATGACAGCCAAGCACAGTGTGTCTGAATTGTCCATCTACCATCTGTGCCTTGGATGGGGCCGAGCTCCCTAAGCAGGGCTACTGTCTTTCATCTCCAGCTTTTATCAGAGATTCCAGCATACTGTGTGTAATACTAGCTTGGTGAGTGAATGAGCAGAGTGGGTACAATGGATGAATGGATCCTCAATTCGAGGTAACTCTGTTATCGTGCCTCTCCCCACCCTTTCCCTGTTGTGTGGAGGGTCTCCTTACATCTCCAAGGCCTTCAAGAGGCAGAAGACAGACCTAGCAAAGTGTCAGCAGGGGAGAACTTCATGGAGGGAAGGGGAAGGGATCCCCTCCCTTGGAAGAGGAGAAAGGATCAGCCTGAGTCTATGGAGGGCAGAGCTCTGTGGCCAGTGATGAACAGGACGTAATGGGGCTCCATAGTCACACCCAGCGTGGCTGAATGGCTGGGAGCAAGGCAGGGGCGAAGGCAAGGTCCAGATTAGCCAATAGTAGACAGGTCATAGTTTACCGGAAAGGATTCCTTCAGTCTGCCGGGGAAAAGTTTCAGGCATTCTTCAGCAGTTATAAAGAAGCTGTCCAAGTTACTTTTCGAAAGAATTGGAGTCTGAGGAGTCATTGCTGGCCTACTCATTTTCGTATCTGAAACAATTACATAAATCAGAAGACTTAGATTAGTGGCATGCACACCTCTTTATTTCTATGTCAACACTTGGTTTCTTCCTGTCTCAAATCCTATTAGAATGCTATACAGAAAAATGACCCTGTGAATTGAACATAGCACTAACGTTGTTATGATCTAGTTTCTTTTCCTTCAGTTTCTTAGAAATTATCCTGTTGTTATAAGAAATTGTTCCCTTAGACTGCTGGGGCCACGTCTGTGCTCATCCCAGATCGGGGATCATGCCCTTGCACACTTCCTTGTTTTACTTCTCTGTCCTTCCTTATATCTGCTCATCTCTCCACTCCCAGAGGCAGAGAACAAGCATTTCCTGACTGTTTTTGTTGCCTAGAGTCATATCCTAAACATAGGAATGTGTTATTTAGTCCAAACTCATGAATTCACCAATTCAGTAATTCACCAATATTCATTCATTCATTAATTTCCTGACCACATATCCACTGGTATTGTGCTAGGAGCCTTCATGTATTTCTTCATCCTTTCAACAACCTGAAGGTGTAGATTCTCTTCTTATGCTTACTTTACACACAAGAAAACCTATACTATGCCCATTTATGTATGAGGAGACAGAGGCTCAGTGTTTTCCCAACTTCCCCAAGGTCACCGAGTTCACAGACAGCACAGCTCAACTCAGGCCTGTCAGATTCCGAAGCCCAGTTGGTTAATCACTGTATTATGCCTTCTCTCTCTCCTAAAACTGAGGAGAAAAGTGTAACCCCTCCTTAAAAATCAACCTGCTTCCAGCAGGCTGGGATAATTTGAGTCCGTCCTTGTCTAAAGCCAGGCTGTACACCTGGGCCTTGGTTTTAGATGTGGTTCTGTGACCTGCTGCGACCAGCCCCTCCCCACAGGTGTGGTCTGCAGGATGCCAAGCACGCAGCCTCATGCCACAGGTCCCAGACACTGTGGTAGGCAGTGTCTGGGGCTCATGGGCATCCGATGACCCAGTCTGGACCCTGGCTTCTGCTTTGCCTCCACCCAGGCCTGGAGTGGCCTCCCTAGGGCTTGTTACAACTGGTAGGTAACACCTCCCCGCTTGACTCCCCCTGCCATGCCCCCCCCACACCCCTAGCTGGAGGCTGGCCTGGAGCCTTATCTCCCCCACCTGCCAGCCCCTGGACATGTGGGGAGACAGGGCAAAGGAGAAAGAGGAAAAGGAGTTGGGAGAACAGGCTGGGGCAGGAGGAAGCCAAGAGCAGCTGACGGCTACTGAGTTGCACCCCCTCTGCCATGGCCTCCACGCCAGGACCTTCTCCCCCCAGCACAGGTTTCCTCACCTGGAACATGAATGCAGCTACTGCAGTGGAAGCACTGTTACACTGGAAGCACTCACTAAAATAATATGAGTTCCTTTTTCCTTTTATTTGTCTTAAAAAGTGTCAAAACATATATCCAAAGAGAGTGTCAAACTTGTAAAATTCTATGACTTTTCATTGCCATTTCACAGGCACAGGCTCTCTCTCCCTTTAAGATGGGCAGGAGATGGTCTGGCAGGGCCGTATGGGAGCTCTGCGTTTTCCTGGTGAAGAGTCCCAGATGCCAGTTTCTCTAGGGCAGACCCATTACATCGCCCAGCCACCTCCCAGACCAAAGGCGGAGAGGATGGCATGCAAACAGAGCTTCCAGGCTCTCCCCTGTCTAGCCTGCAGTGCATTAGCAGCAAAGTAGAAAAGAATTCCACCCACATATCTGCATGATTTCTGCAGCTTTTCTTAAAGGGGTTACTTGTCCTCCTAAACTTCAGTAAGAGCAGAGAGAAGGGAGAGGAAAGGAGACACAGCAGAGACGTGAGGCTGGGTGCTTGGCATCTGTCTACCAGGCACGTGGCCGGCAGAGCAGAATTAAGAGCAGGTGGCAAATGGGAGGACCCAGCCCCTGGCTTTGATGGCACTGCACATGACAAATTTCCTGTCAGTCATTTAAGGGCGGGGTGAGGGAGGACAGGGTGGGTGATCTTAGGCATGTCACTCTGAGTCTCTGTGTCCCTATCTGCAAAAAGGGAGGAAGAACACTCGCCTTGCGGGTGCCTGGGTGTCAATGATTACGGATAACTGGCATCTATTTTTAGGAGGAAACTCTTAAAGGGCATGAGGTGGATTGAAGGAGCACAGGCTTTGGAGTAAATTTTAGAAGGCACTTGTGCTCTAAGTCTGCAGAAAGCTCCGTCAGGCAAAATTCTGTACTCACAGTTTGGTTTGGTGAAAAGAAAAGGCTGTAACAGATAAAATGAAACAAAAATGGGTGCGGCCCTTGCACACACACCGTTTCTGCACCTCAGCGCACACTTCAACCCCTGCGGCCTGGTGGCTCTACTCCAGAAGCCTGGCCACGCTGGGGCGGGCGACCTATCCCAGAAGGGTTTGCACTTGATTAGCTACCTTCAAATCCTGTCGCAAAATCCAGATAGCTCATCCCTTCTTTCTTATATCCTATTTTTGCAGTCAGCAGAGCGTACTGATCGTCACCCATGGGCATTCCATTATCTTCCAGCACCTGATGAGGAAGACAAGCGAGGGACAGGTGGTTAGGTTGTCCAGGGTCCGTGCCTGGCCAAGCCCCTCCAGCCCCGTGGTGGGCTCACCACCATGGCTCCTGCGCTCCAGTCTGTCATTGTTTCTCATCCGTCCCCACCCACAGACTCCCTGGGTGTGTCCTGGATCCCTGGCCCGCACGGGGCTTGTCTGTTCAGTGAGCGAGTGAACAAAGGAGCAGGTGGGTGCCCAGCCTTGGCTCAGTGGGCACTGGGGGCTGCAGTCTGCGCTGCAAACCTTGTCATCCAAGGTATTCAAATTCACAGTTCCTGTGACTGCAGTGGTCTCCTAAGTTAGATTTATGTTCACATATATCCTAGGGAGCAAGGACAAAATAAAGCAAGGCAGTTTGAGGAGGGAAAACTAAAATTTTGATTAAAGTTTTATTATGGTCCAGATAAAACTGCAAACTACTCTGCTTTTGCGGGAGGTGGGGAGCATCCCCGGACAGCTTTTCTTCCTCTTCTGATGGGAGTCCTCTCACTGAACATCACCCATGATCCTTTCACTCCACCGTATAAGTGGTGTTTATATTAGTGACTGTTTTCCAACAGTTCCCATTTTGTGCGTGTGTGTGGGTTGGGGGGCTGGTGGGGAGACAACTGAGGAAATGCACTTCCTTGCACGTGAACAGTGAAGCAAAATCATCTAGATGGTTCTTCCTAGGAGATGACACTTTCCTAGGAGAAACTGAGCAGCTGGGCCGTTCAAGGGGCAGGTGATGCCGGCACCCCTTTTGCCAATGGCTGGTCAGGTAACGACCTGGACCGAGCTCCCTGCCTGGAGGTGCACACCCAGATGGGATGCTGGGGACAATATAGGCAGGACAGAAGACACCATCCCTTCTGCTCTCAAAGTATTCCCAAGCTAAATGAGAAGGCATGGTTTTTCTCCAGAAAAGGACATTGAATCACAGTCCAAAAACTGTGTCCGTGCATCTATGGGCCAAAGACATCCAGGAGGACTGAACTCACCCCAGACAGATGGAGGAAGGCTGTCCGGAAGAGCCAGGTCTGGAGGTGGGTGTGAAGAAAGGGTGTGCCTGTGTGCTGGGGGGGGGCCAGTCATTAACATATGTCAGGAAGCCAGAAGAAGTTAGAGAGCAGAGGGGCAGTGGGGGCAGTGACCCCCTGACTGCATTCTGTGGAGGCAGCTGAATGGCGGAGGGGAACAGGGGGACAGCATTCATTGTCGCTGTCCTCATGTAGCAATGCTTATGGCCTGTTGTGCACCAGGCATTGTGCTGAGGTCTTTCCAGCATTACACAGGTTGCATTACTCCCTATCATGAGCCTTGAGAAAGGTACTCTTACTAACCCCATTTTAAAGATGTGGAAACTGAGGCTTAGAGAGTTGCCCCAATCACATGTCTAGGAAATGACAGGCCTCGGGTTCAAACTCAGTTCTTCTTCTTAACCACTATAATGAGCTCTACTGTTGCAAAGAGGTCCCTGGGGCCTGGACAAGGAACAGGGCAGGTGGAAATGGCTAGAAAATGACAGGAGGAAGTGGGGGCTCTGTCATGGAGCTCAGGTGACCTCACATATATCCAAATAGGCCATGTAGGCAAAAGCTAACCCGGGTCTTGACTGGACACCTTGAGGTCTCTCTGGAATGCCAGAAGGTGGGAGGCTTCTAAAGAGCTGCTATGAGGCCATCTCCCCCTGGTCCTCCTTATCCTCCTGGGAGGCTGTCAGAAGACAGGTACTTTTCACCTCCTGGGTTCTGATGAGGTATAGAACCTTCTGCCCTGGCCTCCTAAGACTACACTGCGGACTATGAACCCACTTAGCTGCAGCAGGGTACCCACAGCTTGCGGGCAGGCATTAGCTCCTTCTGTTTTGGCATCATCCTCTTTGGTGGGAGGGACTAGGACCCAGGCAGGGGGCACCTCCGGCTATCTATATCCACAATAAACTGAAGGTGACAGTGGTTCTATATTAGCCCAGTTGATCTGGTCCTGGCCCTGGCTTGTGTGTGTGAACTGGAGTTGAAAAGCCTCAGGATGTGCGATGGGAAGCAGAGCAAAAACGGAAGGGAATCCAGGTGGACGCAGCACCGCCTGGGAGCTTGGGGGAGCAGCGCTGGATTCCAAGGCCATCCCAAGCCTGTCTGGGGACCTGGGCAGGCCATGCTCGGCTGGGAATTCCAGCAGCCCCATGCCATCAGCATGCACACCCTGTCCCAGCTCTGCACAGCAGCCTGTCCCAGCGCAGGACACCACAAGCGTCCAGCAGAAGCTGCGGCCCACGTGGAAGCACCCAAGCAGCAGTGGGGCTCAGAGACAGACAGACTGCTCACTTGCTTTGAAAAATAACTTTATATTTTGAAAACAATTACACATGAATTATTCATTGCAAATTCCTCCTGCTCAGTCCTTTCATAAAAACATATGTAATGGTAGTAAGAAAATGTCTGTAGGCAAATGTCTCACAGCCTGGAGGGCTGTGAAGCACCAGGGAGGCTGGGCCTGCCTGAAAGGTGGCAGGAGTACAGCCCCTCGCCCCTATGGGCGCAGCGCGCCACGCAGGCTACAGAGCCCAGGCAGAAGAGGCACAAGTGTCTTATAGACATCCATGTCTCTCAGGCTTCCCCTTGCACCACTCTTATTTCTAATATGAATACAACAGCAAATCAGCTAGATTTATCACAGCCCTCGGAGGCAATTTACAATATGTTAAGGCTAAACTGCAACATTTATAAAACAGATTAAAAAACGTTTCACCATTCAAGTTATGTCCTTTGTTCCTTAGGCGTTTCCCTTAGAAAGCCCCTCAGAGAGTGACATTGTGGCCTGGCATATTCTGATTTGCCAAACAGTCACTGCAGCCCCTGCTGGACATCACATGGATTGCAGATGGACTGATTCTGCCACAGGAGGCCATCACGGAACCACTGCTGGGCTCTCTAGGTGATAACAGGTGTGCCCGAATAGGTGCTCAGTAACTGGAAGTGAGCGAGGGACTCAGTGTTCCTAAGCCCAGGCCCTGCAGTGCATCCTGGGAGAGAACCACCTACTGGTCTCTCTGTGTAATACTTGTTTGCCTCTTTGCATGATTTGGGGGGGAGGTTTGCTCTAGGCATTATAATATGCACCTTTAACCTTTTATAGTTCATATGGAATCACTTGACGTAAAATGTAGACCCCTGCAATCATGTAGGTCCTCACCCTGCCTGGCCCCTGTCCTTTAAGCTATAGTTGTCATTTGTTTTACATCTACATATATTATAAACCCTGGAAGACAGTGTTAAAATGCTTTAAACACGCTTATGCATTTTTAATTAAGAAAAAATAGCCTTTTCTATTTAATCAGATATTTACCATTGCTAATGTCATTTATTCCTTCATGATCATCTGAGTCTCCACCTAGTATCAAACGCCTTCAGCCTGAAGAACTTCCTGCAGCATTTCTTATAGTGAAGAGCTGCTTGCAATGAATTTTGTTTGTTTGTTTGTTTATCTGAAAACATATCTATTTCACCTTAATTCTTAAAGGAGACTTTAGCTGGATGTAAATTCTGGGTAGAGATTTTTGTTTTTGTTTCTGGTTTCCTTCCAGCATGTTAAAGTTATTGTCTTCTGGTCTCTCTTGTTTCCTATAAGACTTAAATGGTGATTCAAACCATTGTTCCCCTTTGCAGTGTGTTATTTTTCACATGCAATTTTATGATTTCTCTCTTTGATTTTGGTTTTCAGTTTGTCTGTGATTTTCTTTGTATTTATCCTACTTAGGATTTTCTGAGCTTCTTGAATCTATACATTTAAGCCTTTCACCAAAACTGGGAAATTTTAACCATGATTTCTTCACGTGTTTTCTTCTCTAGTCTTCCTTCCATTCTGTGGCTCCACTTATACCAAAGCTAGACCTTTGATGCTGTTGCACACATCCCTGAGGCACTGTTCTTTCTTTTCTTTCCTTTTTCTTTTTCACCTTTTCCTCTCTCGTCTTCAGTTTGTATAACTACTTTTGATCTGTCTCCAGGTTCACTGACTCTTCCTTTGTCCTCTCCATTCTGTGGTTAAGCCCATCTGTGAATCTGTTATTTCAGATATTTTATTTTTCAGTTTTGGAATTGCCATTTGTTTCTTTTCATGAATTCTATTTCTCTGCTGAGATTTCCTACATTTTCATTCACTGTGAGTATATTTTCATAGTTATAATGGTTACATTAAAGACTTCCAGTACTAATTCTAACATCTGGATCATCTCAGAGTCTTTTCTCTTGAGAATGGTCGTTTTCCTATTTCTACATTTGTTGAATAAATTTGGGTGGTATCTTATACATTATGGATGCTGTGGTATGGAGATTTTGGATTCTGTTATATTTTGTTTGTTTGTTTGAACAGGCAGTAGACTTGGTTGGACTCAAACTGAAAAAGTCTGTTGGCAGCAGTTTAAGTCTCTATTCAGGTTCTTTTGTCCTAAGCTAAGCTACTTCTTGCTCTTGAATGGTTCAGGGTCAGCAGAGATTAGGCAGAGTTTATACACAGAGTTTGGGGCATCTGCTCTTCCCTTTGCAGAAATCTTCCTTTACTTTCCAATGGCATGAGTAGCTGCCCAGACCGTTCTCTGCCTTCTGGCTCTTTAGGCTGGAAAGACTGCTGGTTTTCTATCAGTGTATATGTCTTATGTGGCACCAACTTCAGCCTTTACTCAGGTGAAAAGCTGTGGAAGAAGGGACCCTCACCCCAGGCATTTCTCATTTCCAAGAGTAGTCTCCAGAACCTGCCACTTAGTTTCTCTCTCCAGGGCCTTCAGGTATTTGCTTACTTACTTATCACTATCCATTGTTTATAGTTGATAGGTCTGGGGTGGTTGGCCTAGGAGAAGCAAAGATTTGAACACTTGTCAGCCTGAGACAACACCATCTCCTGACTCAGAGCACTAGGTAAACCTGGAGAGCATCAGCTTCAACCTCACCATTTACAGGTGAGGATCATAAAGCCCAGAGATGCAAGTGCCTAGCCTAAGGATGTGCATGAGCAGCGTGGAGACGTTCAGGTAACTCTGCTGGAGGTTACTGTCCAGGGGTGCTTGGTAGCCAGTGACAAGAACCCAGTGCTGGTGGCTGAGTCTGGATTCACAGTTCTGGATTCTCAACCCGGATTCTGGCTTTTCAAACAATGGGAAGTGGTGGTTTCTTCTGCAGGCCACACACTGGGAGTGTGTCACTCCCCAGTGCCCAGGCCTGGGCAATCTGTGGAGGCAGAGTTGAGACTGGGCTTGGGTGAGCCCCAAGCCTTGGTGTACGATGTCTTTGGAACAGGGCTACAGCAGGGACAGGGACTCTAGCCAGCTCCTCCATAACAAACCATCCACATTTTTGTGGCTGACAATAAAACAAGCATTTATTCTTGCTCTCATGGGTCTGAAAGTCCTGCCAGCCTGGGTCACGTTTGGTTAATATAAGATAGGCTTGTCTGGGCGCTCCTGATTCAGGCTGCAAGTTGACTGGGCTTAGTGCTAGCCTGCAGGTCAGGTTTAGGCCTGTTTCATCTGCACTGGTTCTGGGGACCAAACTGAAGGGACAGCAGCTGCCCTAGGTAAGCTCTTTAGTAGCATATCACTGGAGCACAAGGCCAAGACAAACCACACAAGCAGATTTAAGTCCACTGTTCAAGTCACATCTGCCACACTCCATGTCAAAGAAAGCCACACAACCAAGCTTGACATTGCTGGGTAAGGGAAGCATCCACTGAGATGGTGAACAATGGAGAAGGAGCCAGAGTGGAAGAGAGCAATAATGGGTGCATGAGCTCAGGTCCTCTCCAGCTCTTTGAATCTGTAGGATCTTATAAACTTGGTGGCAATGCTGTGACCACTAGAAACATACCATGATCACAATTCAACCACTCTCTCAAATCTAGAAATGTTTAGTCTGTAGGCTAGATTAATCTGGTCTACCTGAGCTGATTCCTCCTGATCCATCGATGATGATGCTATACCATTTCCAAAACCAATCCTTCCTCCAACCTTTGGTCCCAACTCTGGACCTTCAAGACAGACTGACTGATGGGTTATTAACAGTAAGCACCAAGTTGTAAAACAGTGGGGTTTTTTATTTTCTTTTTTTTCCTGTAGGTATAATGATAATAATGATTGAGCTTAGTTTAAAAAAATATATTAGCCCTGTGGAACACAACAGGATGAAAATTGTGTTTACATGGCTCAGAATGACAAAATGCTTAACCTAAACGCAACCTTCAAAAATTCTGAAGTGACACAGCCTCAGTCAGAGCATAAAAGATACGGTGATCTCATCACTTTTCAATGTCAAGGGAATTCCAGGTGTAACTAATAAATTGACCAGGCATGTCTAATTTAGAGGCAACTATCCAGAACTTAGCTGGTTTTTGCACACATACGTAAAATATCAGAGTGTTCCATGGGCACACGAACCCAGTACTTCAGCACTGGGTTGACGATTAAGATGAAAGCAGACAAGCCATTCTGCCTTCAGAGGAGGCTGCTCTCAAGTCCTAGAATCGGATCTGTTGTTCGAAGAGCAAGTGGAGACAAACTACAATGCCCAAAACTGAGCACAAAGTCAAGTGTGGCAGGAAAAGCTAACCCTGAGCTGCCACACTCTCCCCAGGAAGGATGGGCTCTCCATCCTCTCTTGCCTCTCCTGTGTGATCCGTCAAGTTCCCTCTTCTTGATTTCAAAAGCAGATACGTTTTGAACACATACATTGAATGCAAATCCAATTACAATCCTAATCATGCATTTCAGGAGGGTAACTACATAAAGTTTACATGGAAAAATATAAACCTGGCCTGAGAAGAGTGAAGAAAGAATAAAAAGAAAGAAAAATGAGGAATGACCTTTTATTAAATAAAAAAATCATATTGCACTGATACAAAAAAAGATGTAGAGATCACCGTAAGAAAATCAGAATCTTCAAGCTCTATTACAAAGCCACAGTAATCAAGACAAAATGGTACTGGCACAAGAACAGACCCATAGACCAGTGGAACAGAATAGAGAGCCCAGATATAAACCCAAGCACATATGGTCAAATAATATATGATAAAGGAGCCATGGATATACAATGGGGAAATGACAGCCTCTTCAATGGCTGGTGTTAGCAAAACTGGACAGCTACATGTAAGAGAATGAAACTGGATTACTGTCTATCCCCATACACAAAAGTAAACTCAAAATGGATCAAAGACCTGAATGTAAGTCATGAAACCATAAAACTCTTAGAAAAAACATATGCAAAAATCTCTTGGACATAAACATGAGCAACTTCTCCATGAACATATCTCCCCGGGCAAGGGAAACAAAAGCAAAAATGAACAAGTGGGACTATATCAAACTAACTTCTGTACAGCAAAGGACACCATCAATAGAACAAAAAGACATCCTACAGTATGGGAGAATATATTCATAAATGACATATCCAATAAGGGGTTGACATCTAAAATATAAAGAGCTCACACACCTCAACAAACAAAAAGCAAATAAGCCAATTAAAAAATTGGGCAGAGGATCTGAACAGACACTTCTCCAAAGAAGAAATTCAGATGGCCAACAGGCACATGAAAAGATGATCCACATCGCTAATCATCAGAGAAATGCAAATTAAAACCACAATGAGATATCACCTCATACCAGGTAGGATGGCCACCATCCAAAAGACAAACAACAACAAATGTTGGCGAGGATGTGGAGAAAAGGGAACCCTCCTACACTGCTGGTGGGAATGTAAATTAGTTCAACCATTGTGGAAAGCAGTATGGAGGTTCCTCAAAAAACTCAAAGTAGAAATACCATTTGACCCAGGAATTCCACTCCTAGGAATTTACCCTAAGACTGCAGCAGCCCAGTTTGAAAAAGACAAATGCACCCCTATGTTTATCGCAGCACTATTTACAATAGCCAAGAAATGGAAGCAACCTAAGTGTCCATCAGTAGATGAATGGATAAAGAAGATGTGGTACATATACACAATGGAATATTATTCAGCCATAAGAAGAAAACAAATCCTACCATTTGCAACAACATGGATGGAGCTAGAGGGTATTATGCTCAGTAAAATAAGCCAGGTGGAGAAAGACAAGTATCAAATGATTTCACTCATCTGTGGAGTATAAGAACAAAGAAAAAACTGAAGGAACAAAGCAGCAGCAGACTCACAGAACTCAAGAATGGACTAACAGTTAACAAAGGGAAAGGGACTGGGAAGGATGGGTGGGAAGGGAGGGATAACAGGGAAAAGGGGCATTATGATTAGCGCACACAATGTAGTGGGGGTGGGGGATACAGGGAAGGCAGTATTTACAGAGAAGACAAGTAGTGATTCTATAGCATCTCACTACGCAGACGGACAGTGACTGTAATGGGGTATGTGGGGGGGACTTGATAATAGGGGGTCTAGTAACCATAATGTTGTTCAAGTGATTGTACATTAACGATCCCAAAATAAAAAAATAAAAATAAAAAAATAAAATTAGAATCTTCAGCTATAGACCCTAGTATAAGGAGATTTCACAAGTAACAAAGATAATAGTTCAGTTCAGGGGGGAAATACAAAAGAGCCCCATCTTAAACCACATACAAAAATTAATGCCATATGTATAAGGCATTTATATTTTAAAAATAAAACAGTGAAAATTCTTGCAAGAAAGCCTAGGAAATTATCTACAATAAACAAGGCAAGCCTGGGGGCAGAGCAATGATACCTTATTAACCAAGACTACAAAGCTATAATTTAATGTTTTAAAAGGGAAAATGGAAGAAAGGAGGGTAAATAGATATATTTGGTATGCAAAAATTTAAAACATTTTTATGGAAAAATATACAATAAAACAAAAAACAAATAATAATTTTGCAGAAGCCAATGGGTTGATAAATTGTTAATTCAACAGATTTTTTGGACACCTGTATGCCAGGCAATGTTGAAGGCACAGGAATGCAAGAGTGAAGAAAACAGCCAAGTCCCTGCCCTCACATGCTGGGCCCTGTTGAAAGGGTTTACATATTGTATTGAGTTGAACTGTATCTCCTGCAAACATACATGGAACTCTTTACCCAGGTTCCTGTGAATATGACCTTCAGTGGAAGCAGGATCTTTGTAGATGTAATTAAGATGAGGTGAGGTCACAAAGGAGTAGGGTGGGCCCTGACACAATGACTGGAGTTCTTAGAAGAAGAGGGAAATCTGGGCACAGACACACAGAGAGAAGAGCATTGTGTGGAGACACAGACAGAGAAGGAGGAGGCTAGATGTAGGAGTGATGGCAGCTGCAAAGCCAGGGACTCCCTGCAACCACTAGAAGCTGAAACGAGCAAAGAAGGAGCTTCCTCTACAACCATCAAGGACTCCTGACTCTGCTAACACCTTAATGTAAGACAGCTGGCCTCCAGACTATGCGAGCAAATGCCTGGCTCTTAAGCCACCAAATCTGTGGTTGTTTGTTACAAGGCCCTGAGAAATGAATACACATATATTAGCTCATTTAATCCTTATAACTATCTTATGATGTAGATACTACTACAATCTCTACTTTAGGGAGAAGGAAACCAAGGTCAGAGAGGTTCGCCCAAGGTCACCTGGTTATTAAGTAACTATGCTGGGACTCCAACTTTGGCAGGCTGGCTCCAGAGCCAACAGTTTAAACTAAAATACTCTAATGCTTTTCAGAATTCACTTATTTCATTAAAAATATATTTATTGAGCACTTCTTATGTGCAAGCCTGCTTTAGATGTTGGGGACAGGGCAGAGAATGAAAAAGATGCAGAGAGCTTCCTTTGTCAAGCTACAACTCAGTGAGGGAAACAGGGCTGCAGGGAAGCAGTGCACTTTGGAGAGGACCAGGCAGGGTTGGCCAGCCAGGAAAATGTCAGAGAAGAGCTGTGGGAGCTGGGAGGATAAAGGCTGGGGTCAGATTAAGAGAGATCCAGAGCTTTATGGGGGAGAAGTTCCTAGGGGTGAGAATCCAGAGGCTGGGGCTACACTGAGAGTCCTGGGACTCTTATGAAAACTGGGTAAATAATGATGTCTATAATAATAATAATAATAAACTCTTAAAGACTGACAAGAGGGCAAAGGATGTAAACAGGCAATTCACAGGAGAACAAATCCCAATGGCCAAAAAAACCCAAAACATACATTCACTGGTAGGGAAATAAATGTGAATTAAAGTCAAACTATCACTTTTAAACTATTAGACCGCAAAAATTTTAAAGAGCTCTAATGCTTATTGCTAGCAGGAGTTAGCGAAAAAGATATTCTCACACACAGTTACTAGAAATAGGAAATGCTGTAGTGTTTTTTTAAAAAGCAAACAGGCAACATGCACTAAAATTTAAAACTACATACACCTTAGACCAAACAGTCCTGTTCCTGGGACTCCAATCTGTGGAAATAAAAACCTCAGTATGTAGAGACAAATAAAGAAAGATTGATCAAAGAGAAAAAAATAAGTGAATGCCCATGAAAAAGGGAATGGCTGAGGCTCAGTACGGTGAAGCACCTTGCAGAGCTGCAGAGCTATGCTTCCGTTGAGAACAAACAGAAAAGCCAGAAAAAAATACAGCATAACATCTGTTTGAAGTATAGAGAGCTGCAGAAGGAACCAGAATTAGAAGGGAAAAGTGTGCGAAGGAGGGACTCAGCATCTTGGGTGAGGGAGCCACTCACCCATCTTGGGAGCAGGACAAGAAGCTCAGGACCGGGGCTCAAGGTCCAGGCAGACGGTCACTACCAGCAGCAAGAGAAACAAGTAGAGTTTGTGAAGAGCTCACGTGGCTGCAGACACCAAAGGTAGAGACCCGGATGACTCCAAGTAAGAAGGGAAAACAGAACAAAGCCCCAAATTACCAGTTTTCCCCTCAAGGTATTTTCTGCATTCAGGACTAGGTGTTGCAGAAAATCAAGAATCAAGGCAGAGAGCCTCTGAAAAGCAGAAGGGATTTTTTCTTTTTGTTACCTTGTGGTCCTGAGGAAACAAAGTTAGAGTTCAGGATTTCTTAGGGATGAAGGCTCAGAGAATAACACAGGCTCTGAGTTAAATAGTTTGGAGACTACATCCTAGGAGCAGGAGTAAGAAAAAAGGCAAATGGAGCCTTGAGAAACTGCAATTCAGCCTCAAATCAACTCAGTCCCTAAGTGGATTAAAGTCATCAGTCCCTCTCTCTTTGCCTAGCAAAAGAAAGAATGACCCAATATCTAAAACCATGCCAATACAAATAAATGATTGAATGAGTTAATAAATGGAATAGAAGAGACAGATCTCCCACACAGAATTCCAAATAATTTATGTAGATATCCTGCCTTTAAAGAGGTGGAGCATAATTCCCCACTCCATAAGTGTGGACTGTGCATAGTGACTTTCCCAAAGAGTGCAGTATGGAAAGAGAGAGAGCGAGAGAGGGTAAGTGGGGAAGCCTGACGAACACACTTCAGCCAGGTGACCAAGGTCTACATCAACAATGATAACGGGACAGCATGGGCTCTGACGTGACATGATGAGAAGGGCACTTCCCCTCTGTGGTCTCCCTTCCAAAAACACTACCCCAGTCCAGTCATGATAAAATATCAGACAAATCCCAAGAGAGGGATTTCTACAAAATATCTGACCAGTAACCTCAAAACTGTCAAGGTCACCAAAAACAAGGCAAGTCTGAGGCACTGTCCAGAGGAGCCCAAGGAGACAAGATGACTAAGTGTCATGGGGGATCCTGGATGGAAAAGGGATGTGAGGTTAGGAATTCAGGGAATCTGAATAAACGGTGGAATCTCAGGGAATTTGTTGCCAGTACACTTGCACTAAAAGGACAAAAGAGAGGTCTTTAGGCAGAATAAAAATGAGACCAGATGCAAGCACAAAAACAAGATGTCAAGAATAACAGCAAGGGTAAATATGTAGATACATATGACCGCTTATGTGCTATAAAAAAAAATAAGTGCCCTGTGGAATATAACATATCTGCAAATTTTAAGTGCATGACAACAATAATACAAATGATAGGAAGGGGTACATGAAATTAAAGTATTTTTTAATCTAGCATTGTTAGGGAAGTGGTAAACATAAGGATTTATGTTTGCTTACATACAGTAAGACAAGGGTGCATGCTGCGGTTGCTCATGTAGACCACAGGACTGATAGAAGAGTGTACTCACCAGTGAGCTAACAGAGGAGAAAATGGAATGATAGAAAAAGTTTGAATGATCTAAGAGAGGGCAATGAAGGACAGAAAAAAAAACAGAACAGCTGGGTCAAATAGAAAAAAATATTGATATGACAGATATAAAACCATATATATCAGTAGTTACAAAAATATAAAATGGACTGAATATGACAAATAGAAGAGTGACACTGTCATACTGTATCTCCTAAAGTACCAGCTATCTGCGGCCCATAAGAGACCTACTTTAAATATAAACACCCAGAAAGTCTGCAGTAAAAGGATAGAAAAGAATACAATATGTGAATCAAAAGAAAACCAAAATACTATATTTTTGTCAGACAAAAAAAGGCTTGAAGGCAAGTAGCATTACTCTGGGTTAAGAGAGTCATGTCATAAGGATAAAGGTGACAATTCACAAGAGGTTTCAGCAATTCTAAATCTATGTGTACCCAATAATTTAGCTCCAAAGTGAATAAAGCAACAATCAACTGAATAAAAAAAAGGGTCTCACTAGACAATTCCCCAGTCCGATGGCAGGCTTTGATTCACTTCTCTCAATAGCCTATGGAACGGGCAGGCACACATTCGGTAAGGATACACAAGTTCTGAAAAACGTATTATCAACCTGATTGATATACTTAGATAACTGAAGGTCCATGATGGGGTACACGTTCTTCTCAAGTACGTATTCTTTCCAAGGATTTCAAAATTGAAAATTTTCCACTATTGGATCATTTACCAAAATTATCTACACATTGGGTCATAATCCAAGCCTCAATATATTTCAAAGGATTGGTTGAAGTCATTTGACTTCAGAATCTATTCTCTGATCACAATGGAACCAACTTTAAAATCAATAATAAAAGGAAACTACAAAATCCCAACTGTGTGGAAATTAAACAATACACTTTTAAAATAAGCCACTGGAAAAAGAAGAAGTCACAGGGGAAATTATAAAATATTTTGAACTGGATGATAATGAAAATGAGATATGCTGAAACTTGTAAGAAGTGGCTAAGCCTGTACCCACAGGTCAGTGTATAGCCATCAATTCATACATTAGGGAAATAAAGGTTGAAAAGCAATGATCTAACATTCTATCTCAAGAAATTTGGGGAAAAAAAAGGAAATTAAATTCCAATAAAGTAGAATAAAGAAATTAATCAAGGTAACAGCAGAAATAAAGAAATAAAAAGCAAATATACAAAAGAAAAATAACAATACAAATAAAGTAAGTTACTAGTAAAGACTAATAAAACTGAAAGACCTCAACTGCTTTTGAATAGGATGGAATGATTCTTAGCAAGCCAACATCCCAGTGAAAACAAGAAAAGCCCAGTCAATTGCAAGTAACAGAAAGGCATCAGAGAGCCGAGGAAGCCACGAGGTCTAAAGGGACTGAAATCCCAAGGCAAGAAGGACCCTTGAGAAGTGAACTGAGGCTATGTAATTGCATTTTCCCTGGATGCTGATGATTCTGGGGGTAGACATGAGATAGGAATGGGGCTGGGCCAGGCAGAGGGCCACTCCAGCAGAGCTTTCGCTAGGATTTTGCCTCTGCAGTGGGCAAAATTGGAGACATGAGGGGCAGGCTCAAACTATGACTGGTGTCCCCTTCCAGACATGCGCTGACCTCTGAAACTGCTTAGGATAGAGTCTACAGACCTAAGTTTAAAGCTTTTGAAAACAGAACGCAAGTCCACACATTGTGGTAGTTGGGAGCCCAAGGTCCTCAGGCAGAAAGGAAGAGAATACAAAGCCCGAGAGGGACGGCCAAGTGACACGGAGGGTGCGCAGCTACTCCCGTCCTGGAGGATCTGCCAGGCCAGGCACAGCCAGGTGCTGAGGGAGCCCAGCTTTGTTCTCTGGCGGAAGGCTGTGTGAGAAGACAGAGAAATAAACACAGGCTTTTGATGGTTGTGTGGGGATTGGACCAACAAAACTGAACCTGTGCGGGGGCTCAGAAACATAGCTGGTCAGCCCCTTGAAACATCTGCAAGGTTAGGAAGCTGTTTGCAACAGGAAGCTAAGGAAATCTCTCCATCCTCTCCCACCACCCATCCTCGGGAATGTGGTGCTTCATCCGGGTCCCTGAGTGTTTGCTTACCTGAGTCCTGAGCCCCCGAACAAGGGTGGGGAACCTGTCCCCAGGTGCAGCCTCTCATCAGAACTCTGTGCTCAGTGGTCAAAATGCAACATGATGCTGAGAGCACAGCAGCACCAGCCCCGACCTGGCAGGTGTGGGGAGGCGGCCCCACAAAGATGTCCCACTCTCTGCCTGGTCTCTGCCTGTGTGTGGATATATCTGTTCTCTTCCTATGAAGGTTTCTGTTTATCCCTGTTTTTTTTTTAACTTTCAAAAAACTTGAAGTATAACTGACATACAATATCCTGTTAGTTTCAGGTGTACATCATAGTGATTCACTATTTTTATCCATCACAAAATGAGGCCCACAATAAGTCTAGTTACCATCTGTCACCATACAAAGTGGTACAGTATCACTGGTTATATTCCCTGTGCTGTGCACGACACCCCCATGGCTTATTTTACAAGTGTGAATTTGTACCTCATCATCCCCTTACCTTTTCGCCCATGCCCCACTCCCCGCCCTCTGGTAACCAACAGATTGTTTTCTGTATCTATGAATCCGTTTCTGTTTTTTTGTTGTTATTGTTGTTAGTTTATTTTTTAGATTCCTCATATAACTGAAATCACGTAGTATTCCCTGTCTGACTGACTGCATCAGCATAGTATCCTCTGGGTCCATGTTGTCGCAAATGGCAAGATTTCATTCTGTGTTTGTCCCTCTTATTGTTCCCTTGTATTTATGTTTTTCTCCTCATAAAACTGAACATAATATACAATGAAAAGTTTTTAAAGTATCTGTTATATTTATCATAGTTGTGTGCTCCTCATAAGATTTAAAACCAGATGAATGAAAATATTTAATACTTGAGTTTTTTTAAAAATCTAATTCACTCAGAGTCACCATAGTTTCTTAGGTTGCTTATCCACACCTGAGGGCTGTGAGATGCTCAGTAGTGCTCATGGGGTTTGGTTTACATCAGGGTCCCTGTCTCCAGGTGGGAAAGACCACGTATGAGTAGCCAGTGATGGTGAAGGGGACCGCGTATGAGTAGGCAGTGACGGTAGAGGGGACCGCGTATGAGTAGGCAGTGACGGTGAAGGGGGCCGCGTATGAGTAGGCAGTGACAGTAGAGGGGACTGCGTATGAGTAGGCAGTGACGGTGAAGGGGGCCACGTGTGAGTAGGCAGTGACGGTGAAGGGGACCATGTATGAGTAGGCAGTGACGGTAGAGGGGGCCGCGTGCGAGTAGGCAGTGACGGTAGAGGGGACCGCGCGTGAGTAGGCAGTGACGGTGAAGGGGACCATGTATGAGCAGGCAGTGACGGTAGAGGGGACCGCGTATGAGTAGGCAGTGACAGTAGAGGGGCGGGGTATGTGAGTCTGAGCAGCATCTGAAGGGCTGAAGTACTCTGCTGGAGGAAGAAGGAAAGCTCGCCTCTTCCTAGCAAAGCAGGTGTACTTGCCTTCAAGCAGGTGAGAAGCAGGGAGCTGAAGAGGCAAAGGATCTGGGGTGCTGGGCTGGGCTGTTACAGACTCTCGCTTTGCTAATTCACGTCTCAAGGGCTCTGTAAGTTTGCTGATGAGCTCTGCAGGCCTATGTCTATCTCCAGAGGCCTCAGCTAGGGACTCTGGAGATGGGACTAAGAATAACAAGGAGCTAAACAACATTCAGTTTATTTGCTAAGGATGAAGAATATCAATTTCCTATCAGGAACAGCCAATTACAGGGAACTGGAATTGAAAAACTGCCCTCCAAATCCTGATGGATGGAATAGCTCAATTAGTCTAATTACTCAATTAGAATAATCTTGACTTACGTGTCCTTGGGTATTTTGTCATTTTATGTTCCCCATTGGTCACTGGCCCTAAGCAATGAAACTTGTTTTATCCATGTCCCGCATGTGGCTGAGTCCTGTATCAAGTACGCAATAGGCATCCTGAAAATGTTTACTGAGCCTAATGTATATTTTCTCCTTCTCCTACAAGAGAATATACATCTCTTTCTTCTCCCAGGAAAGCTTTTTAAAAAAGAGACTTCTTTGGCTCAAGCCTTTTGCCCTTCACCTTTCCCCTTCTTTATGCCTGAAAAGCATGTGATGGCTGGTGTTCCAGCGGCTACCTTGCATGCGTGAGGATCAGACTGAAAGAGTAGAAAGCTAGAAGAAGCCTGGATCTCTGAAGACAATAGAGATGCAGCCTTGGACTGTACAGCTTCTGGACTCCTTGTTACAACAGAGAAAAATAGCCACCTCTCTTATTTAGACACTTTTTTGGGTTTGCTGCTAATTTAGCATATGAAACAGAGGGAGAAGGGAAGAAAAAGCATCTAGAGAAGGAATATGAAGATTTTAGATCACCCTAAAGTTCAAAACCAGTTTTCCTGGAACATCACTAGTTCTTGATTTGTTATTTAAATAAAATGAAAACGTCAAAAAATATGCAAAAGTCATAGGCTATGTGGTCCAGTGGCCAGAGCAATGAACTGAGTGAGGGGGATTTCCTGGGAGAAAGAGTCTGTCTTACAGGATTGTTGTGAAGAATGACTTAATGAGTGTTGTAAAATACCAGAGCAGGTCCAGAGCACAATTCCAGAAAGAACAGTCCCCTCCCCTCCCCCAATGGAAGTTACACGTTTAGCCATAAGCAGCACACTGAGGTCATCGAAACCCTAAGAGCTCTCCCTGTGTCAGGACCACCAGCTCAGTGTGGTGTCCCTGGTGAGCTCCCATTAATCAGCAATACAAGTATCTCTTACATTAAAGAGAGCAAGAAGGAGGAAGACAGAAAATTAGTTAACAAATAGTATTTGTATAGTGGACAAAATCTTCCTGCCCACAGTGGTGAGAATCTGTAACAGTGTCCTCCACAATGAGAACGCAGCATCTCAGTGGATATGGTGACTGAGATCCTGCCCAGTCTAGATTCTATTCTCACAGCTCTCCCTCAGAGAACCACCTTTTGCCCCTGCCACTGGCAAGGCCATGGCTGGTGAGAAAAATAATAGCTCTCTGAATTTATAAGTGAATTGGTATCCAGGCCAATGGCTAAGCACTGCCTACGTTCAAATGATGAACAACTGTGTGCACGCATAATTGGGCAAGCAGGTATATGGGACTTAGAGCTTCGTTCCCAGTTTCCCTGGGATCAGAGTCTCCAACCATCTCACTCTGCTAACTGGTGTGATGCAGACTTGGGGAACGAGAAACGCAACCACAACCAAAGTAACAGGGAGAGGTTAAGGGGCATTGTTATTTAAATTAAAGTCCTTTTCCCAAAACTCTGAGGCCACATACAACCTGGAACCAGCCATCAATTACACCCAGCTAGTCCAGATGACACCCGACAAGTGTCTGAAGCTGATACAGACTGACATGGATTGAAATCCAAAGGCCTGAGCAGCTTCCCAGCTAAACACTGAGTTGCTATCTTAACTCCTGACTTCGGTCTCCTCACTGTGAAACGCACATAATGTAGCCTATACCTCACAGGGCTCCCATGCAGATTAGACACACAGACGTACAGCACCTCCCACAGTGTGGAGACACTGAAGGCGCTCAGTGACTTGCAGCGGCTGTGATCAGGGTCGTCAGGCTGTCCCTACTGCAGTGATGGTTGTCACCATGAGTGTGGTTGTTACGGCCACGCTTACCATTACAGAACTGCTCCTGTCATTTCTACTTAAAGATCTCTAGGGGAGTCGGTTCCAACGGTTTCCTTGCCACTGAAGTTTGACATTCTTAAGCCTTTAATATTTGGATGCCCTGCATTAGGGCTAACCTAAATTCTTACTTCTTTCTACAGTATAAGCCCCTGGCTTTTCTGGTCCTGACTTCACTGGTACAATCACCTGATTTTAATAGTCTCTTCAATTAACAATGAAAGAAAATTCACATTTGCATAATGCTTTGGTTATCAGCTTATGAAGTTCAAACCTAGGTCCCTAGTAGACTGTTTAAAATCACCCCAGGCTTGCTGATCTTCAAGCCAAATGGTTGGTCATGACAGGATTTTTCCCAAAGATTAAACCCAGCAAATCACAAGGAGGAAAACCAGTGGATAACCTGCCTCCCTTGGTCATTATTCCATGTTTCAACAACAAAACCTTTCTCCCTGCATGCTGAGTGTGTGCTCTCCCCTCTCCTGGGATGTACTCTAGTGGCCGGAAATCTTGGGAAAGCTAGGAGACCCAGAGAGAGGAGAGGCCTGCAGGCAGCGCCATGAAGCAGCAATACATCTGCTCAAGGGGCTACCCCCCACCCCCACACCTCCACCAGGTGGGCTGGAATGCAGAGAAACTCAGAGGTGGGTGGGGTGCTGGTCTGGGTGGGTCTGGGGCATTGCAAGGGGCAGGTGTGCGAACCGGCTTCACGTCTAGGAATGTCCACGAGCTTCTGAAACTTGCGCTTCCCTCAGTACCCAAATGGCGTCCTATTCAGGGCTCCGCTGGGGACTCTAGTCGCTCTTCAAATTCACCCACTTATTCAGCAAATGTTGTTGGTTCCCACTATGTGCCAAGCACTTGGGATGTATCACTGATCAAAAGAGACACAAATGGTTTGCTGGTCTTCCTCTGTATGTTTTAATAGAGGAAGACAAAAAAGCAGAATAAAGAAATGAACAAAAAGAGTAAGTGCAATACATGTGGCATAGGTGAAAATGTTGTATGAAGAAAAAGAGGGGAAGGAGATGGAGGCAGGAGGGCAGGTTGTATTTTCCAGGGGAAGGTAAGTGTGGCCTCAGTGGAAGAAGTGCAGGGGGACAAAGGCTTGAAGAGGTGAGGCAGCTGAGGAACAGTGCTCCAGGCGGAGGGGCCAGCGAGCCAAAAGGTGAGGGACCCTACTGGAGGCAGACGAGCAAGGGGGAGGGCGGCAAGCATGCAAGTCGGAGAGGTAATGGGTGGCTGAGTTGTGCTGGCCTCCAAGCCTCCCGTTTTGATTAGAGTGAGTTGGGGAGCCATTGGAGGGTCTGAGCAGGAGTGACTGGCTCGGACTCTCTGGAATACGGCTCTAGCTGCTGGCTGAGAATACAGGGTAGTGGTGCAAGGGCAGGTGCAGGGAGAACAGCGAGGAGGCCGCTGTTGTGACCTACCTAGAGGTGCGGCTGGAACAGGGCTGGTGGGGAGCAGCTGTCTATTCTGGGGCGGTTTCCAAGGGAGCCAATTGGCTTTGTTGATGAATTCAGTGTGAGAGAAAGCAGCAAGTCCAGAAAGACTCCAGATTTTAGCCCTGAGCAATTAGAAAAACGGTTCCCCTTGACTGAGAATAGAAATGCTGTTGGCAGAATGGCTTTAGTGAGAAGCCAACCACCTCTGGAACACCCCCATGAAGAAGGCGAGTAGGCCAGTGGGCCCTGAGTTTCAGGACAGTGGTCTGAGATGTGAACTAGAGATGTGAGCAAAGGAGTCGCTGGTTATCGAGGCAGATAGAGCCATAAGATGAGAGAACCTGCAGTGAGCTTACAGACGTCTGGGTGTTCTCGGGTGAGCAGGGTAAGCCGCTGCCCTCAGAGGCAGCAGTCCCGGGTGCCAGCCTCAGCTTGGCTGCCACCTGCAGCCCTTCCCTAAGGGAGCCGCGTTCTCTCTCTGAAAGAGAGCTGTAGACCAGCGGCTTCTTGATCTCCCCTGAACTTATGAACTGACTCTATGAACTGTGACCATTTAAAACTACTACATATCAGGGGGCAGGGCTATGCCAGGTGGCTTGGGGACAAAGGACTCTAGGACTAGGTGACCTGGGAGCATTGGATGATTCACATCCATTAAACACCATTCACCATTGAAATTGTTCTCATCAGTAATCACTGGCTATCAGCCAGCTGGTCCCCCAAACCAGAAATCTAGGAAACCATCCTTGAGTCTTTCCTCTTCCTTATTCACAACCCCTAATGTTCCTAAGTATTTCTTGAATCTGTCCTCCTCACCAGACCCCGTAGGGTCCCTAACATCAAGTCGTCCAAATCTTTTTGTTTTGGGGGGAGGTCTGCACTGTTCCAGTAGCTATCTAGTCCCATCTCTGTGCCTCTAGCCCGGTCCCTCCTCCATCCATACCCCATGACACTGCTGTCAGGAGGCTTGGAAATTTGATAGTAAAGAGCCCATCACAGTGCCTGGCATGGGGGCAGACACTAGATAAACAGCAGCTACTAATATAATTATTCTCTTCTTGGAACTATATTTCATTGCCTTCTTCTAATTTGTCCACACGGACACTGCTACATATTAGCTGAAATGCTTTCCTTAAAAATAGCTGAAGATGATTAGTTAGAGGGATCATAATTGGAATTTTAAGCAATCATTTAAATTAATTCCTGAGCAGTCTGTGCAGAACCCTTCAAGCTGAGTCCTTTCTGGCAGAACCTTGCCAGTTCCCATAAACGCATGCAAATCAGGACTCTTGAGCGTCTCATTTTTCCTGCCAGATTTTTTTCACTTTCTCAAGGAACAAACCACAGCTCTGTTATGACAGCATTGAGGGAACTTCTTGCTAGCAGGGAGGGGGCTGAGCAGCTTTTGTTCCCACCCCTGTTCTGCCCCACTATGTACAATGCGTGGAGCCAGGTCCTCCTTCAGTGGACAGCCAAACCATGCATCAGTGAATGCTTTGTTGTGAAAGTTTAAATATCAAAACCTGACCATATCCACATCACAAATATTCACTGAAGAAGATAGCCAAAGAAATTTTTGGCTAAAAGAACACCTTTAAAATCTTGAAAAATACCTAAAATAGCTCTGCTTTTCCCTGGAATAAATCCTTGCTGAAAACTTAATGTTTATCTTTTAAAGCATGTTAGTACAATAAAACATCTTCTTCAGGAAAGAGAAAGAAAGCCATTCTCCTACCTTCTTGAAATCATGCACATTAATTTTGCCATTAAGTTCCTTGCTGACGTCAAGAAATTGTTTTCGGAATGCTGGGTCCTGCTGTTGTATAGTTTTTGAGTTTTTCAATAACTTCATCCTTTGTCATATTCTTGGTTAAAGTGCTTTTATGCTCAGTGGGCTTGGTTCTAAAATCACAAGCAGGCATTAAGTGTACCTCCTATAGACCTCACCCATGACCACAGGAGGTTTACCATCCCCTTTCCACAGATGAGGAAACAGATACTCAGTTGAATGGACTGACTGGGGGACTTGGCATGTCGGTTCCAGAGCCAGAACTGGAGGTCACCAGCACTGCCAGGTAAAAGCCCCTCCATGATACCAGTACGTGGTGGCAGGTGGGGCAGGGAGCTTTAGGGAAGAGGCTTTTGTCATCCCTGTGATAAGTTTTTCAACTGTGCTTTGAGCTGGCTGAATATGGCATGTGACTGGGCAGACTTGGCTGCAAAATATTTTCATGAATTGTGAACATTAAAAGTCAGAACCCATTATAAAGATTTCACTTAAATAGGCCAATTTGTAGTGACTACATCAAAGAAGTCAACCAACATGCATAGGAAACAATTATGCCAAGTTGATTTATAACATACAGATTTTATGTGATGTGCTGTGTGTGCATGAGAGGGTGTGTGTAACTGGACAATAACTGTGTCTTCAGCTCTCCAGGTCTCCTGGACTCCAGAGTTGGGGTGAGGGCAGGCTGCCGTAAGACACTTGTGGGGAATGGCCTTCTATCCTTTCCTGCCGCTTCTGGTGGCTGTTACGAGCTCTCGCAGAATGCCCACACTTCAGGAGAGGCTTCATTGCCGTTATTTATTTCTTTCATTGGTTTTAGGAGACAGACATACCTCATCACAGAATATTTAACCTTTCTCTTAAAATACCATCTTTCTGTCCATTTATAAAGCAGCTACTACTGAAATGCCCAGATATTAAAATGTCATTAGCACAGCTTTAAAATATTCCCACTGCTCTCTACTTGAGAACTTTTTAAAAGAGATATGACAAACTGAGTCTGCTGACTAGTTCTACACTTTGCCTTTCCTTATGGATTTATTATAAGCTATAAACAAGCAAGTTAAAATAATACCTTTTCATTAGATGTAACGTGCATTTTTCAAAATGAAGAAGGGCTAGAATATTCATCACTCCGATTTTTAATAGATTTCCTAAGTATGTTTTATTGTAATTCAATTTGGCAATCATTTTAATAGTTCTATCATTCATATTAGAAAATGTTAACCAGTTTAATGGGTGTTATTTTGCAATATATATTAAACAGTGGGAAGGACTCTTAAGTTTCTGGAAAGGAATAAATGTGAATGCAGGTATGTGACAGTTGAATGGCAGACGGATTCTCTGGGAGTCAAAAGTCCTGGGCTCTTAACCCACGATAAACACTAAGTTTGTGAACAATCTGAGGCAAGTCCCCACACCTGTCAGATTTCAGGGCTTTATAGAATTAATAGGTCAGTTCAATAATTCCTAAGTTACCTGCTTGCTCTAAAGTCCCCTGACTCTAATCGCTGTATTTATAGTTTGCAGTCTTATTTCAATAATAAAATATTAAAATACTCATTTAATCCACAAATATTTACTAACTACCCATTCCACAACAAGCACTGTAGTTTTCATCTGAGCTTTCATTTTATTTTACCTCTCAGAGAGATCCAGCTGCTGCTGTTCCCCTTGAAAATGTTCACTTAACAGCTGGTCCTTTGAAACAAGAACTGGAGAGACACTGGGCGGGCCATTAATTCCTATGTCTGCCAAAAGTTTCCTGTAAAGGATTCTTCCTGAAGCAATATCCTAAAACTTACTGCAGAGTCTGAATTTTAAAAATAATTAGAACACACCCATTAGAATGGGTAAAATTAAAAAGGCTGAGCCTACAAAGTACTGGCAAGCAGGTAATATAGCTCTTATCCACTACTGGGGGGATGTGAACTGATGCTTTGGAAGACAGTTTGGCAATTGAATATATACTTCCCAGAGGAACCAGCTGTTCCACCCCTTGACATTTACCCAATAAAAATGCATGTCTACACAAAGACTTGTACAGCTTTATTCATAATAGCCCAAAGCTGGAGACAAACCGAATGTCCATCAACAGATGAATGGCTCCACACCTGTGGTAGGGCCATACGATGGAATACTACTCAGCAATGAAAAGGAGCCAACTGTGGATGCATTAAACAACATGAATGAATCTCAGAATCATTGTGCTTGGTGGAAAGGCCTGACAAGAAAGAGACCATCTTGTATGCTTTCATTTATATAAAATCCTAGAAAATGCAAAGTAATCTGGAGTGACAAGAGAGCAGATCAGTGGTTGCTAAGTGGGTGGAGGAGATGAATTTCAAAGGGCACAGGAAGCTCCTGGGAGTAATGAAATGTTTGAATCTTGACTGACAGCTTGTGGTGGTTTCATGGATACAGACATGATGGATTTCTTCAAACTGTACCATTTAAATATGTGCAGTTTATTGTTTGTGACAAATACAGCAATAAAGATATAACAAATACAAAAAAGAAAGATACTTTAAGTAGGAAAGTTTAATATGGAATTATGGAAGTACTTATATTGGAATAGCAGGATCTATTTCTTTTTCAACATCTTGCTTTTTAATATTTTTGTAATCATAAAAGTTGTACATGCTCATTGCTGCAAAGGTGGTAAAGCCCAAAGCCCAAAACAAAGTTCTACATATTTGTTCAAATGCACAAGCAATAGAGCACAGTAGTTGTAACTGTGAGCCCTGGAACTGGCCTCCCTAGGTCTGAATATCAGCTCTGGAACACAACAGTTCCATGACTGGAAGCAGGTGTTCATGAGGTGTGGTCTGTGTACACTTCCAGGGCACCAGGGAGACCCAAACTCTTTTCATATGACTAAGATGTTATTTGTCTGTTTCACCCTCTTTCATGTACGGTGGACTTTTCAGAGGCTACATGACATGTGACCATTGATGGCATGTGTGCTAGGTGGGTTCTGTCTTCTGATATCGTCTAAGAAATGCTCTAGAAATGTTTAGGATGTAAATGAGGTTTCTCTACAGCACTTGACAAGCTTGTTACCAGCTACCTCCGGGGACACCAGCTGTAACCCTGCAACCTCCTCATCACCCTACAGATCATTATTCTGTAGCCCCAAAGTTTTCCCTGTGCCTACAAAGAACCACACAAGGAAGTGCCCATTCATCTTCTACAACAGCATTTTTAAATGTCTCAGTTTTCATTTCTAATACAGTGAATACCGACTGATGTCCTTCATATCCCAGGATTCTTCCACATCCTAAATAACTTTTAAGAGTATCAAAGGGTTGAGAACTGCTGACCTGGGGCACATCACTGTTTCTGTGCTTCAGTTTCTGTATCTATAATATGCACATAAAGCAGTACCTACTTCATAGGTTTACTGTAGGCATTAAGTAAGAGGCTCCATTAAAGCTGTTAGCACTGGGGCTGGCTTGCTAGTATGTATGTGTTCGATCAGCTGTAGCTGCAATAATAGTATTACCATATGATGATTTACATACAACTAGGGGTCAGAGTGCGAGCCCGGAAGCCACACCTTCTCGCTGCGTAAGTATTTGGATTATAATTGCTTCAATATATAGTCATGCTGCTGTGTACTAAACCCAGGGCTAAGTATTAGCTACAACTGTGAACAAACTAGAAAAATCCCCAACTCATGGAGCCAGCAGCCAGGAATTTGTTCATTCAGAACCGAGGGGACAGATCTTTTAAAAGTCCAGAGGAAAGAGCGAGGTCAGCATTTTCAAGAAACAGAAAGCAGGTCAGTCCGGCAAATCTGAGACGAGCAAGAGCAGCCACGGCAAACACTGACCGAGAGCTTTCTGCGGGCCGGGCCCTGGGTGAAAGGCTTTAGGGCTATTACCTCATTTGATCCTTACCACGCTCTTCACAAGTAGTATTTGAATGATGACACAGAAGCTTAGAGTGGTTAGGTGACTTGCCCAAATTCACCGCAAGTTGAGGGCCAGATGGGATGTGACCCAAACAGTCTAGCCGCAGAGCCCAAGCCCCATACAGGTGTGGGGATCATGCTGGGCCTGGGAAGCCACTCTGTTAAAAGCATCTGGATGTTTTCCTAATGGCAATAGGACACCTGAGGGTTTTAAGCAGGGTTTTATTTTAACACGATCAGATTTGTAGTTTAGAGAGATAAAGTCTGATTACATCATAGAGAATTGATTAGAGAGGCTTCCATCTTAACTACCCAGTTGCATGTCTCCATGACCAATCCACTAGATTCATTCCCTCCCTCCTTCCCTGCTTTCCTCCCCCTCCCCTTCTTCTTCCTTCTCCCCTCCCTCCCTCCCTCCCTTCCTCCTCTTCTCCCTCCTTCCCTCCCTCCCTCAACACTTATGAAGAAGTCCTGACCGAGAACAGACACTGCTCTACCCCTAGGAACTGGGGCTTCACAAGTGAAGAAGTAGGACCCCTGCCTTTTACATCCCTGGTAGGTGGTGCAGATAATAGACATAAATAAATGATAAAAGCCATAAAAAATGGAGCTGGGTGACAGGTAGTTACTACATGGGAGGTATTGGAAAGGGGACAGAGTGACCAGCCACTCTGTTACCAATCTCCTCTCCAAGTTAATATGCCCAAAACAGAACTTGCAATGGTCACTCCTGAAGCTGCTACCTCCCGCAGCCTCCCCTGCACCAAATGACAATCCTGAGGACCCAGGTGCTAGAGCCAGAACCTTAGGCTCACCCTCAGCAGCTGTTCACCACACTCCAATCCACACCCTGGCAGGGCTGGCCAGGTGCACTACAAATATATCCTGAACCTCCAAGTGTGTTCATGATACATATTTCTAGAAGAACTACAGAGACAAAGGTTAGCTCAATTTGGGGGATTCTTATTACACCAAATTCATTTACAAAGAGGCTTTATCATTCATATCTCCACAAGCACAAGTGAGAGAGCCAATTTCTCCACCTTGTTGCCGGCAGGGAGTACCATCTTTCAGTGTGTATTTGCACATTTGCATTTCTTTTACTTCAAGTGGTATCTAATGTATTTCATATTTTTTCTATTGATTAACATACAACTTAGCAAAGTGATCTCAAGTCTTGTGCTTGGAGTCTTTGGCAGATAAAGACATTAGGATGTAATCATGTTTTCATGACAGCATCTTAGGATAACTTCTTTATGGAGAGTGATGCTGTTTTACATATATGGTGGTGAGGAAAGGCCTTTTTTTATGAATTAATATAGTTAAGAAAAAGAGCTGACATAAAGAAAATAAAATGTACTAAGTTAGAACATGAATCCCTGCAGTTTGGGGGAATCCTCCTTTTTATAGATAAGGAAACAGATCCCAAGTGGTTCCCTTCTCTGGCCCTGGAAAGTTGTTCCAAACCTTTAACAATTTCCCACACTCTCCTTTCTACCCCAACCCCCTCTCAGCTGACCACCTTGCCTCCCCCTGAGCTGAGAGGCAGACACAGAAGTCCCAGTGCCTTCTTCCTGTCCTGGCTCCATTTACTTGCTCTCTCCAAATTCTAGCTGCAGTCTCTGGCTTCCCATTAACCTAAACGCCAGCCTACAGGTAAGTGCAAATCAAAGCATGTGCATGACACATATGAACCCTTTGCTCAACTCTGCTTTCTCCACACTCCTTGCAAGTGTCGCTGGCACCCACTGGGCCTGCCCAGTCCTGCTCTGACAGTCCCTCCTGAGGCCTTGCAGCCACCAGTGTGAGCTCCAGCCCACTTGCTCCCTCTGCACCACCCTGCTGACTTCCTCCTGCCCCCTGAGACCCTCTCCTCCTTCAGCCTCCAGCACCACCATTTCTGTCCCATCGCCCTGAGCTCTGCACCTCCTCTGCTGGTTGGACCAGCCCAGTCACTGGTTAGCAGGTGATGCTCTGCCAGGTCCTACCCATGGCCCCTCTCCCCAGATGGCCTCCATCTACTCCCAGACAAATGTCTGTTTAACAATTGAACAAACTGTCCATAGAGGGAGGACTCTGGGATTGGAGCTCAACCCAGACTCCTCTCTGAGCCCCACATCCTCCCTGCGCTGCCTCGGCATTGTCACTCCACGACGTGCTCGCTCCTTCTATTGCCCACCTGGCAACAGCACCCCCAGCGGAAGGGAAGGCCTGAGCAGCCCCTGGACTCACCTGAGCCCCTCCCGCCTCTCCCGTCACCCTCCCTGTTTAGAGTCCCAAGCACCCTTCCACTCCTCAAGCTGTCATGAAGCGGCAGCCCCGCAGCAGACCCCCTGCCTCGCCTTGTTCCCCACACCTGTCCTTTTCCTCTCTCCCTCTTACAATCCCATCTCCACAGTGGAGCCAGAGCGATCTTTATAAAGTGTAAATTGCAAATCTGAAATTGCCACCCACGCCCAGCTAAAGCCACCTTGCAGGCTCCGGCTCCCCTTCAGCTGTGCTTCTCAGCTCTGGCTGCACGTCAGAGCCCGTGGGGCCTTCCATGTTATGGTACCTGGCCCACCCTGCAGACAAGACACAGGCATGGAGATTTTCAAAGCCCTCCAGATGATCTAAGATGCTGGTGGAGAACCACAGCCCTCCCAGGTGAATCCAGCTCCTTACTAGCTCGTCCCCCTGCTGTTCCCTCTCTGTGATACTTCCTGCCCCAATAGTCCTACATGACTTGCCAGTCCCCTACTGTGCCACAGGCCCCTGGTCCTCTGGGCTTTTCCCTGCTATTCCATTTCTGAAATGCTCTCCCCTGTCCTCTCCAGACTCAAGCATCCAGTCCCAGGAAGTTCCTGCCTGCCACCCGCCCCACCCGCTGGCTTGTTAGTGAGCACTCCTCCTCCGTGCTCTCCAAGCACAGTGCATATGCTCCTGCAGTGCCTATACACTATGTTGGGGGTGTCTGCAGCCCTTCCCCCTATGTTAGACTGCCTGGAAATGAAGGGATTTCTGTAAACCTGTCATGCAGGTCAGCAGTCTGCAACGGGCACTCCCTAATGCTGAGTGAATGGCTAAGTGAACTGCCCAATCAACACCAGCCCCCCTCCCTCATGACTGCGCACAGCACAGGCCACAAGTGGCTGAAGCCCCTGCAGACAGGAATGTCACTGTGGCCTCTGGCTTCTTCCCGTGCCACTGCCCCAGCCCAAGCCCTTACCCCAACCCTGAGCTCCCTCTGGACCCTCTCTCAACTTGCTGTACTTTCTCCCCTTTCCTGTGTTTCTTCCACACACTAGGAAACTGATCTTTCTGTCAGCATTTGATAAACTCAGATGAATGCAAACACCCAAGCCCAGCTCGCCAAGCTCTAGGAGCCTCTCCTGCTCGGGAAACCTCTGCCTCACTGTCCCCTTCTTATAAAGCTATCTTTTGCTACAAAAAACAACCACATAAAAATGGGTTATGAAACATGAATGTTCACAGAAAGGAGACTCAAGTAGCCAACAACTGCCAGTAGATGGATTGAGTTTCAGATCACTTTGAATCAGTGTAATGTGAACAAAAACAACAAATAAGATTTTTAACATTCCAATCATAAGGAGCAAAAGAGACTTAGAATTCCCTGTGATTCAATTGGATTCCTTCCTAATCTCCCAGACCACTGCTCACAGTGGGGAACTCTGCACAACCCAGCAATCCCCAAGGGCATGCAGCTCTGTGTTCCGCAGCAACAAGCTGGATGGGACAGCAGGATGGACTTCTGGGTGGTGGTGTGGGAGGCCTCACCCCTGCCAAATGGTGGGTTTCGAGATGTAGGTTCTCAAGGTCATCTGCAGAGAGGGAAGCAACCAGACCATATGCCCCAAGGGGAGACATGCACAGAGTGAGAGATGCGTGGCAGGACCCCCTGGGGGCCCTCAAGACACTGTCCTCTTCTTTCCCTTAACATCCCTGTCCCTTTCCAGCTTTGGTTCATCCACCAGAAATTAAGGTTTAAGCTAATGTGAAACAAAAACATAATTCAAGCTACCATTCTCAGTATGGCTGATCATAGCCAGACACCCCAGGAGATAAAACAGTATAATGATGGAGAAAGCAGGAGCTGTGGAACCCAGGATGGAACCCAGGCTCCACTGCTTACCAGTGGTGTGACTTTGAACAGGGCCTTAACTTCTCCAGGCCTCAGTTTCCTTATCCATGAAAGGGAATGATAGCCACCTTCCACAACTGTGGTGAGGACCAAATCACAGAGCGCATGCCAAGCTTTCAACCAACATCCAATATTACTAAGGACTCAATAAACAGTAGCTTCTATCAATGTTATCTATTAATATTACAAACATACGTAGAAAGAGGTTCAGAATTAGAAAACAGACTTGATGAAAAACAGGATGTGATTAATTTTGTTACCAAAAAACTTACTTTAGTAAATGTTCAGTTGTTAAAAATGGGCAGAATATGTGCATGATTTTCTTGAAATGATTTAGACCAATGAGCCCTGTGTCTCTGAGGTCATACGACCGTAGCATATTATAGAAGGCTTTTAGATTCCCAGTAATTGCGTCATGAACAATTTCTTCCACCTACCATAAAAAACAAACATATTCACCAAGCTGCACATTTGTGACGTGGGGGGGTAGGCAGTGCTCTGGACCGCGTAGGAAAGCGTTACTTACTGAGTCCCAAGCCAAGGGGAGAGGCGCCTTGGTGTCTGTAGAGGAGGATGTTTTTCTCATCTGATTGAGAAAGAAAAAGAATATTAATATAAGTTACCCATCAAGGCAGTAGGTGCTTGGAGGCAGATGGACATGGACTGTCAGCTTTGTCCCTGATTGGGAGATGGTGACAAGTGAGTCTGCCCTCTGGCTCTCATCGGGATATGGGGGTGATAACATTTAACTTACATTTATTTTTTAAAAAGTACAATAAACATGAAAAAATATATCACCTAGAAATTAAGCAAATGCAAAATAAAAGAATAATGAGGGCATTTTTGCCTGTTAGAATGGCCAAGGTGAAAGGAAGCAAGGTGGCAGTGTTGACAAGGGACAATGTCAGACACTTCGAGGAAGGATAGACTCTGGGGTCCGGGCGACTGCCTCTGGGGAGTGATAAGGGAACAGAGGTAGAGGAAAACTTACTTTTCACTGTATCCCCTTTTACATCTTTTGCATTTTGTATTTTATACCTATACCCCTCTTTTTAAATAAATAAAATAATTTTTAGTGATATATACTTTGATCCCATAATTCCATTTCTAGAAGTTTATACCAGAAGAATCACCATAGAGTGATATAAACAGGCAGGTACTGCCATATTCATTGTCACAAATTTTATAAAAAGAAGAAAAATGAATACCTAGATTATAGCAACAGGGAAATAGTTACTCTGTATCTTTTTAAATTTTATAGCAGTGTTTTTATTGACAGTGTTAATAATATGCTAATAAATTACAACACAGACTAAAAAATCATTAATTATATGATATCATTTAAAAACAAAATAGACACCATGTATGAAACTATGTATCCAACTCTCAAATTGTATATAAATATCTGCAGTTTGTCATCAGCTATAATCAAATAAAGCTCCAAAAAAAGTATGTGTGTGTAGGTATACAGGGTTGGAAGAATATACAGCAAACTACAGCAGTGGCTAATAATCCCTTGATGTTAGAATTAGTGATGATTTTTATTGTTGTCTATTTGCACATCTGAATTTCCTAACTTTTCTAATTAATTCTTTCATACTAATTCGTTCACTCACCATATCGCTTTGTGAGTGTTTCTGGTGCTGGGCTATCCCCTGCAGGCACAATGGGCAGTGCCTTCACGGGGAGATGACCACATAGGGACAAAAGCATGACACCATGACAGGTGTGTGAGACTGTTTACTGCAAGACAGACTTTGTCAGGGGTGTCAGGGAGGGCCCTGGGAAGGCTCTGGGGCCCCTGAGATCCGGAGAACGGCCCCATTAAGCAAGAGAAGGAGGAGCTGCAGCATGTCAGGGATGGAGAGGGAGCCTGGGGGCCCCAGGGACCCGAGGCCAGAGTGGCCAGGGGAGACCAGGATTGAGGCAGTAGGGCTGGACCGCATGGGCACCTGCCAACCAGGCTGGGAAGTTCTGCTTTATCCTAGGAGTCCTGAAAGCCATTAGAGGGTTTGAAGCACGAAGCTGACTAGATCTGATATCTATCAAGTGAAGATTGTACCACTTGCTGCATGGAGAGCAGATTGCTTACGTGTCTATATTTTTGTTTTTGGAGAAAAAGATGGCCATGTTCAAGGTTGCTGTCATGGTCAGAGGTAATGATTCTTAAGAGCTAACACAGGGTCTGTCCCACAATGGAGTTCAGGAAAAGGTGCAGTTCTTTATATTTCTCTGTATTTTGTTTTGTTTTGAGGACTCAATTCTGAATCAGAGCTCAAGAAGGACCGAAGGACACTGGTTTAGGGTGTAGCTGTCACCTCACACAAGGTACGCACTCAGGAAATCCTAACATCACAATGAAGAGCCAATTCATACTTATTAGAAGTAGTACTTAATACATCTTTCAACAAGAATGTTATTCTTACTGCCTATGGCATGCGTTACCTGAAACTAATCTGATTTTTTAAAGTTCTTAAAATTTTTAAATGCTAATAGCTATTAAAGTCGTAGAAGCATTTCTAATAATAAAACTCTGTCAACTTTTCAGCCAAAGGAGACAAATACTAAGAGCAAGTGTTAGTCACTAGAGGCAACAAGCAGTTATTTTTTTAAAAAGACGAAATAACATAAAACCTCTAAAAATACTGATGAGAACCAGAGGAGTAATTCACAAACACGCCTCTGTAAGCCACGGTTGCAGGAAGAGAGCTGTGGAAGCACTGTACATTGCGCATATAAAGGTGCTATCTTCCAGGCTGGGTTTTCAGAAACATCAAATATCACCCATCAATAAGATTTACAAACTAAAAGTTAAAATCAAACAACTCTAAAAACACTAAACTCTTACTTAAAATGAAAATTAACTCAGCTGGAAAAATGTGGTCATTCATCATTTAAGCCGTATTTCACCTGCATCTCTTATTTTACTAAGGATACTTAAATTTCCTGCCATAAATAGAAAATCAAGCATGAAGTTGTCATAAACTCACCTATGGTTCTCGTCAAGCAGCTCGATAAATGTGTTGACACTGACCAATCCTGTGCCCCCAGGGTCAAGGGTTTGTATTAGTTCTTTGAATTCTGAATCACTGATTTTTACAACCATGCCATTTAGAATATGTCGCAATTCTTCCCCTCTTATCTGTCCATCAGGTTTCTGAACGTGAGAGTGTATATGAGGGAATTTTTAAAAAAGAAGAAAAGGAGGAAAAGCATTGTATATATGTAGCATCATTTAATAGTGAACTTTGGCCAAATGGAATTTTTAGAATTATGGATGAAACACGAATACCTCAACTGATGATCACTATATAACACATGTGCCAAGAGCAGAGTGGGGTGGGGAAGGCTGGAACTCTGGCAGCACAGTTCCTACCATGTTCTTTATCTGGGCTTGGGCAGAGATGGCCCCAAGGGAAGACAAGAGGCTGATTTTGCAGGCACAGGCTGACCCCCTTTTCTGGGGTACGTGAAATGTTGGCTCTCTCAGATGGCTTCAACGGTTCCTCCTGCCCCAAGCCCACCTGAGGGCTCTGTGGCTCAGCCACACGGGAAACAAAATGTCCCGGAAATTCAATTACAACTTGCCAATTTACTAAGAATATTAATTATGCTTGTTTTCACTACCACCATCCTCATCAATTACATAAATGGATAATTACTTAGCAAGAAAAATTTCAGCCATGCTGCATAAAGAAAACATATTATGAACGAAGTACTAAGAGACAAACTCTTCCCCCAGAATAAAAAATTACCAATAAGTAAATTAAACATAAAAATTGTGCAATACTGTTTACTGAAAAAATGGGAGAAAAAGAACCCTTCCCTCCTCGTAGAGATATTGCGACTATAGATGGAATGGAAGGGCTTACTGAGAGAGAAAGCCGTGTGCAAATGTCAACTATTAAAACTTTGAGGTTCCAGATCTGAAAAGAATATAAGGTTCTCTTGGGGAAAATTAAATAATTTAGAGGACATACGCATGCTTATATATATGTTTTTTGGTTTGGGCATGATAATAAATATTTTAATGTCCAAATAGGAATCAATGACAACTAATGTTTTTGTGATTTCTAATAAACGTATACATAGCATATACCATCACCACTCTCCAATTCCAGAACATTTTCATCACCCCAGAAGAAAACCTGGGCCCATGTGCAGTCCCTCCCCATTTCCATCCTCAGGCTAAGGCAACGAATCTACTTTCTGTCTCTCTGTATTTGCTTTTCACTAGACGGTTCATATAAATAGAAGCATACAATATATGCATCTGTATGCATCTTGCCTCTAGTTTCTATCACTTAACGTAATGTTTTTGAGGTTCATCCACGTCGTATCGGTGAGTATTTTGTTCCTTTCTAGTCCTATTATTCCATTGTATGGCTGTGCCATGTTTTCCTTATCTTGTCACAGGTTGATGAGCCTTTGGATCGTTCCCAGTTTGGAAATTATGAATAATGTTGCTATGAACATGTGCATACGAGTCTTTGTGTGGACAAAGAGTTTTCATTTCTCTTGGGTAGATACTGAGGAATGGAATTGCTGGGTCGTGTGGTAAATTTCTATTTAAATTCTAAAGAGACTGCCTTGTTTTCCACAGAGGCTGTACCATTTTACATTTCCACCAGCAGTGCATGAGTTCCATTTGCACATTCTCACCAACACATATTATTGTCTAACTGGGTAGATTGTAGCCATCCTGCTGGGAGTGAAGTGGTGTCTCAGTGTGGCTTTGATTTGCACTTTCCCAATGTCAGATGATGCTGAGTGTCTTTTCATGTACTCACTGGCTATTGTACATTTTTAGAATTGGGCTGTGAAAATCTTTTGCCCATTTTTAGAATTGGACTGTCTTCTTATTGAAGTCTAAGAGTTCTTATATAGTCTACATACAGGTCCCTTACTGGATATATAATTTGCATATATTTTCCCCCAGTGTGGCTTATCTTTTCACTTTCTTAATGGCAACTTTCGAAGCACAAAAGTTTTTAATTTTGATAAGTCAAATTTATCGACTTTTTCTTTTATGGCATGCTTTTAGTGTCACTTCTAAGAAATTTTTGTCTTACACAAGGTCACAAATTTCATGCATATATCTTCTGAGAATTTTATCATTTTAGCTCTTATATTTAGGTCTAGGGCCCATTTTTAGTTAATTCTTGTGTATGGTGTAAGGTAATTCATCTTTTCGTGTATGGATACCCAATTGCCTCAGCACCTTTTGTTGAAAAGATTATCTTCTCCCTCTCTGAATTAGTCAAAAATGAACCGACCACAAATGCAAGGGTTTATTTTTGTACACTCAGTTCCATCCCATTGTTTAACATGTCTTTCCTTATGCCAGTACCACACTGTCTTTATTACTGCAGATTTATATTAAAATTCACAATCTGAAAGGTTAAGTACTCTAACTTCATTCTTCTTTTCCAAGATTGTTCTGGTGATTCTGCAACCTTTGCATTTCCCTATGAATGTTTAGCTCAGTTTTCAACTTCCACAAAAAATCCAGCTGGGATTTTGATGGGTTTTGCTTTGAATCTACAGATCAATTTGGAGAGAATGGCCATCTTAATAACATTGAGTCTTCCAATCCATGACTACAGAATGTGTCTTAATTTATTTATATTTTCTTTAATTTCTTTCAACAGCACTTTGCAATTTCAGTGTCCAAGTCTGGTACTTCTTTTGTTAAATTTATTCCTAAGTATTTTATTCCCTTGATGCTCTTGGGATTAGAACTGAGTTCTGAAGTTCACTTTCAGATTGCTCATTGCTAGTTATAGAAATATAACCGATTTTTGTATATTAATCTTATATCCTGCAACCTTAACTCACTTATTAGTGTTAGTAGTTTGTATATATGCATTCCTTAAAATTTTCTATTGCAAGGTGATGTTGTCTGTGAATAAAGACAGTTTCACCCCTCTTCCTTTACGATCTGGATGCCTTTTATTTCTTTTCTTTCCTGATTGTACTGTCCAGAGCTTCAGTAGCAACAGCTGCTTCTTATGTTTTTCTTGACCTTAGGGGGAAGTATTCAGTCTTTTACCATTAACTATACTGTTAGCTATGGGTTTACTGTAAATGCCCTTTATCAAGTTAAGGAATTTCCCTTCTATTCCTGTTTGTTGAAAGTTGTCATCATGAATGTTGAATTTTTCAAATACTTTTATGCATCCTTTGAGATGATCATGTAGTTTTGTCCTTACTTCTATAAATATTGTATATTATATTAATTGATTTTTTTGCAAGTTAAACCAAACTTGCAATCCTAGGATAAATTCCACACGGTCTTTACCTTTGGCCCTTTTAATATGTTGTTGAATTTGGTTCACTAGTATTTTGTTAAGAATTTTTGCAACTATATTCACAGAGGTTATTGGTCTGTGGCTTTCTTTTCTCATAATCTCTTAGTCTGGTTTCGGTAATAGGATAATACTGGCCTCAGAGAATGAGTTGGGAAGTATTCTTCCTATGTTTTCTGAAAGCTTGTGAAATATTGTAATTACTTCTATGAGCAATCTTTTAATCTTCAATGTAGATAATTTGCATATTTTTGCTAGTATAGTTCTAGGCATTTGATTTAAGAAAACCTTATTAGAAATATTTTTTAAATTCTTCTTTTTCTAATTGCTTATTGCAGCTTATAGAAATATTGATCTTTTCATATTGGCCTGGTATCAAATGACCTTCTAAATTCTACTATGAATTCTAATATTGTGGGGGAGATTCTTTTGGACTATTTATAAAAGCATGTGGGCTGCAAATAATAACACTGAGAATAAGAGTAGATGAACAGGCAGGTCTAATTGTTTCTGGGTGATAGAAAGTAAGCCATACCTGATTTAAATGTAACTGGTCAGGGTGACTGGGTCTACTCAGACAGATGGTGGCAGTGTGTGAAGGGAGCCACACAGCCATTTAGAATGTATGACTTGGAGCAGATATAAAGCAATCTTTCTTCTAATAATTCTGTATCTCTCTCTGTAGCAGGAAAGGCACCTGCTTCCCACACCATCCTCTGCAGCCCATCCCTGCTTACTCCTGGCTCTCTCCCTCTCCCTCCTTCTCCTTCCAGGTCCCAAATGTGGCCAAAACCAAAGCAAATGGTGAGCAGAAAGTCCCCCTTGGAAACCACAGCTGCAATTAGGTATTTGGTGGTCACTGCTGTTCTGTGACACTCCGAGTGTGAACTCCTTGTCGGCAGGAACTCTGCATTATTCACTATGTGTCAGCCCAAACTCCTCACCTACTCTATGTGCTTACTGATAATTCTGTTTGTTGAATAGTACATCAATGACTGTTAAATAGTCTAATATTTGGAGTGGTTCGCATTAACTACAGTCCTCCATTAATAGAGATGAAGATCGCCCTATTTTTAATTAAATTACTTCTTCAATTTACTAATAGAAGCTGAGGTAGGTAAACACACAGGGGCCCTCATTTATCTTTAAGTGGCCCTGCTAGCATGCTTACTGGCAGCCCAGGGCTGAAGTGTGCCTGCTTTGCATCCTGGCACCACTGCTCACTAGCCGGGAACCTTAGGCTGGTCGCTTAATACCGAAGCTCCCTTTCTGGCAGTGAGGATGACATACAAGTATCAAATGAAGGTGATGACAATGTCTACCTTGCAGAGGTGTTGAGGCTGAAGTGAGTGGATACAAGTACATCACACAGACGGTGCCTGGCACATAGTAAGCACGCAGTATTACTGTTGGTCAGTGTGTCCATTCAGTTATAAGAGCAAGGAGTATAGGTCTGTAAAGAGTAATGAAAACAGGGATGCTAGCTAAAATGTCTCCCCAAAGAAAACAGAAGCCCCTGTCTCTGAGTTTACACCAAACCTGGAAACCCTAAGCAATGGCGTTCTAGACTGACAGAGGTGAGGAGCTGCGGTCTCCAGTACAGACAGCAAACCACCGACCCTTTCAGGCTGCCTCTCAGTGTGCTGCCTGGAGCTCAGACCTCCCCGAGGCCGGGGGGGTTGGAAGGTTGATCCTGAGACCAAGTAACTCCTCCTTTGCGCACTATCACATCTGAGTCTGAGGCAAAGTGATTCGTGGTACCCCTCCATATTCACTCTAGATTTAGTTACTGCATGTGCTTAGTAAGTAACAAACTCGGCCTGTATGAAAAGTACCCAAAACATTGAAGTGGGATGGGAGCTAATGTTTAAAGCAAGTTGCAGACTCGTGAATCAGCCTTCTTTCACAGTACAGTTAAACAATTAAATAGGTCATTTTGGAACTAAGAAAATGTTCCTGTTATGGGATACAAGTTGGTTATGAACACATGAACTGTAGGCTGGGGTGGGGGAGGGTTCAATAGGTCTGGATTACTTGTTAATTAAACAGTTAAAGATGACTAGCCACTCCATTCTTAAGTGATCTTGCCATACCCTGTTTCATTCCCTGGCATTTATCTTACTGTTGCAGTAAATTTTATTTCATCTGCCAACTAGACCCAGCTCTTGAGGTCAGGCTTGTGTCCCCAAGCACTTAGAATAATTCCTAGCATAGAGTAAGAACTAAAAAAAAATGTCTGTTGGATGGATAAATGAATGAATCTACAATTCTTATTGGTCTTGTTCTGAGTGTTACTGTTCTTAGAAACAATGAGTTTTTTACCAGAAAAGGGTTTCAAAATCTTACAGTGTGGATCAGTAGTTCTTTCTTCAATGTCGTACAGTGATCTTCATATCTAAATAACTTTGTGATAGTGTCTTCTTTGTGAGATTGATTTCTAGAGTTCATGCTATAAGAGGATTGAGAGAAATAAAGATTATGTTCTTGAACTTTGTTCTTTCATAACACACACAAAAAAAGGACCCTCACAACTATCATGACACTTTCTTTGGGAATGGCTCTTTCTCATGAAAGCGCAATGTCCTGGGGCAGGCCCAGCTGTCACAAGGTCAGTGGGACACCTCCTAAGGGAGCAGACCTGGATGGGATCCCCCAGGTATCCATTAGCTCTGCTGTGTCACTGCTCTCTTCCTCCCAGGCCACCTAGCTGTGGCCAGCCATGCTGTGCCTTTGGTCTCAGAAAAAGACCAAGAGAGAGGCCTTGCTCAGTGCTGAGAACATCATCTCCATGTGTGCAGGTGCAGCATATTAGAGCCCACTTGCCCACACGCTGAAGGGATATCAGCCTTCACAAACTCTCTTCCCTCTCCACTGACAATGCCACGACCACCAATATTCTCTGAGCCCTCTCCCTTTCCTGCCTCTTGCTTTCATTCTCTATGCTCTGGTCCATGAGCCAGCATGTGGGTTCTTGACTGCCCACTCTGGAGATCAATGCCAAGTTCACAGTCGACTCTGACCAGAAAGGGGACTGTAGAATCTCATCATATAAATCTACAGCATACACTTGTTGGCTTCCCCCTTTCAGTGTTCAATTAGACAGTGTGACATTTCCTACTACATAAAGAATGACTGAACCAGCTTACCTGCTGAATGAGTCTCAAATGGGGTATTTTATTGCTACATCTGTACAGCCATCTTAGCTTTTTCCAGCTGTGCAGAAACATATAAATACACACACCTACCACCACTGTTAAGAAACATGTAAAGCTGTGGAATTCCTGAGTCTGAGCTCCTGTGACTCACTGGAACCTGGTTTTCTAAAGAGCACTAGCACGGCCATGGGTGGGCACTTTTGCAGCAGTTTTGAGCAGCTGCAGTACTGAGGTAGGGCAGGGACGTGGACGAGCATCATGATTAACCTTTCCTGCCTAGGATGAAAAATGCTGAGATATAAGCAGTATAGTAAGAACAGGAGGGACTCCATCTTAAGGCTAAGATTCCATTTTAAAAAGCAGAGAATTGAGAAGTTAGACTCCTAACATATTATCTGGTAATCAGACACAACCCAACAGCCTATCTTAAGGCAAGGCAGGCAGTCTTAACTGCTATGTCCCCACTGCTTGAGGGTAACCACTATCTTGGAGAAGAACAAGATAAATTTCTTGTGTTGGGTTTATTTAGCAGAATTAGCTGGAGGACTGATAACAGAGGAGAGGAAACATGGTGTCTCTCACCAAAGGAAGCATCTTGAGACCACAAGTCAAGCTTACGCCAAACAACCCCCCTCTGCCCTTTGCCCCATTCTTGAAAGCCTTGAAAGACAGAATCCCCAAACTTTCAGTTTGCCTCCTCTCTGAGGATGCCTGCACTTTCCTTAAGTGCGTACTTTCAAATAAAGCTTTCTCACTGCTCAAATAATTGTGGCTTGTCTCCTTGATATTTCATATGTCTCCTTCATATTTCCAGTCTTCACTCTGTCTCCACTTCACTCCTAATAAGTAGGAAAGGGCTGCTAAGAGCTCAGATTTGGGCCTGCATGTTTCTGCCCCCTGGGTGACCTGGACGGAACTGCCACTGTGCGATCTGCTCTTAGTAGCCTACCTGAACATCTTTCTTTGGGAAGTTCTAAGAACATAATCTCACACCATCCTGTGCTCCGTGGCTCCCCCAAATCCTGGAGTGGTAGGGGCCAGTCCCCACGCTGTGCAGATCCAAGCGGATGCAGGATGCCAGGTGACCCTGGTTTCTGTAGTTGGGAAGGGAATCTGCCCTAGGCCGAGAACTTTCCCTCTTTCCCTCTGCCCTTATCTGTTCTCTGCTGTCTGCAAGGCAGCTGTCATTCCCTGCTGCTCTTGCTTTAATGAATTCCTTCCTTACCTACACTCATCTGATGTGTTCAAGAATTCTTTCTCGCCCAGAGTCAAGAACCTTCCCCCGTCCAGGTTGAGGTTTCTCCTCATGCTGCACCTGGTGAGCAGGGAGAGACCTCCCCAGATGCAGCGACCCGACAACAGTACCACTGACATGGGGGCCAATAGTTCTTTGTTGTGGGGAGGGGAGTGGCAGTGCCGTCCTGTGCACTGTGGGAGGGTTAGCAGCATCCCTGGCCTCTCCCCCCAGATACTGGTCACACCCCATCCCTGCTGTGACAACCAAGAATGTCTTGTGACATTGCTAAATATCTCCTGAGGAGGTCAAGATAGCCCCCAGCTGAGAACCACTCTTTTAAAATAAATAAAATTCACATTTTAAATCTTACAGACCTGGACAAGGTGCTATAAGACAAGAAAATTATAAAGTAACTTCACTTAAGAAATGAACTCACAGAGTTGCATTCCCGGAACAGTGTGTTGAGCAGGGGGTGGGGGGGGGGGTAGGCGAGCTCAGAACACCTGGAAGGCTGGTGACCAAGGCAGTTTATCAAATATTCATAAATCCCTGTGACAGGGAATTAACTCTGTGGTATATTTTACTTTACAATAGAGCATAGTGTTATCAGTGAATGTGCCGAGATTACAAAGCCTGTTTTTCAATTGGGGCAATTATTGCCTTATATAAATACAGTATGCACATCAACATAAACAAAACACCTCTTAGAGCAAAAGTATAAATTCTAAAATGTCATATTATTAAGTAATTTTTTTACATTTTGGTGTCCCCACAATTTATGTGATAATACAAATCTGAAGTTGTAATAGACATTAGAATGAAAACAGAAACAAATGGCATTCAAGGCAAACAATCCCCATGACCCACAATATCTGTACCATGCAGAGTGGTTAGGAAACATGTATTCCTTTCCTAGAACACTTAACAAGTACATGTTTATAAGCAATTTTACAAGAATATGCTTGAAGCTCCAAGAGTGATGTGGGCAGTGTTGGTATGCATACCCAGAGCACTTAGCTCCATTTCTGCCTCCGCCACTCGCCAAACATATGACCTAGATAGAACCCCTGATAGTCTTATTTTTCATCTAGAGATCGGAAAAATAATTATATTTACCTTATAGTTTAAAGCAATTTTAAATAAGAAAAATGTACATAAAATAAGTTATAAACTGTAAATCACTATGTGAAAGTTCATGATTATTCAATGAAGACTAGTTTGTCATTAAAAAAATGAAGAAAAAGTAACTCAGATCTTCTCTAACCTTTTACAAATTATGATATGTGTATCTAAAATTTAGTTGCTTTTTTACATACCTATTTCTTTTTGCTTTTTGAATTTTATTGTTAACTTCCAGCCACTGAGGCTCATATAATGATGTTAGAAATTGCTTCCATTTGACTTTAGTGGTGGTTTTAAGTCCAAGTCTGGATTTAAAAAAGCAAAAATGTTATTTTAAACACTTTTTCTATAACATTTTGTGGATTAGATGTTTAATATTGAACTGAAAATGGTAGCAATGAATTTATATGAGGTTTCAAACCTAAGGTAAACAAAAAGAATTCAGTAAACAACATAATTCAGTAAAACAGTTCTACAAATGGATTTATAAAAAGCAAGGAAAAATCAAACTGATTATCCACCACTAGGTCTCCATATTCCATTAGTAGTGGCACATACTGGAGGAAGAAACAAAGGGATTTGATTAAAATTCTAATGGCCATGAAATAATTCTTGCAAATTCATTATTTGAAGAGCTCAATTACTGTGGTAGATAGAATACAGGCCCTCGAGGCACCCCTACTCTAATCCCTGGGATCTGTGAATATGGACCTCACATGTCAAAAGGGACTTTGCTGGTGTGGTTGAGGGAATGGGCCTTGAGATGGGAGAGGAGCCTGGGCTATCCAGGTGGGCCCAGTCTAATCACAGAAGTTCTTCAAATCAGAGAATTTCTCCCAAACGCAACCAGACAAAGATGTGTTGACAGGACAAGGGCCAAAGAGATCGGACGCTGGTGACTTTGAAAATGTAGGATTGGGCCACAAACCAAGGAATGCAGGGAGTCTGTACAGCTGGAAAGGGGAAGAAATGGATTCTCCCCTGGAGCCTCCAGAAGGAACACAGCCCTGCTGACACCTTGAATTTAGTTCAGGGAGAACCGTGTTGTGCTTCTAACCTACTGAACTTTAAAGAATACATTGTGTCACTTTAAGCCACTAGGCTTGTGGGAATTTGTTACGGTAGCAATAGAAAACTAGTACAGATTTTAAATCTTGGCAAGAATCAGTAATTGGAAAATTGTTCAAAAAACCAATTGCCAAAGTTAACATGGTCCCATGACAGAGGGACCAATAATTTCAGAACTACAAAATGCCAGCAGGAGTGACCTCATGTGAGCATAGGTTTGGGATTCAGAAAAACCAGAGTACAAGTGCCTGCTCCCTCACTTCTTACCCATGTGACCTCAGAGAAGTTGCTTACTATTCTGATTCTCTACTTTTATCATCTGTAAACTATTGGGAATAATAATATGTACTGGAAGGTGTGGATAAAATGAAAGTTCCTGTGGCCAGGATTCTCACCTGGCCCTGGTTGGCTAGCTCACTACACACATGTGGGCAATATGTTGCTATTGACTCTATATAAAGAGCTCCGCTCAGTGCTCTGGGCAACACAGTGGCACAGCTGCAGGGGAGCAGAGCTGAGGCTGGAGTGGTGGCAGCACCGAGGACAGAGGCCCAGAGGACGGCTGTGCAGGCAGAGAGGCCCAGAGGACAGCTGTGCAGGCAGAGAGGCCCAGAGGCAGAGACTGGCTTGCTGCATGCAGACTCGCTCTGAGGGAACAGGATTTTAGTGATTGACCTGCCACCATGGAAATAAAGTTGGGTTTAACCCTTTCACCCCAAGAATGTTCTACTGCTATTTCTTTGATCACACTGAATCCATAGTGAACTTGCAGGGGCTGAAACCCACTGGCAAGTTAGGAGGGTTGCTGTAAGGATTAGAGATAGTAAGTCAAAAGCCCCTATTGCAATACCAGATCACCAGCAAGTGTTCAATCACACACCCTTCCCCACCGTCTCATTGCTTACATATTAAGCATTACTTATGCTTCTGTAACTGTGGTGCAAAATATTTGGGCTAAGATCCTTAAACACACATATGAGATGCCAGTGGCATGAGACAGGCTAGTCTGTTTTGATTGCTAAAAACTGGGGGCTGAAAGAAGTGGTCTCATGTGGATCAAATGTGGGCCACGAGAGAGCATGCAAGCCTGCGTGTGTGCCCACACAAACACATACGGGAGATGGGAGAGGAGCCTGGGTTATCCTGGTGGGCCCAGTCTAATCACAGAAGTTCCTGCCCAAGAAGGGCACCCAGAGTAATGAACAGGCCCAGAGAGAGAAGGTGTTCCCCATATATTTCCAGATTCCCTGGGGCTGAGGAAGGAACAAGCAGTCAGCTGAGGTAGAGATGCATTTGCTCTCATCAAAGAGCCAGGATGTGAGACCCAAATGAAATTCAAAAGACCCAGAAAGGTTCTCACGAAAGGAAATATCTTCAGACACTTGAGAGCCCAGAGAGGCAGTTTCCAGCTCACGCAGTGCCGGTGAAATAAGAACACATGTGCTCGCCCTGCCTTCTCTCCTTCCTCCTTGCACTCCAGCTCCTGGAGGAGTCAGAAGCAGAGTTAGCAAAGTGAGGAAGGAAGAGAAGTGCAGAGTGCAGAGAGGGAAAAGAAGCCATTTGTGCCCCCCTTATTCTGACCTTAGGGCAACAGGCCCTACGTGGGTGAGGGAACACAATTCCCATTTAAACCTAGTCTACAGCTTTGACTACAATGTGGGACTGGCTATTGCAACTACTAAGCTGAGGTTCTTTGTATGATCCACGACAAACCAGAGAAATCAAGGTCTGCTCAGTGTTACTATCCAGGGGCAAAAGAACTAATCCAATTGAGCAAATTTAAAGGAACAATGAGAAACAAAATTTAGTTGCTTTAAGATTATGGTCCAAGAGTCTTGTCAGCTGTACTCTGGTTACACGTGCATCCATCCATCCAGCTACCCATCCATTCAGACATCCACATGCGGCCAAGCTCCCATCTTTTTTCAATTGAATCATTGCAATAATCTCCTAATTGGTCTCCTTGTCCCTACTCCTGCCTTCCTCTAATACATTTTCATACTTTAATCAGCCTGCTCTTTTTGACATGCAAACATGATCAGATTACTCTCTTGCTTAGAATGTTTCCATGACTTCCCACTGCTCTTAGGATAAAAACTAAAATCCTCTGCACATGTGGGCCTTACTCGCATCTCAAGCTCATCTCATACCATGCGGCCCCTGCTCTCTTAGCTGTAGCCATGCTAGTGCTTTAGCTTCAAAATGGTTGGGCTCCTTCTAGCCCTACGTCCCTTACAGTCACTGATTCCTTTGCCAATTGCCACATTCCCCATCATTCCTTCCTTCCCATACTTTACGTAGTTAATTCTACAGCTTTTCCAAGTCTCAGCTTAATCATTACTTTCTCAAGGATGCCTTCCCCGATTTCCATAACCAGAGATATTCGCCCTATTAGCCTGTCTCATAGCACTATCTCCTTCCTTTATAGCATTTGTCATTAAGCATTAATAATATTAACACTTAACATTTGTATAGCACTTTATGATTATGATTATAGCAGCAAATATTTGATAAAAATTTTTGTTATTATCTGCTAGTAGCACCATGTATGTGGTCAAGAGAAGGAAAGAAAGAGACTGATTTCAGTAGGCATATATGGCAACGTCTACGAAGTAGACTGTGACAGTGGTTTAATGCACTGCTATTCACATACAGAACAAAGGTTCATCTTTCATACTCAGCCTTTCTTCCCCAAACTTTACCTGCATTTTGATAAATTGTTTAATCTACGTGTTTTCACCTTAAACTTCAGCAAGTTAGATTTTAATTTTCCATAGAGGAAACACTGTCACTATTATTAAAAATAGAATTAGCTTCATATATTTTGTTCAGGAAATTACCTTGCTCTTTGCAAAAAATATGAAATTAGATCTTCATTACACATAGTAAAATAAATTCAAAATAGATTAAAAGGTTAAATGTAAAAAATAGGACCACTAAAAAAAAAAGAAAATCCACGTATATATTCATTTGGTATTTTTTTTATTTTAGTGTCATTAATATACAATTACATGAGCAATATTGTGGTTACCAGATTCCCCCCATTATCAAGTGCCCACCACATACCCCATTACAGTCACTGTCCATCAGTGTAGTAAGATATTATAGAGTCACTACTTGTCTTCTCTGTGCTATACTGCCTTCCCTGTGCCCACCCCTACATTATGTGTGCTAATTGTAATGCCCCTTATTCCCCTTCTCTCTCCCTTACCACCCATCCACCCCAGTCCCTTTCCTTTTGGTGACTGTTAGTCCATTCTTGGGTTCGGTGAGTCTTCTGCTCCTTTGTTCCTTCAGTTTTGTTCTTATGCTCCACAGATGAGTGAAATCATTTGGTACCTGTCTTTCTCCACCTGGCTTATTTTACTAAGTATAATACCCTCTAGCTCCATCCATGTTGTTGCAAATGGAAGGACTTGTTTTCTTCTTATGGCTGAATAATATTCCATTGTGTATATGTACCACATCTTCTGTATCCATTCATCTACTGATGGGATACTTAGGTTGCTTCCATTTCTTGGCTATTGTAAATAGTGCTGCGAGAAACATAGGGGTGCATCTGTCTCTTTCAAATTGGGCTGCTGCATTCTTAGGGTAAATTCCTAGGAGCGGAATTCCTGAGTCAAATGGTATTTTTATTTTGAGTTTTTTGAGGAACCTCCATACTGCTTTCCACAATGGTTGAACTAATTTGCAGTCCCACCAGCAGTGTAGGAGGGTTCCCCTTCCTCCACATCCTTGCCAACATTTGTTGTTGTTTGTCTTTTGGATGGTGGCCATCCTAACTGGTGTGAGGTGATATCTCATTGTGGTTTTAATTTGCATTTCTCTGATGATTACCTATGTGGAGCATCTTTTCATGTGCCTGTTGGCCACATGAATTTCTTCTTTGGAGAAGTGTCTGTTCATATCCTCTGCCCATTTTTTAATTGGATTACTTCTTTTTGTTTGTTGAGGCATGTGAGCTCTTTATGTATTTTGAATGTCAATCCATTATTGGATATGTCATTTATGAATATATTCTCCCTTTTAAAAAAATTTTGCTATCATTAATGTACAGTTACATGAACAACATTATGGTTACTAGGCTCACCCTATTATCAAGTCCCCACCACATACCCCATTACAGTCACTGTCCATCAGCATAGTAAGATGCTATAGAGTCACTACTTGTCTTCTCTCTGTTATACTGCCTTACCCATGTCCCCCCACCCCCACCTTATGTGTGCTAATCGTAATACCCCTTTTTCCCCCTTATCCCTCCCCACCCATCCTCCCCAGTCCCTTTCCCTTTGGTAACTGTTAGTCCATTCTTGGGTTCTGTGAGTCTGCTGCTGTTTTGTTCCTTCAGTTTTTGCTTTGTTCCTATACTCCACAGATGAGTGAAATCATTTGATACTTGTCTTTCTCCACCTGGCTTATTTCGCTGAGCATAATACCTTCTAGCTCCATCCATGTTGTTGCAAATGGTAGGATTTGTTTTCTTCTAATGGCTGAATAATATTCCATTGTGTATATGTACCACATCTTCTTTATCCATTCATCTACTGATGGACACTTAGGTTGCTTCCATTTCTTGGCTATTGTAAATAGTGCTGCAATAAACATAGGGGTGCATCTGTCTTTTCAAATTGGGCTGCTGCATTCTTAGGGTAAATTCCTAGGAGTGGAATTCCTGGGTCAAATGGTATTTCTATTTTGAGTTTTTTGAGGAACCTCCATACTACTTTCCACAGTGGTTTACATTCCCACCAACAGTGTAGAAGGGTTCCCTTTTCTCCGCATCCTCGCCAACATTTGTTGTTGTTTGTCTTTTGGATGGTGGCCATCCTAACTGGTGTGAGGTGATATATCATTGTGGTTTTAATTTGCATTTCTCTCATGATTAGCGATGTGGAGCATCTTTTCATGTGCCTGTTGGCCATCTGAATTTCTTCTGTGGAGAAGAGTCTTTTCAGTTCCTCTGCCCATTTTTTAATTGGCTTATTTGCTTTTTGTTTGTTGAGGTGTGTGAGCTCTTTATATACTTTGGACATCAACCCCTTAACGGATATGTCATTTATGAATATATTCTCCCATACTGTAGGATGTCTTTTTGTTCTATTGATGGTGTCCTTTGCTGTACAGAAGGTTTTTAGTTTGATATAGTCTCACTTGTTCATTTTTGCTTTTGTTTCCCTTGTCCAGGGAGATATGTTCATGAAGAAATTGCTCATGCTTATGTCCAAGAGAGTTTTGCCTATGGTTTCTTCTAAGAGTTTTATGGTTTCATGACTTACATTCAGGTCTTTGATCCATTTTGAGTTTACTTTTGTGTATGGGGTTAGACAGTAATCCAGTTTCATTCTCTTACATGGAGCTGTCCAGTTTTGCCAACACCAGCTGTTGAAGAGGCTGTCATTTCCCCATTGTATATCCAAGGCTCCTTTATCATATATTAATTGACCATATATGCTTGGGTTAATATCTGGACTCTCTATTCTGCTCCACTGGTCTATGGGTCTGTTCTTGTGCCAGTACTAAATTGTCTTGATTACTGTGGCTTTATAGTAGAGCTTGAAATTGGGAAGCGAGATCCCCCCTGCTTTATTCTTTTCAGGATTGCTTTGGCTATTCGAGGTCTTTTGTGTTTCCATATGAATTTTAGAACTATTTGTTCCAGTTTGTTGAAGAATGCTGTTGGTATTTTGATAGTGATTGCATTGAATCTGTAGATTGCTTAGGCAGGATGGCCATTTTGACAATATTAATTCTTCCTAGCCAAGAGCATGGGACAAATTTTCATTTATGAGCCTCCTCTTTAATTTCTCTTAAGAGTGTCTTGTATAGTGACTCTATGGCATCTCACTACGCTGATGGACAGTGACTGTAATGGGGTTGGGGGGGGAGGACCTGATGAAGGGGGTAGTGTAATCACCATAATATTACTCATTTAATTGTAGATTAATGATATCAAAATAAACTTATAAAAAAAAGAGTGTCTTGTAGTTTTCAGGGTTATTCACTCGGTATTTGAATAAGAATGGATTTTTAAGCAAAACTTATGAGAGGAAATCAAACTTAACTATTTTATTACAACAAAATAAAAATCTGTATATCCCAGAAATATTAAAACAAAATTTAAGGGCCAAACAAGATTTACAAAGTTATCTATCATAAATATACATAACAAATCATTAATATTCTTAAAACATGTAATGCTTATGCAAATTAATATGAAAATACTAAAACTTGACTTCTTCCAGTAATGGTGGAGCAAGATCTGACTAGACCAATCCTCCTGCAGATAGTCAAAATCAACTCTGGGAAGAATCCCACAAGTAGCTTCCTAATTGCACTATAGAGTGAACGGAAGTGAGCAACCTCTGGTGGGGAATTCAAATTGAGAAGAATGGAGTTGTGAGGAATATTTTCAGTGCTGTTAGACTAGGACAAAGCACTTCAGCATGAGGATGGCAAGGGCAGCAGTGCAAAAATAATGAAGACTTCATGGCCTGGAAAACTAGAAGAACAAACCCAAATAAACCACAGCCCCTAGAAAGAAACAGAAAATTCTGGAATAGAAAGAGCCAGAGGGATCACCATATTCTGTCCCCCCACATTTCTGACTAGATCCTGAATCTCACATGCTGAGAACCTACTCAAAATACCTTAGCCAAACACAAAAAATATGAACAAAGATCAGAGCTGATAACCCAAGAAATATAGTATGCAGTTTGAGTCCAACCAACAGAATTGCCTACTAAAACAAAAGAAACAACATTCACTGAAAAAAAAAGCAAGAACAGAATTTAGAGTCTCCACAATTTAACAGTAAAAATGTCCAAGATAGAATCTAAAATTATAGTACATATGAAAAAGCAGGAAAATGGGATGTACCCCAAGTAACCCAAATGTTGGCATTAACAGAAAAAGCTTTTAACAGCAATGATTATGGGTAACATCAGTGAAATAAATGAAAATGTGCATACAATGAATCAAAAGATATAAAATCTCAGCAGAGAATGGACATAATAAAAAGAACTAAATGGAAATTTTATGAAAAAATACTATATGAATTTTTTAAGTCACTTGATAGAATTAACAAAATAATGGGAAGAATAGAGAAAAGAGCAAGTGAACTTAAATACAAATCAACAGAAACAATATGAAGAACACAGAATACACATATATTTATAAAATGAACAGAGCCTCAAAAACACAGTCCTAGTCTGACATACATGTAATTGGAGTCACAGAAGGAGAGGAAAGGAAGAATGGAGCAGAAAAAAAAGACATAAAGTCCAAAATTTCCCCAAATTAAAGATACACATTTACAGACTTAAGATGCTCAACACCAAGCAAGATGCTCATGAAAAAGGCTATGCTAAGGCACCTCAGTTACAAGGCTGAAAGCCAAATTCAAAGGGTAAATCTTGAATGCAATAAAAGAAAAATTACTCATCATATACAGGACAACAATTAACAGATGACTTCTCATCCAAAATAATGGAAGCCAAAAGCAGTGGAACAATATCATTAAGTGCTAAAAGAAAGAACAACGTTACAAGAATTTTCCTAGAAAATGTCCTTCAACAATGAAGGAGAAATGAAGACATTTCTAAATAAAAGAAAGATAAGGGAATCCATCTTTCACACAACTGTACCTCAATAAAGGAAGTTCTTCAGCTGAAGGAAAATGATAGCATATGGAAACCTTGACTCTTCAGAAAAGAATGAAGAGAGTATCAGAAATGGCAAATAAATGAAAAAATACAAAAGGTTATTTTTTTCTTTTTCCTCCTTAATTTCTTAATGGTTATTTAAAGCAAAAAAGTAATAAATAACATTGTTTATGGTGTTTATATCATAGGTAGATATAATGCATAAAATACTGCCAGTATAAGGACATGGGGTGGGGGAAGGATATATACCTATATGCTTACATAGGTTCTACATTTTATGTGAAGTAGTATAATATTAACAATATGTAGACTAGGAACAGTAAAGATGCATACTATAATCACCAGAGCAACCATCAAAAATTTAGCTAAAAAGTATAGCTAAAGACCATAAGAAATAAAACAATATTCAAATAATCTAAAAAGAAGACTGGAGAATAGGAACAAACAGACAAAAATAAACAAGGCACAAGGAGAGGGAAAAAATTGGAAGACCCAAATCCAAACATATCAATAACTACTTTACATACTAATGTACTTTAAATAAATCACTCATGAAGAGATATAAAAAATATTCTTAGCAAAATTTTAACAAATAAAATCAAACAATATATTAAAAGGGATAATATACCATGACTAAGTGGGGTTTAGCCCCAGGATGCAATATTGGCTTAACATTGGAAAGTCAATCAATGTAGTGAACTATATTAATAGATTAATGGAGAAAAACTACATGATCGTCAGACTAGATAGATGCAGAGAAATTATTTGACAAAATTCAGCATACATGACAAAATATTTCAGCAAAAAAGGAATAGAAAGGATCTGTTACATAAAAAAGGACATCTATAAGAAATCCATGGCTAACATCATACTATGGTGTAAGATGGAATGCTATCCAAGATTAGGAACAAGGCAAGAATATCCAATCTTACAATTTCTGGCAACATTGTATTTAATGTTCTACCCAGTAAAATAAGGCAAGGAAAAGAAATAAAAGGCATACAGATTGTAAAGGAAGATATAAGCTTGCCTTTATTTGCAGATAACATGACTGTGTATTTAGAAAACACTAGGGAATCTAAAGATATTAGAATTAATTAATCAGTGAATTTATTAAGACCATAGTGTTCTAAGTTAATATACAAAAATCAATTATATTTCTAATTACTAGGTGGAAAATGAAATTCTTAAAAATCCCATATACAGTTGCATCAAAAAAATACTTAGGAATAAATATAATACACGTAAGATCTGAGCATTGTAAACAACAAAACCTTGCTTAGGGAAATTAAAGACCTAAATAAATGGAAAGATGTACCATGTTAATCGAGTGGAAAAATGAATATTGTTAAAGTGGCAACTCTCTTCAATGTATTAGCAAAATCCTAGCAGTTTTTTTTTGACATATTGACAAGCTAATTCTAAAATTAATATATAAAAAGGGCACAGGATGTAGACTAGTCAGACAATTTTGAAATAGAAGACAAGTTTGGAGGACTTACACAACCTAATTCAAAACTTAACTATTTAGCTGAAGTAATAAAGACAGTGTGGTATTGATGTAAAAATAGACTATACATTAATGGAAAAGACTGGAATCCAGAAATCTACTCACACTTATTATGGTCAATTGATTTTCCACAAAGGTACAAGATAGCTCATTGGAGAAATGATAGCATTTTTAATAAATGATGGTTGAATAACTGGATAGCTATTCAGAAACAGAATGAACCTTAACCATTCTCTCCACCATACACAAAAATTAAGTAGAAATGGACTGAAAATGTAAGAGCTAAAATTATTAAATTTCTAGAAGAAAACATAGGATTAAATCCTTGTGATATTAGGCTAGGCCAAGATTTGTGAAAATGGACCTCGCCTATAAATTACCCATAAAATTTTTTATATGGACAAATGGACTTCATCAAAATTCAAAACTTTTGTACTTCAAAAGACAGAGTTAAGAAAATAAAAAACAAGCCACACTGAGGAATATTTGAAAAATACGTATGTGACAAAGAGCTCATATTCAGAATAAAGAACTCCTGCAAACCAATAATAGTAAAATACAATCCAAAAAAAAGGACAAATGATTTGTACAGATACTTAAAAAATATTATATATAATGGCCAATAATCACATGAAAAGAGGCTCAACATCATTAGTCATCAGGAAAGTGTGAATTAAAAACAGAATGAGATACATCGGCACACCACTAGAAGGCCTGAATTTAAGAAGACTGGCAGCACTAAGCATCAGTGAGCATGTGGAGCATCTGGAATTCTTGCATGTTGCTGGTAGAATTGCAAAATGGTACAGCTACTTTGGAGAACAGTTTGATGGTGTCTTATAAATGTAAACACACATCATACAATCCAGCAATTTTACTACTAGGTATTTTTCAAGAGAAATGAAGACATGTGTCCACGTAAAGACTTGTATATGACTGTTCCTAGCAGTATCTTCCATAATGACCCCAAAATGAGAATCCAAATTTCTATCAACTGGTGAGTGAATAAACAAAAATTGTGGAATATCAATACTATGAAATACTACTCAGCAATAATGATGAATGGAATGTTGAGAGATGTAACAACATGGATGAATCTTAAAAACATGGTAAGTGAAGAAAGTAGTCAAACACAAAGACTACATACTGTATGAATCCATTTATGAGAACTCCTAGAAAAGGTGAAACTACGGTGAAAATGACAGAGAGCAGATCAGTGGTTGATGGAACTGAGGATCAGCGGAGGGACTGGTTACAAAGCAAAAGAGTAGAATTTTAGGGTGATGGAAGTGTACTATATATTGACTGTGGTAGTAGTTACATACAGCTGCCAAATCTCATTAAACTATATGCTTTAGAATGAATTTACTTTTATGTAATACACTGGAGTAAAAAACAATTTAACACAGGAATTGGGCAAAGGACATGAACAATTGTTCACAGAGAAAGTACACGTAACTTTTAAACATGAAAAACATGGAGCTGCAATCAAGGACATGCAAATCAAAACAACAATGAGGAATTGTGCTTTTACCTATCAAATTAGCAAGGATTTAAAACCGGCAATGTGAATTGATGGCAAAAGCACTCTCATGAACCTCCCTCATTAGCATAAATTAACACCTTTCTGAAATGCATTTTAGAAATATGTTAATATAAGCCTTAGAAATGTTCAAACCCTTTGATTCAATGGTTAACAAAACATTCTGTAGCTTTAAAAATAAAGGTGTTTTCAATTACTGAAATTGGAAAAAGAACAAATGAGGCCCAAAGTCACCAGAAGGAGGGACATAATAAAGATTAGAGAAGAAATAAATAAAATTGAGAAGAATAAAACAATAGAAAAATCAATGAAACCAAGAGCTGGTTCTTTGAAAAAATAAACAAAATAGATAAACCCCTAGCCAGACTCATTAAGAGAAAAAGAGAGTCTACACACATAAACACAATGAGAAATGAGAAAGGAAAAATCACGACGGAACCCACAGAAATACAAAGAATTATAAGAGAATATTGTGAGACTCTATATGCTAACAAGCTGGAAAACATAGAAGAAATGGACAACTTCTTAGAAAAATACAACCTTCCAAGACTGACCAAGCAAGAAACAGAAAAACTAAACAGACCAATCACCAGTGACGAAATCGAATTGGTAATCAAAAAACTACCCAAGAACAAAACCCCGGGCCTGATGGATTCACCTCTGAATTCTACCAGACATATAGAGAAGAAATAACACCGATTCTCCTTAAAGTTTTCCAAAAAATAGAAGAGGAGGGAATACTTCCAAACTCATTCTATGAAGCCAGCATCACTCTAATACCAAAACCGGGCAAAGACCTCACCAAAAAAGAAAATTACAGACCAATATCCCTGATGAACGTAGATGCAAAAATACTCAACAAAATATTAGCAAACCGAATTCAAAAATACATCAAGAGGATCATACACCATGATCAAGTGGGATTCATCCCAGGGATGCAAGGATGGTACAACATTCGAAAATCCATCAACATCATCCACCACATCAACAAAAAGAAGAACAAAAACCACATGATCATCTCCATAGATGCTGAAAAAGCATCTGACAAAATTCAGCATCCATTCCTGATTAAAACTCTCAACAAAATGGGTATAGACGGCAAGTACCTCAACATCATAAAGGCCATATATGACAAACCCACAGCTAACATCATACTTAACGGCGAGAAGCTGAAAGCTTTTCATCTAAGATCGGGAACAAGACAGGGATGCCCACTCTCTCCACTGTTATTCAATATAGTACTGGAGGTCTAGCCACGGCCATCAGACAAAACAAAGAAATACAAGGCATCCAGATTGGTAAAGAAGAAGTCAAATTGTCACTATTTGCAGATGACATGATACTGTACATAAAAAACCCTAAAGACTCCACTCCAAAACTACTAGAACTAATATCTGAATTCAGCAAAGTTGCAGGATACAAAATTAACACACAGAAATCTGTTGCTTTCCTATACACTAATGATGAACTAACAGAAAGAGAAATCAGAAAAACAATTCCATTCACAATTGCATCAAAAAGAATAAAATACCTAGGAATAAACCTAACGAAGGAAGTGAAAGACCTGTACTCTGAAAACTACAAGACACTCCTAAGAGAAATTAAAGAGGACACTAACAAATGGAAATGCATCCCATGCTCTTGGCTAGGAAGAATAAATATTGTCAAAATGGCTATACTACCTAAAGCAATCTACAGATTCAATGCAATCCCTATCAAACTACCAACAGCTTTCTTCAATGAACTGGAACAAATAATTCTAAAATTCATATGGAACCACAAAAGACCCCGAATAGCCAAAGCAATCCTGAGAAGGAGGAATAAAACAGGGGGAATTACACTCCCTGACTTCAAGCTCTACTACAAAGCCACAGTAATCAAGACAATTTGGTATTGGCACAAAAACAGACCCACAGACCAGTGGAACAGAATAGAAAATCCAAACATTAACCCAAACATATACAGTCAATTAATATTTGATAAAGGAGCCTTGGATATACAATGGGGAGATGACAGCCTCTTCAGCAGCTGGTGTTGGAAAAACTGGACAGCTACATGTAAGAGAATGAAACTGGACTACTGTCTAGCCCCATACACAAAGGTAAACTCAAGGTGGATCAAAGACCTGAATGTAAGTCATGAAACCATAAAACTCTTAGAAAAAAACATAGGCAAAAATCTCTTGGACATAAACATGAGCAACTTCTTCATGAACATATCTCCCCGGGCAAGGGAAACAAAAGCAAAAATGAACAAGTGGGACTATATCAAGCTGAAAAGCTTCTGTACAGCAAAGGACACCATCAGTAGAACAAAAAGACATCCTACAGTATGGGAGAATATATTCATAAAAAACGTATCTGATAAAGGGTTGACATCCAAAATATATAAAGAACTCATGCACCTTAACAAACAGAAAGCAAATAATCCAATTAAGAAATGGGCAGAGGACATGAATAGACACTTCTCCAAAGAAGAAATTCAGATGGCCAACAGGCACATGAAAAGATGCTCCACATCGCTAATCATCAGAGAAATGCAGATTAAAACCACAATGAGATATCACCTCACACCAGTGAGGATGGCCAACATCCAAAACACAAACAACAACAAATGTTGGCGAGGATGTGGAGAAAAGGGAACCCTCCTACACTGCTGGTGGGACTGCAAATTAGTTCAACCATTGTGGAAAGCAGTATGGAGGTTCCTCAAAAAACTCAAAATAGAAATACCATTTGACCCAGGAATCCCACTCCTAGGAATTTACCCTAAGAATGCAGCAGCCCAGTTTGAAAAAGACAGATGCACCCCTATGTTTATCGCAGCACTATTTACAATAGCCAAGAAATGGAAGCAACCTAAGTGTCCATCAGTAGATGAATGGATAAAGAAGATGTGGTACATATACACAATGGAATATTATTCAGCCATAAGAAGAAAACAAATCCTACCATTTGCAACAACATGGATGGAGCTAGAGGGTATTATGCTCAGTGAAATAAGCCAAGCCGAAAAAGACATGTATCAAATGATCTCACTCATATGTGGAGTATAAGAACAAAGAAAAATTCTGAAGGAACAAAACAGCAGCAGACTCACAGAACCCAAGAACGGACTAATAGTTACCAAAGGGAAAGGGACTGGGGAAGTTGGGTGGGAAAGGAGGGATAAGAGGGAAAAAGGGGCATTATGATTAGCACATGTAATGTTGGGGGGGCATGGGGAGGGCTGTACAACTCAGAGAAGACAAGTAGTGATTCTATAGCATCTCACTATGCTGATGGACAGTGACTGTAATGGGGTTGGTTGGGGGGACCTGATGAAGGGGGTAGTTTAGTAACCATAATGTTGCACATTTAACTGTAGATTAATGATACCAAAATAAATTATTAAAAAAAAAAGAAGCAGTAATGAACAAAGTGGTAATCACGGGAAAACTGAAAAAGCATAGACAGTATTAAAAAAAACAAAACAAAACAGTAATAATGACTAATTCAGGTACTATCAAAACAAGGCCGGATCAGAACACTAGTCAATGGTAAACAATGCAAGGTGGAGCAGTTTATTTTATCCAGGACATTAGAAATATTAACTTTAGGCTTTATAAATTTAGAACACGCTTACAATTAAGGGTAATCTCTATAAAAATAGAAATAAAATGTTTACCTCTCAGGACAGTGGAGGGAAAAAAGAGTGATAAGGAAAACTTGCAGAGAGCCGAACACAATGGAGCATAACTGAAAAGGAAGAGAGCAGAGAAAATCAGAGAATACAAAATAAACCGGTGGGGGAGAAAATCCAAACACAGCCACCACAATAAATGGAAAGAGACTAAACTTGACCATTAAAAAGGCAAATATGCTCATTTTTAAAATACAAATATATACTATTTTACAAGAAACACACCTAAAATATGATAATAAAGGAGTGAAGGTTAAGGGATGGGAAAAGAGATACCTGACAAATGCTCAGAAATCAAAAGAAAACTGTTCTGGGTATTTTTATATCAGATAAGCTAGACCACAAAAGCCAGATAGATGAAAGGGTAACGATATAATTATAAAGCGACCGGTTTCCCAGGAAGATCTGTGCACAGGAGACATACCTGATTTGTCATTTGTAATACTGGCACTTGGACGTCACCTTGCTATTGTCTCTCGTGCCCTGTTCCACTAGGAATCCTGGGCGGAGGCAACAGAGGGCAGGACTCAGAAATCTGTGGGTCCTTGGCTGGGACAGGTTATAATCACAGCACAACTCTGCTGCCCTTAGCCTCCTAATACACTTCCCATCATCATGTCCATCATTGTCACCACCCTGGCAAGTCAGCCACCCTGGCTTGGGACGACTTGTTACTTATTTCTGCATTGTTAGCACCTCCACAATGTCTGGCAGAGAAAGGCACTTGATATGCATCCATTAATTTTGAATATCATAATTCTGAACAGTATGAAGCTAATAGGAAGAATGTCTATAATATGCACTTCTATTTAAAAAGCGCCATATAAAACTATAGATGTACTTTGATTACAAATATGAAAAGGTCATATATGTGTGTGGATACAAAGTGGAAAAGAATGTGAAAAATGAAAACAGTAAATGTGTTACATAAGGTGGATGGTGACTTTCTGGTTTTTACTTCTATTATTGTTATTAAATTATTATTTGTATAATTTTGAAAGTGAAATAAAAAGACATGGCTATATCATCTTTAGCTATCCAAGAAAGTAATTCCTAAAAATGCCACCATATATAGGCAGGGCAATAGAGATGTTTTCTGAGTCATGGACATGTTTACTCTTTGGGCCAAATTTTGCCATTCACCCTAGAAGCATGGAGGTCAGGCATAGTGGCTCTCCTTAGACACACCGAGAGGGAAGGAGCGGGCTGTGGGCAGTGACCTCAGCTGGCCTAAGAATACTATTTTTTTTTCCTCTCCTTCTCTTATGTCTCTCCTTTCTAGGTAACCCTGAAGTGTCCACCAATTATCCAGAGTTTCACAGGATAATCTTTCTATCAACCCCTACCCTACTTCCCCTGAGAAAGGGTTATCTGAGTTACCCGGACAGAACAGCAGGCAAATTAAAGACAGTATTCCTTACTCAGAGTTTGGTCTACATAGACCATTTCCAACTGATAGGAAACAGGGATTCTTGGTGAGATGGCTGATCCTGGGTTGGGGCAAGAGATGTATTAGAAGAGCCTGGAGCATTGTGTTACGCCAGAAAGCAAGAGAGCCGGGAGAGAGGATCAGGGTCACACCAACAGGACCAGGAGCTAACACAAAAAGGCTCCCGCTGGCCCAGGTGGAACAAAGGGAGGATCAGTGGGAAGAATGACTGTATGAACTGAAACACATCAAACATACTTTCAGCAGTTCCTGAGGGGTTCAAAGTTTTTAAAAGAAAAATCACTCATTGCCCACTTTTAGGAGGACGCTAGGGAACCAATTCATTACTTTGAAAAGTAGTAAGCAGTGGGGAAGACCCAAGGGGAGCCTGCCTTTCTTACCCTGACTCTTCTATTGTTGCCAAGTAATCAGAGGGGAAGCATTCCTGACAGAAGTACTCCAACCAATTAAAAAAGAAATGAGAGATGTGGAGTATCACCACTTTACAATCCTAAGTGAACTAATGGATACAGGTATGATCAACAATGGCTGATAACATCACGACAAGACAGACAACCAGTCTAGTTACGGCTGCCACCACCAATGAAGTATTTTTGCTAAAAAAATTGAACGTGGGTCTGTGCATCTATCAGTGGAGGGGCAGGAGGTTGTGGGAGGGAGACAGGAGAACATTTTGAATGTCACCATGGGTTGCAATCAGCCAAATTTAGATTGTAAAAAACTGCACATAACGAACAATCCAGACTTCTACAAATACATCATAAGGGGAAAAAATTAACAAATGGAGAGACCCTATAGATAAAAAAAAAAGATGGCAAAATCAATCCACTACAAAGCACATACCTTATTTGGATCCTGACTCAAACAAATCATAAAAGAAAATATGAGAAGAGTTAAAATATGAGATCAGCTAAATTTGATCTCTGGGTGGATATTTATTAATATTATTGAAAATTCTATTAGATGTGAAAATGGCATTTTTACCACATTTAAAATTTTTTTATCTTTTAGAGAGACATAGAGATCTCTTCAATGAACTATGATGTCTGGTATTTATTTAAAAAATATCCAGGGCTGAGAAAAAATAGGCAGGAATAGAAATGAAATGATTGCCTCTGAATTGAATACCGGAGCTAGGTAGTGGGCACATTAGTAGGTTCATAATAGTATCCTCTTTAATTTTGTATATGTTTGAAATTTTCAATAAAAAAATTCTAAACCATTAATAAAATATAAATGAAGCTGTTCCTTATTCTCATAGTTGACGTTTGGGAAAAAGTGTCAAGGAAACAATGGGACTCTTACCTTTTCATTAGCTGGATAAAAATTCTTCTTGGTAATCGGTATACAAAGGCGTCGAGGACAACCTGCAGGTAATTCAGAGAAATGTACCCACTTTTGGAGGGGTCTCCTGGACTCAGAGCTTTCCCAACCTTTTCCTAGGACTTCAAAAGCTGCAATGAATTAAAATTAGTGTTGCATTCATAGAAATCAACTTCACGGAGCTATTGAACCATTTTATTTTTACCAAAACCTCGTCACATTTTCCCCTCCAAATACCGATCAAAAAGGTTCCTATGGCATGTACTGAACTTCAAATGTTTAATTGATGAGCTCACTACAAAACAGTATCCCCAGTCACAGCTACTCAAGTGACAAGGCAGACAACTTTCTCGGAGAAACACAGCACATAGGATAGCTCTATCTCACATTTCAGAGCTAAAAATACTCAGTGGATCTGCCAGTTTGATACATCTTTCTTAATATACTTTCAAGCCATTCCTACTGTGAGCCCATACTAAGTTTTTCCTGATTAAGTCAGGTTAATCAAACAAAAAAGCCGACAACATTTTATTAAAAATAGAAGTAGCTTTTAGAGTAAGGAAAATCATTAATATAAGGTTTGCATAAACCTAATAGGCAGTGGACATTTCTTTAATTATTCTTTTTTTTTTAAATGGAGAACTACAAAGACCCAGAGTGAATAAGCTTTTTGCTTATGGGACTTCTCAAATCCAGTGAAGCAGGTTAACTACTGAGTTTTATATGACTCATAAAAATACTATGAAGATTGTTTTCATGTTCAAAGGTTTTCCTGCTGTTTATTATTGTGCAATAACAATATTCTCCAGTATTTCCAACCTCTCCACTTTGTCTGAATTCAGTTTCTCCTGCTCACTGTAACAAGAAGAGAAACAAAATAACCATCAACTTGGGGTAAAAAATGACTTTTTTTAAGAAGCTGCTGGAACATGGAAATATATACACAAGAGTCTCTATCCACTAAAGGAATAAGAAGTAGATTCATTAAAATTTTCTTAGGGTGCACAGAATATTGGAAATCTAAGGGTAAAATCTTTAAAAATATTTAGAGAGTTACAAGGCCTAAGCTTCTTAGAAAGTTGCATAAAATTATCCCAAAATGTGGCTAAATTTGCCCATGTCTCTTTCAGGGAGGTGAGTTGCTTGGAAGAAGACTCTTGTGGATGGAAGTCGGAGCCAGACATGGAACGTATTTATTGTATTAATGAAATTCACCTTTAATATATCTTAATGACATTTGGTATCCTATAAGGTTTTTTCCAAAAGACTATTTCTGACATAATCAAGAGCTTTTTTAGAAAAAAAGTTGGGAGTGAAACAGAAATGGTGTCTTTGTGACATGTACAACCTTTTAGGAATATTCACTGTTACTAATTATAATGAAACAAAAGAGAAAAATGCAAAGCAATTCAGCAAAGTATAAAAAGCGATATAAATATACTGGAAGCCTCACTATCCAGTTTTTTATATACAGTATTTCAAAAACTCCCATTATGATCACATAAACATACAACCCTACAAAATGGGATCATGCTATACTCAGGTTTGACAAATGACTTTTTCACTTAAGAATATGTCATTAAATTTCTTTGCATAAAAACCAGTATATATCTACATCATACTTTTAAACGATGCATAGCATGCCACTAATTATTAATGGGCAAGTGAAAGGTACACTAATTTTCTATGCATTATATGTTTAATTTTTTTTAATGTTTTCCTGATCCACAATCTAAATGAGATCCCCCCGCTATTCTCTATCATAATACCCTGTCCTTTTCTCATACCACTTGAGAAAAATTGTACTTACATGTTTAAATCTGTTTAACCTCTCTCTCCCTGAAGTTAGGTCATGCAATTCCCATGAGAGCAGAGACTGTGTCTGTTTTATTCCCTAATAATTACCTAAACTGAAGCATAAATTACCATGCTGTAGGCACTCAATAAATATTTATTGAAAATTGATAATTTCACCAAAAATGTTCTACAGAAAGGTTGCAAAATGTAAAAAGCTAATTGATACTTAAGTGACAAAGTAAATGAAAATTCAAATCATAGGTGAGATACCATTTCATCTGCATCAAATTGGTAAAAATTTAGAAGTCTAGCAATATAAAGTGCTGGTGAGTAGGTAGAACAACAGGAATTCTTATATGCTTCTGGTGGGAGTGTAAATAGATTTTTGAAAAAGAATTTGATACTGCCAGTTAAAACTGAGGAGCATGCTCCCTACAATCTAGCAAGTAATTCCATTCCTAGGTGTAACTCCTAGAGAAACCTTTGTGCATGTGTAACAGAATATATGTATGCAATCACTTACAGTGGCGTCATTTGGATAAGCAGAAAACAGGAAGCAATCCCAAGGTGTATCCACGGGAGAATGTATAATTTGTATATATTAGATAATGGAAAACTGTACAGCAGTGACAATGATAATACAGCTATATTCATGACATGGATGAATCTCATCTTAAGCACAAAAAGGATGAAAATAAACAGTTCTGCAACTATGTAGACATACTGCGGGAAGAAAGGAAAGAAGGGAAGGAGGGAGGGAGGGAGGGAGGAAGGAAGGAAAGAAGGAAAATTAGGCAAAAGAGAAAGAACCCAGTCAGTAAGGAAACATAAAAAAACATAAACACATCATCTGAAAAGTTTTCATGACATAAAGTGGAACTAAAATAAGAACATGAATTCAATAAAAGAAAAGCCTGAAGTCAAAATAAAACAATGAAAGAGAAAAGAAGGGATATTTTAAAACAAAGAAAATAGAAAACAAAAGTAACATCATTATAGGAACTAATAAATCAGAAACAGCAAGAATAAGAGAAAAAGCCTAAAATTAAAATTAATAGTAAAGGAATGGTTTGAAAGAATATGAATGAAGGCAGAGAGAAAGAAAAGGATTAAAGCAACCTGAGAGAAGATAATTGCTATCAAGGAGACAAAGACAATCCAGTATAAGGACAACTAGGAATACCATAGAATGAAGGAAAGATGGAGGGGAGACAGTAGGAAAGGAGAAAAGGTTGGAGGGTGGGAGATTTTAGTGATAGGACACAGGAAATTTTTCCTGAAAAGAAGGAAGAACTGAGTCTGTACATCAAAAGAATATACTATGTTCCAGGAAACTTTGACAAAATGCTGCATGCCGGTACAGCTTACATTTGCCTTTTAATTTCAAGGATCAAGAGAAAAATACCTTAGGCATCCCAGCAGAAAAAGGAAACTATCTACTAGGGGGGAAATATCAGTTGCTCTCAGGCTTCTTCTCAGGAATACCCAATGACAACAGATAATGGAAAAATAAGCATTTTGAGGAAAGCTAAGTATGATGGAAAGATTACATCCAGCCAAGTTGTTGTTGTAGCAGAAAAGCAAGAGCAGACAGTCTCAAACATGAAAAAACAAAGGGAATAAAGTACCTATATGAGCCTTCCTTAAGTAAAGTATAGGTATTCCTTGTTTTATTGCACGTCACTTTATTGTGCTTTGCAGATGTTACATTTTTTACAAACTATTGGTTTGTGGCAACCCTGTGCTGAACAAGTTTGTCAACACCATTTTCCAACAGCATTTGCTCACTTCATGTCTCTGTGTTATATTTTGGTAATTACAGCAATATTTCCAACCTTTTCATCATTATTATGTTTGTTATAATGATCAGTGATCTTTGATGTAACTATTGTAATTGTTTCGGAGCACCACAACCCACACCGATATAAGACAGTGAACTTAATCAATAAATATGTGTGTGTTCTGACTGCTCAACCAACCAGCTATTCCCACATCTCTCTCCCTCTGCCTGGGCTTCCCTATTCCCTGAGTCTCAACAATATTGAAATTAGGCCAGTTAATGGCCCTACAATGGCCTTTAAGTGTTCAACTGAAAGAGTCACATGTGTCTCTCACTTTAAATCAAAAGCTATAAATGATTAAGTGAGGAAGGTATCTCGAAAGCCAAGATAGGCCAAAACCTGGGCTTCTTGCCCCAGTTAGCCAAGTTGGGAAGGCAAAGGAAAAGTTCCTGAAGGAAATTAAAAGTCCCATTCCAATGATAAGAAAGCAAAACAGCTTTATTACTGATAGGGAGAAAGTTTGAGTGATCTGGATAGGAGATCAAACCAGCTACAACATTCCCATAAACCAAAAAAGCCTAATCCAGAGCAAGGCCCTAACTCTTCAATTCTATGAAGGCCAAAGAAATTGGAAGCTAGCAGAGGTTGGTTCCTGAGGTTTAAGGAAAGAAGGTGTCTCCATAACATAAAAGTGCAGGTGAAGCTGCAAGTGCTGATGGAGAAGCTGCAGCAAGTTATCCAGAACATCTAACTAAGATCATTAATGAAACACTAAACAATAGATATTCAATGTAGATGAAACAGTCGAATATAGACGATATCATCTAAGACTTTCATAGCTGGAGAGGAAGAGTCAATGCCTGGCTTTAGTGCTTCAAAGGACAGGCTGACTCTCTTGCTAGGGACTAATGCAGCTGGTGACCTTAAGTGGAAGCCAGTGCTCATTGATCATTCTGAAAATCCTAGGGCTCTTAAGAATTATGCTAAATCTAATCTGCCTGTGCTCTAGAAATGGAACAACAAAGCCTGAAGGATAGCACATCTGTTTACAATATGGTTTACTATTTTAAGGTCACTGTTGAGACCTATTGCTCAAAAAATGAGATTCCTTTCAAAACATTACTACTCACTGACAACTGGTTATCCAAGAGCTCTGACACAGATATACAAGATTAATGTTGTTTTCATACCTGATAACACAACATCTATTCTACAGCCCATGGGTCGAGCAGTAATTTAGATTTTCAATCCTCAATATTTAAGAAATACATTTAATAAGGCTATAGCTGCCATAGACTGATTCCTCTGATGGATCTGGGCAAAGTAAATTGAGAACGTTTTGGAAAAAATTCACCACTCCAGATGCTGTTAAGAACATTTGTGATTCAAGCAAAGAGATCAAAATACCAACATTAACAGGTGTTTGGAAGAAGTTGATTCTAATCCTCATGGATGACTTTGAGCGTTTAAGACTTCAGTTAACAAAGTAACTGCAGATGTGGTAGAAATAGTGAGAACTAGAATTAGAAGTGGAGCCTGAAGATGTGACTGAATTGCTGCCTCTCATGATAAAACTTTAATGGATGATGAGTTACTTCTTATGGATGAGCAAAGAAAAGTGGTTTCTTGAGATGGAAACTACTATTGAAGATGTTGTGAAGATTGTTGAAATGACAATGGAGGATTTAGAATATTACATAAACATAGTTGATAAAGCAGTGGCAGGGTTTGAGAAGTTGACTAATTTTTTTTATTAAGGTATCATTGATATACACTCTTATGAAGGTTTCACAAGAAAAACAATGTGGTTACTACATTCACCCTTATTATCGAGTTCCCCCCCCATACCCCATTGCAGTCACTGTCCATCAGTGTAGTAAGACACTACAGAGTCACTATTTGCCTTCTCTGTGCTACACTGTCTTCCCCATGACCCCACACACACCATGTGCACTAATCATGATACCTCACAGTCCCCTTCTCCCTCCCTCCGCACCCACCCTCCCCAACCCCTTCCCTTTGGAAACCGTTAGTCCCTTCTTGGAGTCTCTGAGTCTGCTGCTATTTTGTTCCTTCAGTTTTGCTTCGTTGTTACACTCCACAAATGAGGGGAATCATTTGATATTTGTCTTTCTCTGCCTGACTTATTTCACTGAGCATAATACCCTCTAGCTCCATCCATGTTGTTGCAAATGGTAGGATTTGTTTTCTTCTTATGGCTGAATAATATTCCATTGTGTATATGTACCACCTCTTCTTTATCCATTCATCTACTGATGGACACTTATTGTTTCCATATCTTGGCTATTGTAAGCAGTGCTGCAATAAACATAGGGGTGCATATGTCTTTTTGAATCTGAGAAGTTGTTTTCTTTGGGTAAATGCCTAGTAGTGCCATTCCTGGGTCAAATGGTATTTCTATTTTGAGTTTTTTGAGGAACCTCCATACTGCTTTTCACAATGTTGAACTAGTTTACATTCCCACCAGCAGTGTAGGAGGGTTCCCCTTTCTTTGCATCCTCACCAGCATTTGTTGTTCCTAGTCTTTTCGATGTTGGCCATCCTAACTGGTGTGAGGTGGTATCTCATTGTGGTTTTAATTTGCATTTCCCCGATAATTAGCAATGTGGAGCATCTTTTCATGTGCCTGTTGGCCATCTGAATTTCTTCTTTGGAGAAGTGTCTGTTCATATCCTCCACCCATTTTTTAATAGGGTTATTTACCTTTGGGTGTTGAGGCGTGTGAGTTCTTTATACATTTTGGATGTCAACCCCTTGTCGGATATGTCATTTACAAATATATTCTCCCATACTGCAGGATGCCTTTTAGTTCTGCTGATGGTGTCCTTTGCTGTACATAAGCTTTTTAGCTTCATGTAGTCCCATTTGTACATTTTTGCTTTTGTTTCCCTTGCCTGAAGAGACACATTCAGGAAAAAGTTGCTCATGTTTATATTCAAGAGGTTTTTGCCTATGTTTTCTTCTAAGAGTTTTATGGTTTCATGACTTACATTCAGGTCTTTGATCTATTTCGAGTTTACTTTTGTGTATGGAGTTAGACAATAATCCAGTTTCATTCCCTTGCATGTAGCTGTCCAGTTTTGCCAACACCAGTTGTTGAAAAGGCTGTCATTTCCCCATTGTATATGCATGGCTCCTTTCTCATATATTAATTGACCACGTATGCTTGGGTTTATATCTGGCCTTTCTAGTCTGTTCCATTGGTCTATTGGTCTGTTCTTGTGCCAATACCAAATTGTCTTGATTACCGTGGCTTTGTAGTAGAGCTTGAAGTTGGGGAGCATAATCCCCCCAGCTTTATTCTTCCTTCTCAGGATTGCATTGGCTATTCGAGGTCTTTTGTGGTTCTATATGAATTTTAGAACTATTTGCTCTAGTTCATTGAAGAATGCTGTTGGTATTTTAATAGAGATTGCACTGAATCTGTCGATTGCTTTAGGCAGGATGGCCATTTTGACAATATTAATTCTTCCTATCCATGAGCACGGGATGTATTTCCATTTATTGGTGCCTTCTTTAATTTCTTCTCATGAGTGTCTTGTAGTTTTCAAGGTATAGGTCTTTCACTTTATTCATTAGGCTTATTCCTAGGTATTTCATTCTGACTCTAATTTTGAAAGAAGTTCTACTGTGGGTCAAATGCTATCAAACAGCATCGCATGCTGGAGAGAATCATTTGTGAAGGGAAGAGTTGTTTGGTGTGGCAAACTTCATCACTGTCTTATTTTAAGACATGTTCACAGCCACCCCAACCATCAGCAACTACTACTCTGTTCAGTCTTCAGCCATCAGCATGGAGGCAAGACCCTCCACCAACAAAAAGATTGCACCTTGCTGAAAGCTCAAATGATAGTTAGCACTTTTTAACAATAAAGTATTTTTTATATTTATTTATTTATTTATTTATTTTTATTTTGGTATCAATATACAAATACATGAGCAACATTGTGGTTACTAGATTCCCCCATTACCAAGTCCCCACGACATACCCCATTACAGTCACTGTCCATCAGCATAGTAAGATGCTATAGAGTCACTACTTGTCTTCTCTGTGCTATACTGCCTTCCCTGTGCCCACCCCTATATTACGTGTGCTAATCGTAATACCCCTTATTCCCCTTATCCCTCCCTTCCTACTCCCCCACCCCCTCCAGTCCCTTTCCCTTTGGCAACTGTTAGTCCGTTCTTGGGTTCTGTGAGTCTGCTGTTATTTTGTTCCTTCAGTGTTTGCTTTGTTCTTATACTCCATAGATGAGTGAAATCATTTGATACTTGTCTTTCTCTGCCTGGCTTATTTCACTGAACATAATACCCTCTAGCTCCATCCAAGTTGCTGCAAATGCTAGGATTTGTTTTCTTCTTATGAGTGAATAATATTCCATTGTGTATATGTACCACCTCTTGATCCATTCATCTACTGATGGATACTTAGGTTGTTTCCATATCTTGGCTATTGTAAATAGTGCTGCGATAAACATAGGGGTGCATCTGTCTTTTTGAAACTGGGCTGCTGCATTCTTAGGGTAAATGCCTAGGAGTGGGATTCCTGGGTCAAATGGTATTTCTATTTTGAGTTTTTTGAGGAACCTCCATACCGCTTTCCACAGTGGTTTACATTCCCACCAACAGTAGGATGCCTTTTTGTTCTGCTGATGGTGTCATTTGCTGTACAGAAGCTTTTTAGCATGATGTAGTCCCATTTGTTCATTTTTTATTTTGTTTCTCTTCCCCAAGGAGATGCGTTCAGGAAAAAGTTGCTCATGTTTATATTCAAGAGATTTTTGCCTATGTTGTCTTCTAAGAGTTTTATGGTTTCATGACTTACATTCAGGTCTCTGACCCATTTTGAGTTTACTTTTGTGTATGGGGTTAGACACAATAAAGTATTTTTAAATTAAGGTATGCACATTGCTTTTTTTAGACCTAATGCTAGCACACTTAATAGACCACAGTATAGCGTGAACATGAGTCTTATAAGTACTGGGAAACCAGAAAATTCCTTTGATTCACTTTATTGGGATACTTGCTTTATTGTGGTGGTCTCCATCCGAACCCACAATGTCCCCACGGTAGGTCTGTACATGACAATGAAATCCAGCCAACCAAAACAATAAACCAAAATAAAGAACTCTAAAAGGGGTAAACTATGATATGCACTGCAGTACACTGATGTGCATTAAATGTAAATACAAAACAAAGGCAAAACTGTGATAACAGAACAGAAATGTAAACATTATAAACTCTGAGTGAGAACAAAATATAAACAACAAAAATCATGAGGTGGGAGGATGGGGAGGAAGAAACAGGAAGTTTCCCAGTAGGGCCAGCACACACTGTCTGTAATTGAGACAGCTTTCAAAAACACTGTGATTTCTCTAACTCTTAATGGCTTTCTTAATCTCTTCTCTCATCTCAAGGTCCCTGTTGGTATCTAATATCTCTGTGGTAAAGAAATATTTATCCAAAGTTCAAAAATATCTTCGACTTCACTTGAGGACAGCACTGTCAGCAAGGACTTGGGGTTTAAGCTGGCTCCAGGACTTAGTGGCAGGGGAACCCTGGGCAAGTCATTACACCACTTGGTGCCTCAGTTTCCTCAATTTGAAAATAGGACACTAATATGCCTAACTCATGCTGCTGCTGGGAAGACTGCAGAGAGACTGCCTGCAAGGCGCTCCCAATGCACCTGGCACAGAGGCAGCCCCACAAAAGCGTTAATGATGAGAGTGGAGAAGACGCTTCCTTTACTTTTGGTAAATTCAAAGAAATTTAAATGAAATATGCTTTATTTGTGTAATTCTCTTCTTATAAAATTATTTCTATCTATGTGTCCACCCACCTACCCACCGATGCAGCCATCCTTCTACATCTATGAATAAAGACAGGCCTAAAATTATGTTCACCAAATGTTGCCTTTGATTATTTCTGGGTGATGGAGTTTGAATAGTTTATTGCTCTCTTTGGACTTTTCAGAATCACTTACATTCTTTGTAATGGTCATATATTTTGTAACAGTAATGTTTTAATGAAAACAATAAATTAATTAACAAGAGAAAATGAATTTTACCAATTTACCAACAGAATGTTAGAGTGGTCACTTTTCCAATAGCCTCATCAACACTGGCTTTTGTTCATTTTTTCTTCATTGCCATTCTTCCACTGATATGTTAGGAACAATTATTACTTATCTGTCATTTATGTGGCACATACTTAGACAAGTTTATCATTTATTTATACAAAGTTTTATTGTACAAAACCTTTTCAATTTAATGTACTCAAATTTATCAATTTTAAAAATGTTTTTTGTGCTTTACTTCATGCTTCAAAGATAGTCTCAATTTAAAGATTTAAAATTTTTCATCCACATCATTTGTTTTTAAATTTAAATACTTGTTCTATGCAGAATTAATTTTGGTGTGAAGAATGGTATAAGCTTTCCCCCCACCAAATGGCTAGCTAGTAAATTACCCCAGTAATAATTACTGAATAATCTGCTTTCCATGCCCACCACATTTATTGAAATGCCTTATATCAAATGCTAAATTCACATATAAAGATTGGACCATTATCCAACTATCATTTTAAATCAATTTTAATGTCATATTGCCACAACAATTCCATTCTATCTTAATTATCATACTTTAAAAAATATTTTATATGTGATAAAATAAGCCCTCTAATATAACTTTTCAAAAGAAAAAAATATATATATATCTCCATCCAGATGCAGGGGTTCATGCATTAATATTGAACATTCCAGTCCAGAAACCAGAAGAGACCTCTCCATTTATTGAGCTTTTCCTTTGTTTTACTCAATAAAGTTGTATCACATATTTACATAAATCTTTAATATTTTTTATTAGATTTACTGTGTGACTAGCACAGAGCAAGTATTTAAGAATCACCCTCTCATCACCACTATCATCAATGTAGTATTGTTATCAGGAGATGGATATGGTCTTAAAGTTTGGGGAGGTGTTCAGAACAAATTTTAAGTTCTAGACCTACTGGTTTTCCACAGTTGTCAGTTTTCTCTGTTCACACTTTAGATAACTCTGCATTGGGAAAACAGTCTTACCTCGTGGCAAAAGGCCCTCTCAATTTCATCTAAGGAGCAGTTTTTCCAGACTTCTTCAGATGAAACAGAATTGGGGAAGCACTCCCTTTTGGAATGTTTGGTCTGTTGATTCTTCCAGGAGACCTCTATCATTAAAACACGAGAGCTTCAGTTTATTAACACTGTCAATGGTACATTTAAATATGAAGTGTTTTCTTTTCATCATAACTTGTCTGGTAAAAATTAAGACTTGAATAAACCAAAACAATTTTGGATCACCTTTATAGCTGTCTCTTTGGGACTTTCTTGTGCAACTGTGAACAGCAGTGATTCAAAGAGCTCAGTAAATGGCACCTCTGCCCACGAGATGCCAAGGAGGACAGACTTCAGTTCCTCCCTCGCCCTCAGCCCAGAGAAGAGTCTTGATCTGGCCACTCCTCACTGCTGCGCGGCTCGAAGCCCAGCCGAAGCCCCCATCATCTGACTGGGGCAGCTGCCCGGGCATGAGCTTCGTCCCCCGCTTCCTGACCCCCAGCAGGCTGCTGGAAGCACACACTTCAGTCCCATCCTGTGCTTCTCCCCTGCTTGAAACCTCCCTGTGGCTGCCCACCGCACTCCAGATAGAAGCCCCCTTGCTGCAGGCTGTTTAAAGGAAAACACATTTTTAAAGAGTAAATTTGACGTGTGACTTACATCTCAATAAAGCCATTAAAAAAAAATGGTGTTGGACTAACTAGATGAACGTTAGAAAAAAATAAAAATTATCTACTTACTATCTTATTCAAGGATAAACCTTAAATAGAGTAAAACATATGCTGAGTAATAAAATAAAAGCAGAAGAAAATTAAGATGAATATAACATAATACCTAATCCTTGTATGAGAAGTCCTTTCCAAGACGTATGTTAAAGCCAGAAGCCATTTAAAATAATGGATAGGTCTGACAACATAAATATTTAATTTTTGTTTGGTTAAAAAAACACACACAAATAATGAAAGAAAAATGAGGGGGGAAAGTATTATTAATAAACATGGTAAGTATAGGTTAACTTCCATAATATATGGGTAGCGCTAATGAATCAATAAGGCAAGTATAAATACCCAATAGAGCAATAGACGAAGGTTATAAGTTAGTAATTCACGTAAAAAGAACTAAGAAAACCCAACAAATGTATGAAAAACTGCTCAAACTCATTGGTAATTTTAAAGTCTAATTAAGAGAAGTTAACATTTTTTTCCATTTGTCAAACAGGCAAGGATTAAAGGAAATTATAAAGAGAGGAATCAGTTCTAGCTTACATAGAAAACCTGTACTTGAATACTCTTAAATCCCCTTCTAGAACTTTACACTAATGGAATAAGAGGACCACTCAACATACATACAGATATTTTCTACACTGTTTTATAAGAGAAAAAAATTGAAACAATTTAAATGCTCATTAATAGAGGATTGGTTTTATATGGCTCACCAACCCTACGAAATACAACACAGACATTAAAAACAAAAGTGTCTGTCTAAATTAATGGATGTGGACAATTTTCCTTGACAAATATTGTTTCATGATTGAAAGACAGGACTACCATAATTTAATTTTCATTTTAACATTTATTTTGTGTCTTTGCTTTTCGATCCATCTGTCCATCTATCTATCCATCTATGCATCAGAAAAAATTGGGGAGTATATAATACACCAAAAAGAATAGAGCGCAGGATTCAGGAGGCAGGATTACAGGGAATTGTTATCTTGTGTTTCTGTCTTTTCTGTCTTTTTTTGCAATGAGCAGTCTAACTTTTATAATAAAAGAGAATAAAATAAATCCAAAATATAGCCATTTTCTTTCTCAAAGTTGACTGCAAAGAATCACAAATGGTTTCCCAGATTTATTTCCTAAAATGTCTGCAAATAAGCTTCACTCAAATTAAGCACACTTGTAACGACTCAGCTGCACTTAACAAACTGCCAGTCATCTGGAATTCTATTGCCTACCTCAAAAAAGAAAAGGGAAAAAAGAACAAGAAAAAAGCTTCCGCGGTGGACCCTTCTGGCTACATAATAAAATACAAAGCCAGTCCTTCAGAACTTAGTCTGGAATTCTGTGGCCTCAGTGGGCCATGTTTGAAACATGGGATCTCAGAAGAGGCTGTGAGAGCCTCAAGGAGAGACAAAGAAGCCACATCACAGCATCAGGGTCTGACTCGGTGGGGCACATGGAGGTCTCCAGCCCTGGCTTGCTGACACTGTGTCCTAAGTGTCCTCCACTCTGACAGCAGTTCACAGGGACACACACAGCACATCTGGGGAAACCCACTCATGTTCCATAAACAGCATGCCAGGCTCTGGAGGGGAGGGGTGGGAGTCCTGCCCTTGGGAAGCTCTTTGGCCAGCCCCCCGCCCCCCACAGCTGTAGCTGCTACCAGACTGCCACACAATCATGGCGCCATCCAATGGCACCTCTCTTTCAGTTACACCAGGTGTCAGTCTTCAGTGCCGCTTGGTAATTCCTGCCACTGCCCAATTGTCCCAGAATTTCTCTGAAGGATCCCTGCTGATTTGAAATGGGGTGGAAAAGAAATCCAAAGCTTAAGCTTAAGGGGGCACTTAGGTACGTCACAGACGCAGCAAAAGGAAATCCATCTCCCAATGTCATTTTTTCTTGTTCCCAAATAGATGGTGTTTTTGATAAGCAAGATGATGATGGCTTATTAAGAACATGAACATAACAACATCAGAACTAATGTAAAATTAATAGAAAATAAATATTTTTCTATATGGAAAAGTCAAAGGTAACTGGTTGCTGCAAATATGTAAAACAGACTCCCTTACAAAGATAAGAACAACATGAAACCTACAAACAGCTCTTGGTAATGAGTCCTTGTATAACACATGTTCCCAAAAAATGAACATACATTAGCAAATTTTATCCTTATTTCATAATTCACAGAAAATAGAAAAGCAGAAGTTCATATGAGAAACAGAAATGGGCATAAAGAGATATGTGGAATTATGTGCCTACTTAAGAAAGTGAAATTGTTGGAACAAATGCAAATAGGTGACATACTTTTTTAAATTATTGCTTTCTTGAGACTATCTTCCAAAATTTTTAAAACCATCATTCAGAAAAATTATTATTGAAACACTAGTAAAAGTTTCACTCTAGAAAAACTAGAAACGGTATGGTACTGACTTAGCTGTCCAAGTGCTTCAAGGCCACAGTGTCAAGGAAAGCATTTCTCTGTGGGAGTTCCTAAGGGAATCAAGTTCAGAATCTTGGAAAAAGTATGAAGGTGTGGAGTACTGACTCTGGAAACAGACTGCCTGGATTCCATTACCGACTGTGCAACTTTTGATTACTATCTTTGCAACCTTGTGCTTTCGTTTCCCTGTTTGCTAAAAAGAGATGGCAAATAGGATCTCTGTCATGGAGTTGTTACGAGGATTTGATGGGATAACGAATCTGCATGCCTGGTACTCGGTATCTACTCAATATATAGTAGCTACATATTGATTAATAAGAAATTTTTTAAGTGATAGGAGACATGGAAGAAGAGTCTCAAGAGAGTTAGACAAACTCACAAATTAGATGATAGACTCAGGAGCAAATTAGAAATAAAATCATTTGGAAATGAAGGTTAAACTAAAAGGAACACAGAACAAATAAATACAACAGTAACAGAAGGTGAGAAAGAAAAAATTATATCAAGTAAGCAAAAAAGGAAGAAAGGAAGGAAGGAAGGAACAAAGGGCTTTTACAGTCAAGAAGAGAAAGAGAAAATAGGAAATAAAAAATCCAAGATACATGTAAAATGAATTGCTGAGAAGAAAACCAAACAAAGGAGCAGAACAGATACTAAAAATTGCAATTCAAAAAGTTTTCTTGAAATAAAAGACTCAAATCTGCAAATTCAAATAGTATGCAAACACTCAGGATATCAATCATGTGTCTAACATCATGGCATATTCTAGCAAAATTACTAGGTTTGAAATAAAAAGAAAAATGTTCTCTGGATATTCAGGCAAAAAGATCAAGTCACTAATCAGAGAAATAAAATCAGATTGTTACCAAACTTTTCCTCAGCAAAACGTCATGTCACCAGGTAATGGGTAAAGTTATTTAAGGAAAGAAATTTTGAGCCAAGGACTTTATATAGAGACAAATTAATTTTTTAACTGTATAGGCCACATTCAAACTATCACGAACATGTAAGAAATCAGAGAATACTGTTTCCATGAGCACCTCCTAAACAATCTACTAGAGACCAAGCTTCAAATAACCAAAATGACTAGAGAGACAAACAAAAAAAGAAGCAAGTAAAGAGATGTGATAAAGATTTTCACTTGTAATATAGCAATCTTATGAAAGCTGGGTCAGTGAGGCAGGAAGACGTATTTTTTAATAATTTATGCAGAAAGAAATCAGAAGGTAAGTCAAAACCTAGAAATGATCTTTGAACTGCTCCATATAATACCACTGTCTTATTTGATAGATACCTTGAGCAACCTGTCTCTGGATTCGTTGGCTTTTCCCAAAACAAGTTAGTAAGGTTGGGATTCAAATTAGTCAACCCATGGCCCAAATAAAATAATTTCCATTATAATGCAACACAGCAAGGATTATTTGCTGACACTCAAAATTTGCATTTTGGGGCTGAGCATTTTGAACTGATAGGATGGCTGTGGGGACAATGAACAGTTGGTATCAGTGATTCATCCTTTTCCACTACACACTGAAAAACAGGCCTCTGTTTTGACAGCCTCCATGTAGAGCTTTAATATGAGGCAGCCCATAGCCCTAAACTACTATATCTCTAATTTGGAACATCTGCAGAATTTTGCCTTCTAACTGAAAGATTTGAATTTCAATTATGAAAGTTATGGAATAAGTATTCGATGAGAAGATTGACATAGATAAGATTTTATTTTAATATTATCTCTGTGACTGGAATATAGAAGACAGATTGGAATGGGCCATGCTTTATGCAAGGACATCAATTAGGAAGCAGTGATGAGAACCTGAGCTAACACTGAAGGAACAGGAATATACAGAATAACTAGAGACAGATCCACACTGTATCAAATAAAAATGTTTTCATGTGAGATACATCACTATTTTATGATCCCCAATAAAGAAAACATGTGTCCAATTACTGATAAAAAATGGAAAAAATAAGATTTCCTTGGTGAAGTGAAATTGTGCACCTAATGAAATAAGTAAAAGAAAAAATTAGTAAAAGTTATCAAAACATTACCAGCATAAACTAAAGCAAACAGCAACTCAATATGGGCAGCCAGAAAGTTTTGCTTCCAATTATGGTGGGTTAGCTCATATTGAACCAACTCTTCTAGCAGATAACAATTGTAAACTCTGGCCAAAATATAAACAAAACTATCTGAAGGCACTGGAGAGCAAATGACATAACCTGGAGTCAACAGTTGGAAAATGGAATAACACTCAATGAGTTTCTTGTTATTTAGCTTTCTGAGGGGCAGGTCTTAGCTGAAACCATGCCAAGTGGCTAGAATTTAGATATAAATCCAAGGTATTAGTGGCTTTAGGAATCAGAAAACCGAATTCAGGACTACACAGCAGCTCCAAAGTAAGGGAGGAGGAGCCCAGACACAAAGACATAGAGGAGTATTTCCAAAGTCTGTGCATAACCTCCGCCAGATCTCTGGCTAACTCTTGAACTACAAATGTGCAGAGCAGACAAGAAGTCCAGGAAAATAGCAGAACAAACATTTCAAGTGTTAAACTCCTCAGGTATGATACAGATTAGAGTTTGAGTACAGCCTGGCTGCTAAAATAAAAACTTAAATTCTTCAGAGGAATATAAGAGCATCCATAGTCTTTACAATGCAAAATTTACATATCCAGGATAAATTCCAAAATTACTAGACAAAGAAAAAAACAACAACAACAGGAAACTGTGATTCATATTCAAGAAAAAAGGTAATCAATAAAGACCAGATCTGAGATGAGCTAAATGTTGGAACTAGCAAATAAAAATTTTAAAGCATTTAAAGTTTCTAAATTTTTAAATAGCAGTGTTTGAGAATGTGGAGGAAAACATTCTTCTTGAGTGCACAGACAGGAAATCTCAGCAGAACAGTAGATGCTCTAGTGATGTATTCTATGTTTATATGACCAAAGGCCCAGAAGGGAGACTCTCCAATGGCATTCCTCGTCATTGATCCTCAAGGAACTGGATGTTAGTCTCTCCAGAACTATCCACCAGCTCAGCAACCCTGGGGATTACATTGATGAGGCTAGGATAAACACTAACAGCACAAGGAAAATTCTTCCTTTTCAAGTTAATATGCCTGTAAACGCCTGGCTTTACATGTCTAATATAACTGTATAAAAGTACTCAACTATCTGCCCTTTTATATTAATATTTTTCCCATCAGTAAAGGAATAACATGTTCATTATAAAAATCTTTGAAAACACAGAAGCAGCAGAAAGAACCGAACAACACCCAGAGACACACCACTTAAAGACAATTTGTATTTAGAATTTCTTTCCAATCATTTAGTGATAGTCCACACACATGTCCCATGTTGTCCTTCACTTTGGGAAAATCATTGCTTATGGCTGCACATTTTACCAGGTGGATATGCTGTGACTCACTTAGCCCTTTTTCTGTTGTTAGACATTTATGTTATTCTTATAAATAATGATACCAGGACTATCTTTGTAGATAATGCACTTTCCATATTTGAAAGCATTTCCTCAGGATAGATTCAAAGAAGAGGAATTAGCATGCCAAAGGATATTGAAACTGTTAACTATATACTTTGAAAATACTTACCTTGATTTTTCATATAATATCTAAGATTCGAGTCATTATTTATACTGAGGTTCTTCAAAAAAACATTATAATCCACTGCAGTATCTTTATCAATGTTATAGTGTTTTGCAAACCTAAAATAGAAATATTCTTTAGAATTCAGAAATCATAATACAGAAAATCTAAAATGAAGCATGTTTGTTACTAAGGTACCCTTTACATGCAGGCTGGTATTAATTTGAACCTCTGTTTCTACCAAAAGCTGGAATGAAAAAGTAAACCCTAGGAAATATTACTGTAAGATTTTAAAAATGCAGATTCTTTGAAGGAGATCATTTTACTTGGCTTACTGATGGATGCATATGGATTCAAATGGGACAGGAACATCTTAGGACCCGATGAGAGAATGCCACTGCCTGCAATAAAGATCTCTCTGGCAGGAGGAGGGAGCGACCAGGACTTGGGCTGCATGGGAGCCACCTCTGCAAAAGCAAGTCCCACTTTCCTTTAAAAATTGGGAGGAACGGACCTGGAGTTTGAGTTGGTCAGCGTAGCATTTCTCAAAACAGAGAAAGCTAGAGCTAGATGGAGCGGAGAATACAGCTTGATCAGGCATATATAATTTCACAGAGAGAAACTACAGGTCAAGAAGGCGTGCTGTTTCAAAGCAGTTAATGGTGCTGGGGCAAAGCTTTTCTTGGCGCATTCTATGATTATATACAAAAAGAAAATTTTAGAACACTCAACCAATGTCTCTCCCTGAAATATATTGAGATATTCTTTTTTTAAATTCAGACAAATAGGATGTTTGGATTTTTTTTCTTTTGAAAATGAATTTTCTATTATTCAAATCTGCCACTTGATAAATGGTTTTCTAGATAATTTCTCCATTATTACATTTATAAAAACATTGACAGTTTTAAATGTTTGGTTATATTATCTCCATATGTGTTGGTTTCTATAATTACCTAATTTCATGCTGCTTTCTAAAAATTTAGTAATTATCACTTTAAAGTATTTGCTATTTTTCTGTTTTCCAAATTTAACAAAGAATAATGTCATGTATTCATTTCAATGCATACCTTTTTTTTCCACTTTGTTGAATCTCGCCTATTGTTCTAATAAGAAAAATTATCCTGAGATATGATAGCTGCCAGATGTTAACACTGCAGTTCCCTAAATAGCTCTGTGGTCTCTGTCTTGTGAAAATAAGGCTGTCAGCTCCAGAACCCAGAAGGCGGTCCCCAATGTGCCCCTTTCTGAGCTGCCACCCTCCAGGAAGTGTTGGCTACTCTGCTGCTGCAGGAAAATGTTGGGATGCTGATAAAAATCTCATCACCAACTTTTGAGTTTTCTGTGAAAATCCAGCATTTCTTCAAATTTGTATTTGCTCCTAAGAGAATCCTGGCCTTTCCAAATGCTCAACCACATTCATAATACCTGCTGCACATTCACTGAGGACAGACAGACAGAATCTGGTGGTAATATTTCCTACAGATAAAGTTTCACAAATGAAGCCTCAGTACTGCCCAAGACTGTGGTGTCTCAAAAGGCTTTTTTACAAGAATAAAGGTATGGGAGACAGAACCATTCCTAATATGAAGCAACCGCTGCCATTTTCCCAGGGACCTGAGCCCTGGGTGGGAGAACTCCTGTGTCCGCAGAGAGTTCTGATGGTCAGGCAAACAGGTCATGTGGGAAGATGAAGCCAGAGATGCCACCTGACCCAGAAACCTCTGCGGCATCATCTGTGGAACTGCCCTGGGCTTCATTTATCTGCTGCCCTCCAGTGAGTTTGTTTTGTTTTTCAGGCTGCTCATAAATTATTCTACCTGGACTCAAATACTTGAGCCTGCAGGGCAATGGAGGGTAGGGTGGTGTGGGATGAGAAAGGAACAACAGAAGTCAATGGGTCTTGGGATGGTCTGAATAACTAAAAAATTGGCGACAATTTCCTCTCTCGCCCCTTACTTATACAGGTTGGATGGTATTCTGCAGCCTAAAGAGAACTGCTTTTCAAAAAGTAAAAGGGATTTCATGGAATCTTTACAATTGTGATGGGGACATTGAAACAAGCACCCACTATGTGCCAGGCACATCCCAGGCCCACGTCATACACACCACGTGGAATCTTCACGCCAGCCCTGCAAGGGGTGGGAGTGGTCCCTCAGCCTTCAGCTTTAGGAGAAAACAGAGTCTCAGTGAGGCCCAGGAGCTTCCCAAAGCCCTAGACCCAGCGAGGGCAGAGCGCAGACCAGACCTCAGCGCTCCTGACTTCAAAGGCAGGCCATTCTTACATGCTGGGCGTAGAAGGCAGATACTAAATAGAAAGCTGTTAGATAAAAGAAAGGATTCAAAAATACATTGTGTTTTCTGCTCAAAAACTAGAAAGGCAAAATTAATACTGAAGCAGCATCTCAAGGAAAGAGTATATTCTTGAACTTCAATAAGAAAAGCATTAAAGCAATTGAAGAAAGGGTCTATTTTTGATCTTCTGCCTTTCTATTCTAAAGGAAAGCAATTCTATTATGTTAAGTTTCTCAAGCCATATCATGAAAACAGTATTGTTTTTGAGGCTTAAAAAATTTCTCAAATAAAAATTTGTGGAGTTCTTTATTATTCAATACTTACGAGATGGGGAAACAGTAACATTTTTTACAGATTTACTAGGTTGGAGACTGCAGTGCCAAACACAAGGTTTATTGTCAAATAAAACACTGTTTTGTTTTTTGATTGCCTGTTTTAGAAGAGTGTTGCTTCTGTTCTATAATTGCCTGCACAAAATTATTTAATTTGTTTTGTTTGGATCTTATTCTGGACACTTTCCCAGTCGGAAAGATGTAAAAATTAAAACATCTATTATGTCTTTTATATTTTGAGGTGGGCTATAAAGAGAAAAAAGAAGAAAATATTCAAAAGACTAGGAAATATCCATCTTTTAAAAGTCTCCTTGCTTTTCAGATCCTGCAGTGCCCATGATGCTGTCACAAGCCCTCTAGACTTTCTTGCTTGCTATGGAGAAAATTCCTCTGCTCCTAACAGAAGTGACATAGTCTTTATGATACCATGTAAGCAACCCCAGCGACCCATTTTAATGGCGATTTGTAACGCAGTATAATGCGGAACTCTTGGGCTCAGCGTAAAATAATAAGGCTTGGTACTTTTGTTAATGGCCTGGAGGATATTCAGAGAAGTGGGAGAAGGCAGGAAGAGGAAGAGTACCTCTTGGCTGAGTACTGTATAAGTGAGGTTAAATAAGGGTCTTCCTTCTAGTGATTTCCATTCAAAACTCAGCTGGCCATGGAAGCCAAGCATTTGGCTTCTAGTGATCTAGAGTTTATTGGAGGCTCAAAAAACGCCCGTGCAGGCTTCCACAGACTGCCCTCGAGTGAGGAGCAGGTGGCAGTAGCTTTCAAATGCCATGAAGCAGCTAAATATCCAGTTTTGCACTGTCCCCCTGCTGCAATGCACCCCCAATCTCAGCAACAACAGTCCTCAAAGGAAAGTTAAGTTTCTGCTACTACAGCAGGATGGAGGGCCAACAGGGGGCACATCGACTCATGAATGAATCCAGAAAGTTCTCACTCTTCTAACCCCAGGCTTTTGAGTAAAAGTCAACTGTGAACTGGAAACACATGGGATGGCGGGCACGGTGCCAACCAGGAGAAGCGAGACGACTGGTGATGGATTACTTAAATAACTGAGATGTGCGCAAGTCTGCAGGCCAGATGACTGTCACCCCAGGGCACCTAAGGAATTAGAAGCATTAGCTCTCACTTTTGAAAATCACGGAGAGCTTCCCTAAAATGGGAGAAATGCCGAATGAGTGACTCTTTTAATAGTAAAGGAGAGAAGGCGGAAGGGAGGATGATGCCTGGGTTCAAGGAACCCAACAGGTCCTGGTTTGAAATGGGTTTCATGTTCTACTGTGCAATCTCTCACCATACCTTCATTTACTTACTTTGTGTATTCATCATCTTTCATCTTCAAACAGAAGGTTTCCAGAACCCTCCTCAGCTCACATGGTTGGAACAGACCAGTCTTGTTAACATCAATGAGCTTAAAGGCTTTGATAACAGTTTTAATGTTTTTGAAAATCTGTGTATGAAAAATGATTTAGGAGAAGACAAAAGATCCAGTGTTAGAAATCAAAATGGTAATAAAATATGTGAATGTTTTAAAATACTTCTTGTAAAATAAAATGCTTTCAAAGACTCTCAGTCATGGGTACTGCAAAATGACATGTCTATGGAAAAAAGAACACTATACTTATTGAATGTTTTCAAAGCAATTTTCTCTGTAAACGGTCTTAGTAAGTTTAGAAAAACCTCTTTCTGATGTAAAGCAATAAGTCTCACACACAATTTATTCCCTTTTAGAACCATACAAAAAAGTCTTTTTCATTAATTGATACTTGAAAACTGTAGTTCTGGCATAGCTGGACTTGTACAATTTTCATTTTTCATAGCCATATGCAAACTATTTTTACTAGAACTGAAAAATATGGCTGTATATTTCAACCCCTCTGAATTTTTTAACTATATTACAGAAAAGTTTTATAGAGCTCTTTTCCAAATTCAGCAAATGCATATTTATAAGGCACACAACATGAAAGGCGTTTGGGTAGGTCCTGTGGGGATGCAGAGAGCACTGAGCTCTGAGCTCACCCTTAAATTACTTATATTCAGAGGAAAGAAACATGTCCTGGGGCTCGAGTGTGCCAAGCACAGAGCTACATGATCGAATCCTCCCGGCCCATAGGAAGGAAGTACCATTTCCCCATGTTTAGATAAAACTGAGGTTCAAGGAGGCAAGATGGGTTACCCAACATCACCTGGCTAGACGATGACACTGCTAGGATTCAAACTCAAGTCAACCCTTTAACCACTACCCCACGGAGAAGGTAAGACTAGAAATAAGCATTCACCAAAGCTGGGCTGAGGGAACAAGAGCTAAATAACAGAGATGAACGAGGAGCAGCAGGCCTTCACGAAAGAAAACAAACACGTCCGGCCCCGCCATCCGGGGGACTTGGTGCAGGAGGTGGCCTCTGAGCTGGGAGATGGTGGTTGGGGCAGGACAGGAGGGCATTCTGCAGGCAGGCTGTGAAGGCCAGAGAAGGGACTGTGGTCGGACAGTGATGAATGCCCTATACGGCTGGATCCCGGAGGGTGTGAGTCCACCGTCCTGTTCTGGATCACATCCAAGTAGAGCCTGGATTCTGAGGAAAATTAGTGAGCGCCCCTCAAGGAAGGAGTTTCGGGAAAACTCTAAGATACAGGTTGGCTCTCATTTTATCAACATGCCCTGTTTCCTCAGCACTTTCTCTGCCAGTAGCCTTCACCGTCTTAGGCTGACTGGAATGCACTTGAGCTCACAGCCCTTTCCTGCAGTGGCGGTGGGCAGACAGCCACTGCCCCTACCTTTCCAGGGCTCCTCAGATCTGCTGGTGCCACCCCCTCCTAACTGGACAGTGAGGACACCCACCAGAGACCCTCAGGCCTGGGGCATGCAGCCTTGGCTCACAGCCTGCCTCCAGCTCCAGTGGTGGTGCTCACGCACACGTTTGGTCCCTCAGTTCCTGGACCTCCCATCCCTTGTGGGTCATGGCCCCAGGCTCAGACTGCACCTTGCTGTCACCAATAACTACCTTTCTCCAAAATCAAGTCCGATGCTCCAGGACTCCCTGTGGCCAGCTCCTGGGCACGCTTCTAACCAGGTCCCTCTCTATCACCGTCCCTGGCCCTGTGCTCAGGTCCCCTCCCCACCTCCTTCACACCACCTCACCACAGACCGGCAAACCCTGAACACTGGTTAAACCCAACTCACCACCTATGCCAAGTGCCTGATGTGGCTGGAGAGTCCAGATCATTGAGCACTTAGCTGGGTCCCCTCACTCGAGACCACTGTCCTGCCAGCAGGGTGCGGTGAGGCGAATCTTCTCACCACCCACGCCCAGACAGCCCTGACCTTGCTCCCCCCTCCCCATGCTCCTCGACATCTCCATCTGCTGGACTCCACGTCCATGTGAGGGCCTCCTCCCTTTCCTCCATGACGCTGTCCCCTCATTCTTAGGTTGTCCCCATTACGAACAGCCATCTCAGAAAAGAGATCTCCCTCCCTGGCCCTCTCTTCCTGCAGCCACTCTTCCCTTTTACAGGCACCACCCCCCACCCCAAGTGCTGTCTGTGTCTCTAGCTCCTGTGCATCCTCCATACCCCCATCAGTTTTGTCCCCCACCTGCACACACTTTCTTGTCCAATGACCAAAGACCCCCTCACCACATGCAACGGCTGCTCTGAGTCCTCAGCTCCCTCACAGCTCCTCCTTCCAGAGGCCCATTTCCTGCCTGGCTGTCCTCTGCCCTCTGGCTTCCTCTGGGCACTGCCTGGCTCCTCCTCAGCTCCCAGCCTTTCAGCTGGGGCACCTTTAGACTCAGTCCTGGGGTCTCTGCCTTTCTAACCGCACTTGCTCCCAGGGGTCCAGTCCTGCGCTGTCAAGGACCAGCTGATGATTCTCGAAGGTCTGTCCCCAGCCCCGGCCTCTTCTCTGAGCTGCCGCCTAGCTGACGTCCACCTGGAGCACCTAACAGACACCCAACCTGCCCCTCCCACAGGACCCCCCATCCCTTCCCACGGTAGATCCTTTCTGCCACATTGTCTTTCACAACAGCCTGGCAGCCCTCCCTTTAAGTGTCTCCAGACTCCAGCTGGTGTCTGGACCCTACAGGCTGGTGCGACAGCCTCCCATTTGGTCTTCCAGTGTCCACACCTGACCCCACACTCTTCCTCCACATGGCAGCCAGGGCATTCTGTTTAAACGTAAGTCGGAGCACACCTCCCTCTACTCACAGTTCTCCTGCAGCTCATAGAGTTAAAGACAATGTCTAGCCATGACTAGGTCCACACACTGGCTCCAGATAGCTCTCCCACCTCATCTACCCACTCGTCCTCTGGCTTGATGCTTCCCAACCATGCCAGACTCTCTGCTGCTCCTCAGGAGTGCCAGGTTCCTCCTACCTCGATGTGTTTGCACGTGCTGTTCCTTCTGCTGGAACATTCTTCTCCATTGGCTCTCTCCTCGCTTCATTCAGATTTTGGCCCACAGGTCATCTTACAAGAAAGGCCTTCCCTGACCACGGGTCTAATTTAACCTTGTGTTTATTGTCTGTCTCTTCCTCTGATGTGTCAGCCCCCTGAGGGCAGGGTTCTGTCCAGTGCTTTGCCCTGGGTCTCAAACAGCATCTGGCAGAGTGTATGTGTACAGTATTTGTTTGCATGAATGAATGCAGCCATCTTCTTGTCACCTGCTTAGAAAAAAGCCACACTCGGAAGAGGTTTTGTTATATGTCTGCAATACCTCCCCAGGGCCAATCCTGAAGGTAATAATGACTACACTCAGTATCAAGGTAATAAAGATTACAATGATAGAACTGAACGAATATTAATTGAATGTCTTCTATGTGCAAAGCCTCATGCTAAATTCTACACACATCTTCCACTTCTGACAACTAGGGAACATTGGCTAAAATGGTCTTAATAGCTGAAACTGGGAATATCAGCTGAGAAAGATGGGAACCACCTCGGCTGGAATGAAAACCACTCATGGGTGTCCACCCACAGCTGGAATGAAAACCGCTCATGGGTGTCCACCCACGGAGCCCATCACAGACAGAACTTGCTCCCATGGCCAAATAAAAATCTCAGCTCTCTGTCTGCTGCCAAATCCCGATTCACTTCTTCTGGGAAAACGGAGGACATGAGGCGATGTGCTTTTTTAAAACCCCGAAGCAGCCCATATGGACGTCCAGTGTGGAGAGCCAGGAAGCAGCAGCTCTGGCACAGACCTCACACCCACCAGAGGTATGTCTCCAAGTTTCTTATCATTTGTCAGACTGAAGTTTGGCAAGATCTGAACTGAACTGCAGATGGTGAGGCTTATCAAAGGCAGCTAAGAGCCATGGTTACAAGGCTTGTCCCATACATGATAGGAAAGAAGAAAAAAGTATAAAGGAATAAAATGGCTGGGGTCCTAACAGTAACCGCACCCATGCTCCAACCCATGTCCCGGCTCCTTTGAAAAGGAAGAAGAAGCAGCAGAGGAAAAGCTAAGAAAGCGAAAACTACCATCATGTTCAACTCCAGGACAGCTAGACATCTGCCACCTTGGTGTAACTGGGTCAAGTCTGCATTAAGAGCCAACTGTCTCTGAGCCTCCTGCTCTCTGGGCTCCCAGGCCAGCTCCAGCTCTCCACTGCACCCTCCCCGCCAGTCCTGGCTTCCAGCCTACTAAGCTACCCAAACCCCCAAGCACACAGGCTCCCTTCCCGCATGCTCAGAAGTCCCCCCCAGGGCCTGCCTGTCAGCCAGCCCGTCTGACCCCCCAGGACTCTCCCACTGCCTCTGCTCCAGCCCCACCTCCTTGCTCCTGCTCACAGGCCCTAAGCCAGCACGCTGCTCCTTCCCCCTTTTGCATGCCCAGCCTCCTCCACCAGATGGCTCCCTCCCTGTCTTCACTAAGGCCCCAGGCCTGGGCCTCTGGTTCCTAAAGGAATGCCTTCCTGGATGGCCTGCATAAAAGCACACCTTCACCCTTTCCGACCACGTGCTTTGTTTCCCTTCTTACCATTCAGCCATGCCTGCCCTGTTCCATATTTCTCTCAGCTTATTGTCTTTCTTCCTCTATTGAAATGTGAGTGCACGGGGGATGGGAGACCCTCGGTTTCATGTGCTGCTGTGTCCTCAGGGCTTAGAACAGCATCTGCACAGAGTGGGTCCTCATCCACATTTGCCGAGTGTCTGTGTCTGCTGCCCAGACACCTTCCTTGGCCCTGCCAGTGTACCCTCTGGGCAGGACCCTGTGCCCTCTCTTCTGGCTCCCCTGGTTACACTTCCGTCCCATCACTGGCTCCCTGATCTCTATCTTGATAGCTTGGTGTACTCCTGACTGAAATTGGTACCCAGCTCCCTCCCCTGCAGGAGGGGACCCTCCCCAATCCCTGTCTGGCCTCTGCCCTCTGATGCTCCATGGCCACCGTTTGAGGCCACTGCTTCCAGGGAGGGGTATTTGTAGAGAGCTAAATCCATGGAGAGAGAGAAAAACTGGTGTAGTCAACAGAAGAAGGGCGACGGCCTCTTGCTTCCTCCCTCCAAACCCAGCGTGCTCTTCAGAAAAGAAACTGTGATCTTGCCCTTGCTGCTGCGCAGAGCTGGGCCTGAGAAGCGCTGCGCTCCTGACCTGGCTGCTGCCCCTCAGAGGCCCGACGTCCTTTCTGTACTTCACATGCAGCAACCTCTTGCCCATTGCCTGCTTCTGTAAACCTGCAAGCTAAGAATGGCTTCCTACATTTTTAAATGGTTGAGAAAAATCAAAAGAAGGGTATTCTGTGAAAATTTTATGAATATCAAATTTTAGTATCAGTCAGTGACTTTTATCGGTACTCAGCCATGCCCATCATTGGCATATTGCCTCTGGCTGCTTCCCCTACAACAAGGGCAGAGTTGAACAGAGCTGAATGTCTGGGCCTCCAGAGTAAAAATACTGCCTTTACAGAACAAGTTCATGATCCTCCCGTGCACTCCCACTTTTACCTGAGTTGGTGATGAGTGCAAGGGGAGCTTTACAAGGAGAAGCACTGAGAATTTTAAAGAAAATGAAAACAAAAGCTAGTTATGACTTTATGTTAAAGGCTCAGAGCCAGGAAATGGGGCTGGCTCTCTGAAGAGGCTGCTCAAAGTCTTCTGCTCCCACCCGTGTTCCCATCCCCTGTGCCAGACTCAGTCCCAGCCCCATTCCAGGCAGCCCAGGCCCAGCCAAGAGCCCTTCCCTCTGGCTCTCTGAGCCCCAGGCTGGACTGGGCGCTAGCACTGTGCCCGGCGTGTGCTCCCCCACTGGGCCCACCGTGGAGCCTGGGCTCCCCGCCACCGCACTTGCTCCCGCTGAACCCAGGTCCCCACCGCAGCACGCACGCCCTGAGAGCAGGGTGGCATCTGACCCCCTCCGTGGTCTGCAGAGATGCCGGGGCCTTGGCGAACGGTGGACGATGAACCAAGGATCAAGAGAAGGAAGCCACAGTAAGGATGGACTAAAAAGCCTAGATTCTTCCATTTGGACAGCAGGGCTGGGAAAAAGCAGGATTTGAAAGCTTTTTAAAGTTCTCAGGTGTGACTAAATAAACCAGGACTCGTTCAACTCACATTTCAAGAAAAGAAATAAGGCCCTATTTCACATAGGAGTGAAGTAAGATGAAGTGATTACTGGAAAAAAGCCATAGGAACAAAATTAAAATATTCCAAAAAAGATTTAGGTGAATTTGCGGAGGGCAGACTCAAAGGTGTTACTACAAGCAGAGAATGCCTGACCTTACAGAATAAAGCCAGGGAGTGGGAGGAGAAAGCCCTCCAGATAGGGTGTCCGTGCCCTGTGGGAAGCAGCAACCTGCTGTGGGCTGCCGCAACCCCATCCCCAACACCACCAGGGTATCAACTGCTTCCCCCAACTCCTGTCTGTCCACAAGGGACCTGGGCAGTGTGATGTGTGACCAGAACCAGGCTCTGAAATGAGACTTCAAATTCCAGCTCAACACTGTTTTTTTAGGTAACCCTGGAACAATGGCCTGGCTCCGTTAAACTTCAGTTTCCTCATCTGCAAAATGGGAATGCCTGAGGGCAGTGTATTGGTGTACAGTTGAGATAAAGTGAGCTCATGTGCGCAGGAGTTCCACACAGCACACACTCAACACATGGTAGTGTGACGGGAATGGATGACTGCAACCAGAAGCTGAGGACAGGGCTCCACATAACTAATAACTACACACCCTGTGGGGGAATACTGAGGGGTTGAGCCAGCACTACTCCCCCCACCCCAGCCAACTCTTCCAACCCTTCACGGCCCCACTGCCCAGCCTAAGTTAACAGGAGGCTTGAGAGGGCTTAAGGTCTTCAGTGGGCAGGAGTCCAGGATCAAGAATAGGGCCTGGAGCAATGAATACTTGTTGAGTGGATGGATGGATGGATGGATGGATGGATGGATTGCTTGATCACAGTATTCATGGGATGAAGCTTTAGTAAGCAAGGAAACCCTTGTACAGACATGATGGGTACCTGTGAAAAGAGTAGACAGGCAGTGATCTGCTCTGCACCTTCCCGGGGAATGGAACTGAGAGCTGGACAGAGACAGCAGAGCAGAGCAGATCAGGCAGCCTGGATGCCTACTGTTGACATGAACAGCCCATGTAAATATCCATGGGTTAAGTGGAGAAGAAGGAAAGGTAGAACGCTTGAGCTATCCTGCTCCCAAGAGTTGCTCGTCAGATGAGGGGATCAAGCAACATGAGGATGTCAGGTGGACACTGGAGTAGAGCTGAGGAGGTCCACAGAAGGTTAAGCAGAGCTGATGTTCCTCACAGGAAACCATATAATTCAGATGTCACACAAAGCACCATCCTAATAACTCCCATCTGCCCTCAAAGAGAGTCACCTTTCCACGCTGCCCACGGAGGACACCACTGAAGAGCTGGGAGACATGATCCCTTTCCTCAGCCCTCATCACAGACTGTGAGGGGGACAAAGGAAGCAGAGAGGGGAGGGGAGGGACCAGTGAACACGCAGGGCATGCCCCTTATGCTGCGTATTCCTCCAGCTGGAGGGAGTGGAGGAGAGGGCCAGCCAAGCTGGAGCTGAGCTTGAGGTTTAAAACTGGCCTAGCCTGTGCTGTTATCACTAAATGTGGCCAGAAAGCTCTGAGATCCACCTGAGATATCTTTAAGGGACAAAAAAGGCAGATTTGCTAGCGCCTGCTTGAGAACAGTGAGAAGAGAAAACTCAAACTGCTTCATACGTGTACCCCACTAGGTTGAGGTGCTTCAGTAAACTGCTAACAGTGGATGGTGTTAGTACTATATGATGCTTTGTTTAAAATCCCTTTTACAGCACTTTGAGCTCCAGGGAGGAAAGCTGTGAACCCAATAAATATGACCACCCAACCTTCAAGGGGGTGAGAAAGGCCTAATGTTTCCTCCCTAAAGCCCAGAATTCCCAGTTAGGCTGCAAAATAATCCTTCTCTAGGCCTGGCTCTGATGTGGCCCTTCGCAGAAGCCACCTACACATTAACCTACACCTTCTATGATGGTATTGTTACTGGCTCCTATTTACCTGTTTTCTGTTGGGGTCTTCGCCCAGAGTCACCTTTTCTGGCCCAGTTTCTAGCAGAAGCGGGTCAGGAATGGCACCCTACCTGGCTGCCGGTGGGCCAACCCCCCAGGGGAGGGGGCTTCTAGGGCCCCAGGGTCCTAGCTCTGCAGCAAAATGGAGGGTTCGGCATCCAGTGCTGTCAGTCTGGCACCTCTCTGTCACCATGACAAAATTCCTTTTAAATTTCAGGCGTAAATTTTTAAAATGAAACCATGAAAAAGGATCTGTCTTACAATAAACACATCAGTGCTCATTTTCCTTATTATTCTACTTTTGGCTATTTCGTATAAAATCTTTAATTAAAGTTTTTCTTTGAAATTGTCATTATCAACCCAGAAGAAAGAAAGAGGGAAAAAAAAGAACAACACAGCTGTGCAGATATGAAGCGCTATTCAGGACTAAATGAACTGGAACGAAATAAGTAGCTTGACTGTTATGTTCTTAGTTTTGGCTCTGTATCCTCAATAGCACAGTCTAACTTGTCACTTTATATCGATTCCATCTGTTTACACTCTGCAGAGTATTGGCTTCCTACCGTGAACATTTCCTATTTACCAGCTGGTAAAGATGAGCCAAACCAGATAGGAAAAAATTAGACTACATTCAGAACCTCATAAACACAAACTTTCAATTTGGGGACATGTGGGAGGAGCCGCGGCCAGGCAGCGCTCACCTTAACAAAGGCTTCGCTTCCGTACCACCCCGGCTGGCACCTCCATTCACTGCTCTGCTGCCCACCCCCACAGACTGAGGACTGGGTACTTACTTATTGAACATGTGCAAATCCTGCCTTAATGAAAAATTGATAAGCTTATGCAAAAAGACATCTAAATGAAATCCATGAAAACAGAAAAGGGAGCTCACTAAAAAGGAGTTAAAGCCACCTAAAAGTAATAGTTGCTATGATGGAGCAAAAGTCCAAAAATCTGGTTTGGCGTTTCCTTGCAGGCAAGGTGAAAAGGGAAACTTCTGTTAAATACACCACAGGCCATAGAAACCTTCCCCCACATTTGATTTTCATTTTTAAAATGTTTATCTGTAATATATAGCTTAAGAAGGAATTCTAGTTACCCAATGAACTTCTGACACAGCTATGAAAATAAACCCAAGTCTAAATGTCTAGGGTTTTAAAAAGGGTGCCAAATCTAGATTCCTATCTCTTTCTTTCCTTCTAACCCAGCTCACACTCACAGGATGGGAGCTCCACCCCAGGCACTGCAGGCCAAGAACACTGGGGCAAGCCCAGCCGCAGACCACTGACAGGACAAAGATGCGCAGCAGCGGGGGCACGTCAGTCCCGTCCCAGGAACTCCATGGTGTCCCCCAGACACCAGAGGTGCTCAATGATAGCCTGATGAGAGCAACCAACTATTTTCAAGACCTAAAACAGGTACCCCTGATTCCAGCTGTCCCCCAGCAAGTGTATCCACTGCGCTGCTGACATCGATCTCCTAAATATCTCATTTCTCATGTGAAACCTTCGATGAACTACGACCACCCTTTGCCCCATGCTTGAGGGTTAATACCTTACCCTCAAATACTTACACCTCTTTCTCCAGCCTACCTTTCAAAACTGATCTGTCAGATCTGCCTTGAAACATACCTTTCCACAGAGCCTGTCTCCTCATTGCCCCGGCCACAGCTCCACAGCCTCCACCTCCCTGTCCTTTCCTTATGCCAGCATGCAGTCCTGAGAGCCACCGCATAGCCCATCCTCAGCGCGTACCGAAACCCCACCCACGGTCCGACTTAGCTCCTGTCTTACCTTTCTCCTGGAGATCTTCCTGGCTATTTCAATTACTGGGAACTTTTCAGAACTTCATTTATTCACTCAGGAAATATTTACTGAGCTCATATTAGGTGCCAGGATCTGTCCAAGGCACTAAAGTTACAACACTAAAGAAGATAGAGAAGGTGTCTGCTCCCAAGTAACATACATCCTAATGATAAGCAAGTAAACAAACAAACAAAAATCTCAAAATGTTCTAAGTGTTAATGAAAATATGCAACTTTTTAATGGGGTGGTCAAAAAACTTCCTTGGAGAGATTTCACATGCTGAGCGCCAGAGTGCCAGAAGCCAGCATGCTTGATGGTTACTTGATGGGCAACCAAAAGCCATGGGGCATCGTAAGCAGGCGAGTCTGGTGAGACCTGACTCATGTTTTGAACAGATAACTCTGGGTGCTGCGTGGAATAGAGACTGCAAGGCACAAGAGCGGAAACAGTCCAGGGGTTATTGGCAAAACACAGGGTAGAGAGATAATGGTGGCAGTGGGGATGGAGAAAGGTGGATACAGCACACAGGACTTGCTGGCAGACTGGATATGGGAGTGGGGCCAGTAAGGAAAATATAGGAATCAAGGCTAATGCTAGGTTTCTTCTTGAATGACTCAGTGAATGGTGGAACCATGGACTAAAATGGTGGGGAGACCATGGAGGAAGGCTTCTTGGGGTGGGGGCAAGGACAGGCAAACGCTATGGTTTGCTCTGTGGACAGTGGTTGAGTCCAGAGCCCCAGATGGAGATGTAAATGTGGGTGCCATCAGCATCTAGCCCCCTTTGAAACTTTAAACCAGAAATGACCACATACTACCATACAACTTTTTCCACATGAGAACTAAGATGTCTTATCTCCTTCAAATGCAAACTCCCAATTTTTGGAGAGTAACTTCTATGGACCCAGCACTTAAGTCCATTTCATATTTACTCTCACAAAGAATCTCAACGATATTGGAAAAACTTTGCATCAATACTGTTTTGCCATTTCACAGATGAGGAAACAGTCTCCGGAGAGACTAGCTGGCTCAGGGTCACTCAGCTAGTGAGTGCTGGCGCTCAGATGCGCTCTCCACTAGGTAAGTCCAAGTGCCCAGCCTGGTCCTCCTCTTCTGTGGTGTTTTAAACATTGACCCCTACAAGCTTGATTGAACTACTGGTTTGCCACATGCAAAAAAAAAGGATGTCATTTAAAAAAAAAAGATGAACTTAGTCTGAAATAATAAAAATTCTAATCTAACAGAATCTTTGCTTTAATTTCCTGATGAAGCCTTTTGTAAATTAATAATAGAGCAACCCAAAATAGGTCAGGGGGTAGAAGTATTTTCAATATAACTTTTTAATAAAACGGCAACTGGTTATTTTGTTATGTGAAATTCTCTAGATGAGAATGTAAGCATTACTCTTCATTTAGCTGCACAGACACACGAATAAGAGCTGTGACACTATTAATCACTATATTCATTATGATTGATAGGCTTTTCTGCAGGGAGGAAAAAGTGCCTCAGATACAATCTGTCCCAACAGCTCTGCGATATGCTAATATTTTCTTCTGATGAAAAAGGAGATGTGTTCAAATACCTGCTATAATAGACAATTAATACCAAGTGCACCAAAGGAAAGCTGATAAAAGTGGGATTAGAAGATTATTACAAATTGACCAAAGGCTTATATGTGCTAGTAAATGGCCTCCTTTTCGGTCTAACACAGTCTTTTTATTAGGCAAACAGACTGCATTCCAGTACATTCATTCATGCTAATGTGGTGCTATAATGTTAAGGTATGTTTATGAAATGGCTGTGAGTCTCACAACTGTTTCTTTATTCCTCAAGCAATAGCTTTTTAATTTCTTTTTTAGGAAAATTCACCTATTTAAGAAAATGAATCTACCTATCACTTTTGCCTCTTCTTCATGAGGATATTACAGACTAAGCAACCAGCTTAGTACCACTAATTATTTACTAATTGCTTCTGAAATGACTAAGGCTGCATCTCTACAACTCCAAGGCATTAGGGTAATCCCATAAAAACTGTATCAGACCACTCCATGTCCAACAGACACACTAGTCACGGCTGACTGGGTAGACCAGATGTTCTGACACCACATTGCCCAAGCTTGAAAGAGTGTTCCTGATTTGGGTTGGTGACATGGTATGAGAGCTAACAGCTTGGGGCTTGAATGTGGTTTTTCCTTTCTCTCTCTTTTTTTTTTTTACATCTTTAACTGAATTATACATTCTTGAACTCTAGTCTTCAGTTAAGAACAGGTTTTTTTTTGGTATGTGGTAGGAAGGAAGAGTCATGACATTTCTCAATGTATGTTGAATTCTTACATGGGTTGGAAGAGCCCCCTGTTTCTCAGGGGGCCTAGTGGGTAAGGGCAAGGACTAGGGAACTGCAGCTTTGCTGCCCACCAGCTGTGTGCTCTGGCTCAGACTGCTTAGCCTCTGTCCCAGTTTCCCTCTGTACCAATGTGGGGTAGCAGTGGCACCTGCCCTATAGGGTTCTCCTGGAAATTAAATAATTTGATACACTAAAGCACTTAGAACAGCTCTTAGTAAGTGCTCAATCAGTGCTTTTTGACTGTTATTATTACTAGAGTTGGCAAAATCCAAAAAAATTACATTCATGGCCAAAAGATTAAGACCCAGCCCCTGGTGAATATGGTGGCCAATGCCCCTGTCAGTGACTGGGCTGTGAGTCATGGGGAGAAGAGTCATATGGAAAGAAACAGCATACTAGAAAAACTGACACCACAGTAACTACATGTCAAGCCTGGAAAGGTGGTGCCCTTCCGGTGACCAGGGGAGACGACATGGGGTAGTGACTCTGGACCTGCACTCCCTCTTGACTGCCTCTTAGACAAGATGAGAGGGTCTTTATTGCCTCTGTTAGTTCACTTGGAGGTTTCTGTTTCTAATGAGGAAGAATGACCAAACACCTTGGTGGCTGAGGGGCCGCCACCTGGTAGCAGGCAAAGCCTAACACAGGAAGGGTTTCCAGAGTGCATGCAAGGAGAACGGGCCTCACTAATAGGCAGAGATGGGACTAACGTTTGTTGAGCGTCTACTATATGCCTACGGCTTCCCTTGCATCCTCCTCCTTCATTCTCATCACTACCCTGATAGGCAAGTTTGTTGTGTTCCCTTTGGAGACAAGGAAACTCAGGAGAGTGAGGGACCTGTGGGAGGCCCCTCACAGGAAGCTGCAGAGGCTAGGTTTCACACGAGCTGGGCCTGACTCCCACTAAATCCCTCTGCTTCCTATGAGACTATGAGAGCAGAGAACTCAAGAACCAGACAAGGAGACACCAAGTCAAAGGCCCAGAAGAAAAGCCAAAGGAAAGCACACATCTGTGACCAAATGAAAAGCAACGGCCAAGACAGTGAGAACAAGTGAGGCATGTGCACAACTCAAAGTGCCTGACCAGTGGACCCGAGTGCCAATTAAACCAGGGACCAGAAGCCAATGAGCAGCAGAGCTTCCCCCTTCCCGAACACAGAGCCCCATGGGATCAGGCAGGAAGGCATGGTTCACAATCAGCAAGAGACAGAAAAATGGGTCTTGGAAATCATCCAGTTTGCCTTCCCCTTGAGCAATGGAGAAAAAGACAGAGCCTGAGGGTTCAAGTGGATAATGAGTGTGAACACGGACCTATGTTGTAGGGTCTAAGAGCACATGAAGAAGGGAGAAGCTGAGGAACTGGCTACCAGCCCAAGCTCACTGCAGAAGAAACAATTAGGATGCACAAGCCCTGGGGTTCGGTCGGTTTGGGGTGCCAGCTACTAGTTATTTGTTGGTTTAGGGAGGCCAGAACACACGTACATTTAGCAAAGTCTGGCTCCCAAAATGTAGAGACATTTGCATGCATTCTTGGCTCCAGTAAGCCATGTGGACTTATATATATTTAAAACCAAAAAACTTAGCACTCTTTCACTCCCAAACTGCATAAATCACCCAGCAATGACAACATATGTCTGAATAGTGCCTTCCTTTAATAATCCTAGGTGTTCTCAGACCCCGACAGTCACATGTGGACCATTTGCAGGACCAGTCTTAACTGGAAATATGCTACTGCACAGGGCCAACGAGGAGTGCATCTGGTTTGTTCAGTTTATTTTGGGGGTGGTGGGAAGAGAGGACATTCATTTCTGTTCCTACCTATACTTCAAAGGAAGCTGTAGCGATAAGCACAAGAGGGACAGCTGGCGTTTTCTAAGTGTTCCTGGCACTTTTTACTGGACTTTTAAGCCACACAACTGCCCCTGAAGGTGTTCTTATCCCCACAAACAGATGAAGAAACCCAATGATAAGGACTTGCCAAAGGTCACCAAGCTGGTAAATGGCAAAGACCCAAGATGGAAACCCAGGTCTGGCTGGGTCCCGAGGCCAGTCTTGTCCCACTCCATGGGCCTGCTTTGGGTCAGGGTCTAGAGTATAAGCTGCAGCTTATGCTGGCCAGAAAGCATAGTAGAGAAACCCCAAAGCTGCTCTGGATGTCTTATCCCAATCGCAGCTCCTGAGCCTCTTCTGTGACCTTTTTGTCCCACCAGAAGTTGCAAAAAGCTGCACTGATTTAAACTCAATCAGTAGGAGGGCTTCTCCCACAGATGACAGGGAGGGGCTGGGACCAAAGAGGAAGTAGATGAAAGGCTGACTAGTGTGGAGTTCCCTTTTAGCCCTTCTCATCGATGATTTACAATCCAGGACTATGACCATACACTCCATATTAACTGTAAAGTTGCATGATTGATCTATAACAGTTTTACGTTGATATGATGATTGCCAAAACAGCTGAGTTTCCCAGGAGTATTTCATGATTAACACGGTTTATAAAGGGACTAATTAAATACATGTATGTATCAATCATATCATATACTTCTTACAGAATAATAAATGAATCACACTAGAAGCAGCAAATAATACCAGGTTTCCTACTAATATAAACTATAAACCTGAAACCAGGTTCTTAGGAGCACATAAGGCTAAAAAAATATCACATTAAGATGAATCTTCTGGTGTTAACAGCATCAGCCAGGAAAATCTAGACAAACATTTTGTGGATTTCTGGCTATTTTTGATTTTGAAATGTATGAAAATCTCAGAAGAGTTCAAAAAGGAAAGAAAATTTGTCACATCTCAAACCAACATATTGAATCAAGTAAATTAAACCATGATTCTCAAATTGCTCGTGTAACTGACAGACTCAAATGCATTTTAAAAGGGGTCTGATTCCAACCCTTAAACGCCATTAACACCTCCTCCCTCCCTAGCTGTGCACTGATATCTAACCGTAATCAGCAAATAGGATTGAAACTAGTTGCTTCTTTTTTAAACACATGTAGTAGCATTGGTGGCTAAATTACTCAATATCTAAGTATATATGGCTTTTGAGTTTTACTGGTTATTTTTACCATGCTGCTCTTGACTGGCATTTACCATTGGAAAGCAGTAGTTTTCTCTTTCTAAAGAAATCGTTGTTTTAGTCTTAGACAAAAACAGAAAGGCCTGCCCTACTAATAATGATCTGAAGTTAATACAAAAGTAATTAATTCCCAGGACTTCTGTTGATCATTCATCAAAAGAGATGCCATCCAAGGCACTTAAAGTCATCTGGATACAAGCCTTCCCAGCCTAGTTATAAGAAGATCTATTTGTCAGAGGACTTTGAGCTCAGACAAGAGGCAGCTTATTTTGATTCATCTACCTCCACTAAACTAACAAATAGTTACGACAAAGGGTGAGTGGAAAAGAATTTTAAAAGGTCTCTATTACCTTTTCTCCTACTTGGATTTCAAGTTCTTTTACTGTCCGACAGCAATTTGTTTCATTTCCATCTCCCCTTGAAAATAAAAACAAAAACTTTGTTAAATGTTTTAACCAAATGAGCATTTATGTAGGACATGCAAAGATCAAAACTGTAAGGATTTCTAAAATAGATATTTTTAAATGTAAGGTATTTCTTATTCACTACCATCTGCCAGAAGCATGAACTTGGGCCAATTACTTCGCTTCTCCATTCCTCATGAGGTTCCCTCATCCGTAAAATGAAATTTAACATTTATCCCTCTGAGGGTAGTGTGAGAATTGAGTAATTATAGCCAACACTTGATGAGCACTTACTATGGCCAAACCCCATGTCATGTATTCCTCACGACAACTCTTGAGTCAGGGGCCATCATCATCCCAGTTTATGGGGGGATGGAGGGAGCCACCAGTCACGTGGGGAAAGTGGAGGTGCCAGGTCAGCACATGCCTAACTCCTCTGCTGTAGCACTTCGCACTGACCTCTGCAGGGTCCCCGGTCCACTGTGTGCCACACTCTCAGCCTCTCTCTAAAGGACTTTATGGTGGGTGTGGGTCTATACCATCCCCCGGTCCCATCTGCTTTTATTTTGCATTATCTGTATAACTGTAAACTACTCAGAGCCCCTCTCTGGGACAGACTGGCAGTGTTGGGGTGGAGGAGGAGAACGACAGGCAGAACCCACACGCCTCCACTTCACAGTATTGATCCAGCGCCTCCTACACCCAGGTCTGGGGCTGCCACAGGAGCAGGACTCTGTGCCCAGTCTTGAAAAAGCTTAATGCTAGTGGCAGCAACAGATGGGAAATAAGCAAACAAATAAGTAACATAAGCTGAAATAATAACAGGTGCTGTGAAGAAAATAGTTGGTCAGGGGGATAGACTGGAAACTGGGGGAAGGTGGGTCGGCTCTTCTGGATGGCGTGGACAGCAGTGTCATCTGGACAGACACTCACAAGCTGAGCAGCTAGGAGCGATTCACTTGGAGGAAAATCTCTCCAGGCAAAGCAAAGGGAACACACCGCACATGAAGCCCGGAGGGGCAGGAGCTTGGCACATCCCAGGGCTGCTGCTGCCAGAAGGCCAGGAAGACCAGAGCCCGCGGAGCAGGGCAGGAGCGTGAGGTGAGTTCAGATGGAGGCAGACACCAGCCCCACAGTGCTGCGGGCCATGATAAGGACTCTTGACTTCACAGTGGGGTCAGGAGAAGCCATCAGAGCATTTTAAGTAGAAACTGACTTCATTTTACATAGGAGGAAACTGAGGCTTCAAGGGGTTAAGTGCCCAAGTTAAAGATGGAATCTCACGGGGAATCCAGCCTTATGATTCTATGCTAAATGTAGTATTTTTAACATTGTTTTAACTGTGTATTGAATAGATACAAAACACTATTTGTAACATATATTTCAGATAAAGAATAAAAATCAGACCAATGCCTGTGTACCCACCACCTGCTGAAGAAACAGGAAGCCCCAGTGGGCTCTTGCCTCACCTCCCTCTCCTGGGTCTGCCAAGGCTCCCCACGCCCGTATCAGAGATCCTCTGCCCAGCCCTGCTGGGGCCTCTTCCCTCCACAGTGTCTTCCCTTATCCACAGTTTGCACCCCAACTCCATCGCAGTGTCTGTTTCAGGAGCAACCCCTCCCCATCTACTACCTGATGCTAATGACACCAGCTTCCTTACATTAGAACTTATAGGAATAGTAAGTCTTTTTAAAAATCCTTTCCCTTTGAAACTTTCTATAAACTTATGCTTAGGTTTCTCTCTTACTGGATTTTACTATTTGTTATCTGGTCAGACAATCTTTGTCTTTTAAGTAGAACATTATTATAATTAACAGTATTAGGGATTTCTATTTATCCTGCCTATTCTTCTTCTTTTGAGTTGACTTGATTTTCATCACTCCATTTGTTTCCCTCTACTAGTTTGGGATTTACTCACTCCATTTTTACTCTTATAATAATTTACTCTGTAAATTATAACCTGTATTGTTTTCAAAGGCTAAAATTAATCAAAATTTTATCCTCCTACTGGACAATGTAATAACCCTAGAACATTTCATTCTAGTCCCTCCTGTCAGTTTATATATTACTACTATCATGTACTCTAATCTTATCCTATTTTTTAAATTCCAGAAGTCATCATTATTTCCTACAGTCATGAGCGTCTCCTATGAGATTTCACCACCTATTTGTAGCCGTCTTTGCTCTTCGTGCCTTCTTGCATCATCTCAAACTTTTCATCCGAAATCATTTTCCTTCTTTCTACCTTAAAGTACATCCTTAGTATTTCTTGTGCTGGGTCTGTTAGAGCCAAATCCATTTTGGTTTTAGAATGTCTTTATTTCAATATTGAATGATATTTTATTTAGATATACAATTCTAGGATGGTAGCAGTTTTCTTTCAATACATCCCAGTTATTAATCTACTCTCACCTGGCTTCCATCATTACTATTCAGAAGTCACTTTTGTCTAAATGTTGCCCTTTGGCTGCTTTTTAAGATCTCTTGGTCTGTGGGGTTCTGCCACCACCCCCCGTTTTTGTCCTGCTTGGGATTTCTTTGGCTTCTTGAATTAGCAGGATAGTATCTTTCATCAATTCTGGAAAAGCCTTAGCCATTGTTTCTTTGGATATTACCTCCATCCCATCTCTCATTACTATCTTAAAGAAGTCCAATTAAGTCTTCTATGTCTCTGCCCTGTATTCTAATTTTTTCTCACCAATCTTCAAGTTCACTTACTTCTTCAGTTTTGTCTAATCTGTTTATTAAATCATTGAGTCTGAAATTGCTATTATGAAATATAACCTATATGCATAACAGTACATTAAACTATATGCATAGTTTAATTATAAATAAGGCAAGTGCCTATTTATAATTACCAAAATCAAGGATTAAAGCCAAACACAAGAAGCCCCCCATTTGCCCTTCTCCAATCACAATGTTCCTTTCATACTGACAGTAAGAGGCACCCTTTGCAGTATGAGGAAAGAAAGGAAGTATCCAGTTGAAAAGTAACCCTGGATGCTGTAGGTAAATGTACCAGATGCTTCTCTATTTTCCAAATACTCTGGGTAACTGTCCATCAGCGTATTAAGATGTTATAGAATCACTAGCATCTTACGACGCTGATGGACAGTGACTGTAATGGGGTATGTGGTGGGGACTTGAGGATGGGGGGAATCTAGTAACCACAATGTTGCTCAAGTGATTGTATATTAATGATATTAAAAAAACAAAAAACAAATACTGTGGTAACAATCGGTGAGCATATACTATGGCAAGAAGAGGAGAGGGTCCCAGGGGTTCCCAGAGAAAAAGATCTTACTTGTACAAATATAGTATAGAATTCTGGGATAGCTAATATTTTATTACTGCACACTGAAGAGATTTTTCCACAGCCTTGTGCCCTTCACCGGCAGTGCTGATACATCAGCATCAGCTGTCACTCCTCTGAAACCAATTCAGTGATTCTTCACACAGCCTTTAATGTTTTCTCTTTGACTTTGATGGTCTGCAGTTTCACTATGGTATATTTAAGTAGGCATTTCTTTTTGTCTGGCTTGAGATTCTTAGCTATTACCCTTTCAAATATCATCTCTGCCCTGTTCTTTCTCTTCTGTATCTGGAAATCCAGCAAGAACTATATTAGGCTTTCTACTTCTCTCTTCCATGTCTCTTGTACCTGTCCTCCATGTGTTCTATCTCCTTGTCTTCTGTGATGCTTTTCTTCAGATCTATTTTCCACTCCACTAATGCTCTTTTCAGCTATGTTAAATCCAGTGAATTTTATATCTACAATTATTGTATCTTTCAGAACTAGAAGTTCCATTTTTATATATCTTTGTATCTTTATTTTTATTGCCTCTTGTTTTGTATTCATAAATTGACTCTATTCTTTCATTTCTTTAAAATATTAAAACGCTAGTTTTAGATTTGGAATCTGGTAGTTACATTTCAAGTGTTTGGAGATCTGATTCCACTGGATATTGTTTCTGTTGGTTTAAAGTTCTCATTCTTTGTCTCTTCATATGTTTTCAATATTTTTGTGTGCAGTCTAATGTAATTTGGCACTTCATCTGTGGAAATCCTTTAAGGTCTAGGTCAAAGATGTATTCCTCTACAAAAGGGCACACCCACAGTCCAGGATCAGTTTTAAGTAAATGCCTAGTCTAAGACTCTTCAGACCATGCAGGTACCATGATTTCAGGCACAGACTTGCATAAATATTGACTTGTATATTACAACTTTTCCCTTATTCACCCAATGCCAGTGTTGAAGCAGGGAGGTTTCCTTATTGTGCCCTTCTGTGATGCAGGTGTGCACCTGTAATTTATCCTTACATGCAGGTTCAGCTGTCCCACCTTTGTATGTACTGGTCTTCTGCTCGGTTCCTCCACTTGCACAGACCCCTTAGGGTTTTTCTCCTGTTCCCTTAACTCCAAATAGGCAACCAAGCCAAAGCACAGCTTCACCAGGAGTTGGCCAATACTCTCAGCACAAAGGTGCCTTTACAGAATGCTCCCCTCTCTAGACTCCAACTTTCATTTCATGTTTGGCCTCTGAGGATTAGCTTTCCTTTCTAGCTCACTAATGTATTAAAATATAAGTATATATTTTACCCTTATCCAGCATTTTAGTTTCCAGTGGAAGTGCTGGTCATGGATATAGCCTACCATATTAATAGAAAGAAAAGTCTCTATTCACTATGATACATTGTCTACAACAATAAAAGGAATTCACCTTCATGAGTAAATCATAAATCTTTCAAACTTAGTTTAAATATTTAGCCTTTATGTTTAAGGAAGTAATTTAAAATCTTTTTCATTAAATAGAAGACTGAGGTTTCATAATTAAAAAAAAAGAACTCTCCTGATTTTAGTTTTTCCGATTGTTTAGCTTTAGAAAGAATATTCAAATTAGGTTACTGTCCACCCAACAAGCCTATCCCATAAGTGGGGATGGTTTTAGGTCAAGAGCATGAATATGTAGTTTATAAAACAGTCAGTCATTCTTTTGAAGGAGCCTGGAAATTATCTCAGTCCACCACACACTGAGCACAGAGAAGTCCTGAGGCAGGGAGGGGATAATATTTTGTCAGTCTTGTTGGAGCTGCTACACTAATTCTTTTTTTTTTTAATTGTGGTAAAAAACACGTGACATAACATTTAGCATCTTAACCATTTTTTAAGAGTCCAATTCAGTAACGTTAAGTGTATTCACATTGCTGTGCAGCAGATCTCTAGAGCTTTTTCATCTTATAAAACAAACAATGCCCATCGAACAATATCCGCCTCTCCCCTCACTGCTGCATTGATCCTTACAACTAAGCTGTATCCATGATGGATTCGATCATGAAATCTATGATACACATTTGCTAATATTTCCCGATCAAATTTAACTCTTATTGTTAACACAATTTCTGAGAAAATGAGGTTTATTCATTTAAAGTCAGATAAATGAGTCAAAATTTTTACAAATATTTCCTAAATCGTACATTAAAATCAAACAATTTTACAGCTGATAGAGACATTCAAGTTCATACTTTAACTCTCTCATTTTGCAGATAAAGCAAAAGATCTGTGTTTATGCAAAAGCTATGAAATACAAAGGAGCTTGTACAAAAATTTTTTTAGTATTCCTTTTCCAGTTACCAAAACATAATCACTTTCCCATGAAAGACATTAAAAATGTAGAAAAAAAGACAAATTTTAAATTTGGCATCTTAATATTTTTGCTTCGAAATTAATTCAGTATTTCTCAACTGAAAGATAATGCACATGAAATATGTTAACCTGGTTTTAATTTGCTGTGTTTCCATTTTTAATATAGTACGAGTTCTCTGACTCTGAAACATATCCTATATAGATATTAGAATCTTCTCTAAATAAGTTTCTGACTGTGAATTAACTCCATTGAATTCTATTTGGACAAACTCTACCAATATGCCTTCCATATATCGTTGACATGACTAGCTCTAATGACCGTAGTATGTCCTATCACTTATCATTTCAAATTTCATATGAGCAAAAAAAAACCACTTACCTCTTTATGACATTTATATTTGAGTCAACTCCGCCAAACCTGGACAGGAATTCATGGTACGGAATGGCACCAGAGCTGGTGACAGGGATCTACATTCACACAAGCAGAATGACAGCCCGTTAGTGAATTCAGACCCAAGCAGTGGACAGCACAGTAGGTTTCATGTGTGAGGCAGGATGCTATTGGTGGGATACCCATTATAGCAAACATAACTACTCACTCCAGTAGTCTGAGCTGACAAGAATCCTCAGCAAACCAAGTACAGAGTAAATGCCAGAATGTTAGTCTGTGCTGAATTAAAAGTCAACAAGTTGTCTATAAAATTACCTAAAATTTAGTATATCTAAAAAGTGGAATAAAATTATAAGTATATTCTAATACAGATTTTTATATATGTATAAATATATGTAATATATTTATAATATATTTCCTAAGAGGCTGAGGCCACAGCACAATTTTATCCTCTGAGTGTCATGTGAACTTTCTGTAAATTCATATACTCCTAAGGTGGAAAAAGTTATTTTTAAATGTAAAATATTGAGTCAGGTGGGTCAATATGGACTACAGATTAAATAAAAGTACTCTCTCAATATTTAATTAACTGAAGTTGATAAGTATACTGTAATTATGCAAAAGAATTGCTCCTACTCTCAGGAAACATACACTGATATTATATTCATAATATAACTTTCTCTCAAATGGTTCAGAAAGAAATATTATGTATTCATTGTTTGTGAATATCATATATGTTGTTTGCATACACAGATAAGCACAGATCATGAGAGAAGCAAATGAGGTTAAATGTTCACAAGTGGTGTATCTGGGTAAAGGGATAAGGGCATTATTTGCACCCTATAGATACTATTTGTACTGTTCTTATTCTTACAAATTTTCTGGAGGTTTAAAATTACTTCTAAATAAGGTCAAGTGTTTTAAAAAGTGAAAATAATTATTTTTCCCCAAAAAGGATTATGAAATTAAAATTACAATAAATATATAATGAATAGAAATATATTTTATTACGCTTCATGCAAATACACAAAGTATCATTTCTCATACAGCTGAACGGCCCCCAAGTCTGCGCACTCAAGTTTGATATTTGTTTAGCCCTTAAAATTCCAAACTCAAAGCTCAGCATGGTTATCTCAGTCTTCCCTAAAGGACACATTTCTCTTTACTATTTAAAACGTATAACTAGGAAATCAGACCAGAGGGAGAGTATCTCACAGAGTGGGGTGAGGGTGCTTTATGAAGCCTTTTCCTGGAAAGGACACCCATGACTTCTATTTCTGATTGGGCATTTTTTAATAGATATAATGTTGGGCAGACACTTCAAAGTTCTCCTAATCTTACAGAAGAAGGGCCAGAATTGACTAAATGTGTAGTCCCAAGGCTGGATGCCCTCTAGTTCTGGTGATGGTGAATTAACGAGGAGGGAAAGAACTTACATTTACAAAGCTCCTACTCTATCTGTGTGCATAGGCACTACTCTCGGCGTTTAACTTGAGTCAACTCATCTAGCCTGAAAACCAGCCTCCGAGACATTGTCATTTTCCACATTTGACAGAGATGTGACCTCCCTGCATGGCAATGCCAATAGTGCCAGACATGTCTGTGACTCCTGAGCCCAGTTCACTGCATTAGACTAACCACCCTGCCTGTAAGAAAAAAGAAGGCCCATCAACATACCGAAGCTTTTGTCACATTTCATACTGTTATTTATGGTCCATGGTCCAACGAAAATTCTGACATGGCACATATATTTTTGTATCTAACCTCCAAAGTGAAGTCCCTTACGCAATCAAAGAATATATCTGACGGAGAGGTTCTGCTAAGAACTTGCCTTTTCAGTATTTGTGACTCTGGCAAAGCTGCTGAGGAATCATAGCCATCCACAGATGGATCGCTGAAAGCAAATTCTCAGGCGGGGACTGGGGGAGGATAGTTTTTAAATCAATTTCCATCATGTTGATGGTGTCTTCAGAGACTTCTCTGCCCCCAAACTGGCACAACCACTGGGACCAGGAGAGAACTGTGTTTCCCTTCTCTGGAATCTATTTACCAATTCAACTTCTTTTTTAAATTTTATATTAATATTCAAAAACTGAGGCCATATTTTTTTTAATTCACATTATTATTAATGGAAATGAAGGCACAAGCAATGAATGCCTCCTTATCATTCTTGCCCTGATGAATCATCAAAACACCCTGACATCCAAACATTCTTGACATGGTTCTTAAAATAAAATTAAAACTAAAGGAAATTCACTATAACTGAAAAACTCTAATCTAATTTTAAGGGTAAAACTCCTATGAAATATTTTACCAGTTTTATATCCTTCCAGTTAGACTTACATTAACTATTGGAAAAGAACGGCTGCATCACCACATGAATGGATCTGGAATAGTCGCCCACTGTCAACTCCAGGGACTGGGAAGAGAAGCCCTGCCCCTCATTCCCAATGAACTTGGCCTCCTGAAAATGCACCACACTCCAGCCTCCTTGGTTTACACATGGGTCACGGGAGCTCAAGGTTCTAGGAAAACATGCTCATTACTTAAGAGACTACCAGGAACTGTTTTTTAAAGTCTTTGAAGTTCAACAGTTCACAGGGACGTTTTTTAAAAACAGATACACATTTCACATTTTCTGTACTTTTCCTCTTTCTGCATAGCTGATTAGCTTGGGAAGATTGTCAAAAATTTTAAATTAACATTAGATCATGAATATAGGGAGACATTAGCAGGAAATAATATTTTAACTCTTCATTTGCTATGAAGTATCAGTTACATCAAGCTTCTGAGGAAATTGATGCAATGTTTGCAAGAACAAATGCTCTTTAAAAGTAAGGGAACAATACCATGTAACACAGCAATTCCATTCCAAGGTAGGTGCCCAAGAGGAGTGAAAGAAGATGGCCACACAAAAACTTACACACTAACGTTCACAGCAGCACTGTTCACAAAAGCCAAAAACTGGGAACAACCCAAAGATCCATCAACTGATGACAAACGAAAGGTGGTCTCTCCATACAATGGACTATGATTCATCCATAAAAAGGAATGAAGTACTGGTTCATATGACACGGATGAGCCTTGAAAACTATCATGCTAAATGAAAGAAGCCAGACACAAAAAGGCTGTGTATTATATTATTCCATTTATATGAAATATCCAGAAGAGGAAAATCTATTGTGACAGAAAGTAAATTAATGGTTGCCAGTGGCTAGAGGAACTAGATATGGGGAGCAACTACTAATGAATACAGTTTCTTTTTGGGTTGATGAAAATGTTCTGGAATTAGACAGGATGGTTGCAGAACTCTGTGAATATATTAAAAACTACTAACTTGTATATTTTTAAAGGGTGAATTTTATATGAAAATTATATCTTAAATAAAGCTGTATTAAAAATGTAGATACATTAAGACTGGCATGTGAAGGAATTAGTATGTACTATATGTGAAATTTTGGAAGTGAATAAATGGGAAATACTTTTCACCAAAAAAAAGGAGAGAAAAGCTCTTCATCTTTCTTCCCCGCTCCCTTCTTCCCTGGCCACTCAGTTCCAGAGTCTTTAGATGTGGCAGAGAACAATGGTGCCCTCAATGTGGGGGGCCTGGTGGTCCAGAACAGGACACGAGCCCAGTGGGGTGAAGAGGAGATCCACATAGAGGGGAGTGCTGGAGGTGGGAGATGAGTCACATACCAGGAGATCCATCAAGTAAGTGAATATACTGAGAAAAACAGAAGCCGAGTTTCTCACTGTCTGAAAAGGTAGTTACTAACATTCAAAGCAAACAAATGAGAAAGAACCTGAGGTGTTGGATTAGAACTGGAGGTATTGTTGTGAACTCAGGGTTTCAATATACAGAGAAATTGGTATAGAAGTAAATGTAAGTATATATGAGGGGGAATGTATCCCCTAGAGCTCTCCCCACTGAGAGGGCCTGGAGCAGTGACATCCAGGGGTGATGAGCAGACTTAGTGGCCAGATCCGGATTCGGAATATCTTTTCTATTACGGGGAAGCAGAGTTCTTGTGAGCAATGGATACTTCCAGGACTGCGGTAAGTAAAGTGCAGATGAGTTTGGAATACCTTATATCAGAAAGCTAGGAAGTGCTCAAAGAATGATGGAGACATGTCAAGAGGACACAGAAACCAGCTTGAAGGGGTTCCTACTGGACAAATTAAAAATCAAAATAAATAGTGAAAGTAACAGATCATAATCCACTTAATAATAGGAAATCTCAAGTCCCTGAAAATGTATAAATAACAGAAGAATAAATGGAAAGTTTGGTGAAGAATGGAATATTTACATAGCCCCAAAGCTTCTCCATAAAATGCTCACTAATTACAAAACGGATAGAGTACTTTACCATGCCATGAAAAGCCTCACAGATCCTACCTTAAGTGGTCAAAGTGAACAGCAGCAGTAATGGGAGAAACAGAAATCACATGCAACCTAATAAAATGCACTAAGAAGAGCATGGCATTTCTGTGATATTCCTGCCAAAGATGAAGTCTGAATCTAGTCATAAGGAAACACCAGACAGACTCAGTGGGGATGTTGCCATCTTCGAAGTGTAAGGTCACGAAAGCCAAGGGAAGACTGAACAGCTGTTCTAGAAGGAAGGAGACTCGGGGGAGATGACGGACAACCAAATGCATGGTGTGGTTCTGACCTGGATCCTACAGGACATGCCTGCGATGACTGGCCAAACCTGGCTGGATCTTGGGGCTGGGATGGTAGCAATGATCAATGTCCTTATTTTGATGGTTGGATTGTGGTTATAAAGAACAGTGTCCTTGTTTAAAGGAAATTATACCCTGATATATTTGGCATGATGGAGCAACTTACTCCCAAATGGTTTAGGAAAAAAAAATTGTTCTTTGCATTGTACTTCTTTTTTCTAACTTTATGATTGCTTTTTAAAAAATGATGAAGCAGAAGAAGTTGCTGCAGAGAAAGCTCAGAACAGACCAAACTCCCACAGAAAACAACTATAAATTCTGGTCAAAAATGAAAAAATAACTATCCAAAGACACGGAAGAGTCAATGAAAGAAGGAAGATTTGGGAGGAAGTCAAAATTAGAAGAAGGGACGAGTATGGAGGGAGTTTCCTGTTCTTAATGCCTTTGGGGCTAAGAGCAGGCCACAGTCAGGTCCCCACACAGAATGCTTAACACTCCCAAAGAAAATCCACTGTCTTTCTGTCCTGAAGAACCAGCATGAAGAACTCAGAGCAACCTCATCCACTAATAATGTGAGAGGAATCTCAAACAGGACAGAGACAGAGGAGACCCACTTTCTACGTACAGACTCTGTCCAAGTTTCCAGCTGACTCCTGAACCACTTATGCGCACATCAGACACAAAGAGACCTACCTAAAGACCAAAGAGCTGAACTAAGATATAAGTGACTATCCCTTGTAGAGGAGACAAAGTTGCAAGTTAATTGCCTGCCAAAGCAGAAGGATGGACAGTCCTCAGAGGAATAAAACAGAATCCAGGATCTCTACAGCACAGCATTGGCAATGTCCAGCACCACACCGTCTAATAAACAGCTGGAGCCACATGAGGCTATCGAGCACTTAAAATGTGGTTAGGGCAACTGATGAACTAGATTTTTTATCTAATGTTGATTAATTTAAATTTAAAATTAATTCAATTATTGGAAAACTCTTAAGTATGTTTGGAACAACTGGATAGGTGAATCTAGTATTTTAATTATAAGTTTTATGAAATCTAAATACAGATTAAGTATTTCTAATGGAAGTTTAGTGTCAGAATTGAGGTCAGCTGTAAGGGTAAAGTAGACACCAGGATTTGAAGACTTCGTACACAAAAAAGAATGTGAAATAGCTCATCATAAATTTTTAACAGCAATTACATGTTGAAATGATAATATTTTGGGTATACTGATTAAATAAAAATATTATTAAAATTAATTCCACCTATTTCTTTTTAATGTTTCCAATGTGGCTATTAGAAAAATTTAAAGAACATACTATATAAATATTTGTATCACATTATATTTCTATCGGAGAGAACTGTTAGGGGTTGTATCCAAACATACTCAAATACAAAGAACCAGAGAAATGTGACCTTTCTCAAAGGAAAAAAATGCAGGCCAACCCTGAGATGCCCAGATATTAGAATTATCATTCAAGAACTTTAAAACAGCTATTTTAACTACATTTAATGAATTAAAAGAAATATGCTCATAACTGAAGGAAAAACCAGGAAATCTAAGCAGGTAAACAGACATTATAAAAAAGAACCAATGGAGATTCTAGAACTGAAAAATACAATGTCTAATATTAAAAATTCACTGAATGGGCTTAATAGTAGGATGGAGATGCTAAGAAAGAGTCAGTTAACTTGAAGATAGATCAATAGATAGTATCTAATCTGAAAAACAGAAAGGAAAAAATATTTTAAAAAATGAACAAAGCCTCAGGAGCCTGTGGGACAATACCAAAATATCTGAGAGGGGAGAGGATGAGTAGAAAAATAATGAAGAAATAACAGCTGAAAACTTCAAATTCAGCAAAAGAAAAAAAAAGGGGGAGAGAAAACTTTGGAACTGCACCATGGTCTGCTCAAGAAGAAAGAGCACTGTTAACATTAAAAAAAAAATCAGAGAAAGGGAGAAGGGCCAGTCCCTGCGGTTATTAGATTGGAAATGCCTCCAATCCATTGTGCTGCTGTGTTCCCAGCACGTAACTCCCCTGTAGTAAAAGTAAGCAAATCAGGTTGGGTTAGGATAGTCAACAAATTCTAGGAGGAAAGAGAGTTTTGGATACAATGAAGTGGATGACACCAGATTTGGATTAAGAACTAACACAGAGTAAAAAGACATTGTGTGTGTGTGTGGGTGGGTGGGGGTTATCGGGCTATTGAGTAGGAACGGCACTACTGATACTCCCACCCAGCTTTTCCACTCTTGTATTACTATATCGATCTCTATGGATTTATTTTATAAGAGTTTAATTCCTCCTCTATTGTGTATTCATTTTTTTAAGGGCCCTGAGGGCACAGACCATGCCAGATTTTCCCCAGGGTGGGGAGGAAGAGGACTCAAGGGCCCACAGTCCAGCACATTCCTCCCCAAGTAACTGCGTGGCCCCCTGCTGCAGACCCTTCACTGGCTCCCTGCAGCTCCCAAGACAAGGGCATACTCTTACATTGTACTTTTCAGGACTGGCCTCTAGATCCATACCCTGACACATACCCTCTCTCTTCAGGAATAAACGACTCTCCCCAGCTCCCTGAATTAAACATGCCATGCTGATGCCACTTGGGAGCTTTCACAGAGGCTGTTCCCTCTCCTATCATGTACTTCCCTTCTTCTGGCTAATTCCCACTGCTCAGCCAAAACTAAAAGAAATACCCCTTCTCCCAAACGCCTTCCTGGACGACCACCCTCGTCTTTGGATCATTCTCCCCACTCTGAGTCCCACACTGTCAACACCTGCAGTGATCTCTTACTGGACTGGGATCCCCCGAAGGGCAGGCTGCTGTGCGATGGCTCTGCAGTGGGCCCCGCATTTCATAGGTGTGCAACAACCATTTGCTGCAAAACAAATGCTGAAATACTCAACTCCAAAATCTAACTTGACTAATACTTTTTATATGGAAGCCTTAAAAAAAAGAAAGAAAATGGCTGAGACGGTGCTGCATGCAAAACCTGACCCAAGTCCATATTGGTCATCCCAACTCTGCTGAAATGTATAGAAGTGAATTGTGAAGAGTAAACAGAACTTCAAGTGCTCATTCAAGATGGGGAGGGATGGGGGGGAGTCAGAATAGGTTGTGTGCTCCTGTAATCTACTTCACCTTTTCCATGAGTGGGGTATTCTTTGTTGTTATATGTACTGTACCTGAGCCAGTACATCTTGAAACTGTTCTGTCGTGAGAGGTAGCAAGAAGGTTGTGACAATTCTTCTCAGTTCACTCTTTGACACTGTCAGGTTGTGACTGGTATCAAGCAGCTGAAAGGCTCTTTTCAACTCATCTCCTTTTTCTGTAATTTTTTAAAATAAAATCCATTTGACATCCAGGAAGGACAGTATTGGATTTGCAACAGCTGTAGCTATAAAAGAGATACAGTTATTTATTAAACATGCTTTAAGCTAAGACACTAAAAGCCATTTCACTGTGAACTTCTGAAACAGTATTTCTTCTGCTGTACCTAGGTTTGCACTTCTATTACATGACTGGCAATGGCAAATCTACAGTCATTTCCTCATCTCTGAAATTTGATCAGTCTAAAATAACAGTATTAACACTAGAAAGAAAAAATAAGGCAAAGATAATCTTCCTTATAAAGAATATGCATCATTACTAGCGAAAAAGATGGATATTTGAATAAAGTTAGTAAAGAATCAATATCACTTAAATGAATATTTAAAATATCATATTCACTTTTCATCCCCTTGCCAGTTTTTGAGAAACGTGATTCTCAGATCTACATCATTTTCCTCGCAAAGACAAAGCAGAGATGAGAAGCAGCTGGACACTAATGCAAGAAGGTCTGGAGTGCTCTAAGCTCACAGGGCTCGCACCTCCTGGGAGGAAAGGCAGTAGCGTCCCTGTGGAGGGCTTCCCTCCCAGTGTGCCCGTGTCACCAAGAGAGAGCTGATACACCACAGGCCTCCCTGGCCTCCATCTGAGACAAAAACAGCTACAGAGACACAGAAACACAGTACTACAAATCACCTCATGGTACCAAACAGTATCATAAAATGGATGATTCCATTTTGATATTTTATAACCGACAGGGAACGGGGGGACTAAGAAGAATGATAGTTTAGTAAATCTATTTATCTACAAAATTGCACAGGCTTGGTGGCCATAGCTTATTTAGTAGCTCTGCTTATGCAGTAAATTCTGGGTGCAGGCTAAGTGTCCTTAACATGGCCTCATCTTTTATGAACTTTACTCACAGGAGGGAGTGAAGGAAGGATGACTCTGGCTGCTTCCCGCCAACTGAGAATTGCTTATCAAGCTATTGAATCTCTCCCATGCAAGGACAGTATGGACTTAGTCTTGGGGTGACCTAGGCCAGACGATAAATTCAAAGGACAGGATAGGATGTCACAACTCCAACGTGAGCCACCCCTGGGGCACTAGGGGATTCCCGCAACCCTGCAGGATGACTGAGCTGTCTTCTGTTTGCGGTGGTGCAGCAGGACATGTCAGTGCCCCCACAGTCTGTGGAGCCCTGCCACATGTCCTAACAGAGACATGTGGTGGGTTAGCAGGTCCTGAGGCCCCTTAATCCTCCCCAAGGCGGTCCTGGGCTCAGGCATCTATGCCGGGTGCTGGGGATGCCCACAGCCTCCCTGATGGAGAAGCCTCCATAACCAGGACACACTGGAGACCCAGAAAAGAGTGTAGCTGGTTTGGGCGACAGGATGAAGTTCTCAGGAAAAGCTGCTGAGAGGGAAAAGGTAACACTTCCACTGGAACTCGGTGATCCCAAGAGTGAGGGGCAGACAGTGGAGGTGCTGGGGAGGACAGCTGGCCAGGCCAAGGGAGGAGGACGGGACATGCAGAGGAGGCGTCAGCCAGAAGATGAGACTGCAGAGCCAGCAGGAGCCAGCTGATGGCGGCCCTATCCTCTGGCCTTGTGCTGTGGCCATGGGATGCCACAGTGGGGTGGCGTGATTGGTCACATACCCAATTTTCATTCATAAACCTCTCTCTGGAATCATGTGGAGAAGGGACAGGAAGGGAAAGAGTGATGGGCTGGGGACACATTGGGTAATTACAGCCTGCTCAGACAAGTATTAATGGAGGTCTATGTTAACATGATGACCATGGAGTGAAAATAGGGGTGAATAAAAGAGATGTTAAAATAGACTAGTAGAGTTAACAGAACCTTCTGATTTGATAGGCAAGGTGCGGTAGGGTGAGCTGAATGGGCCTGTAACTATGGCAGAATTGACAATATGTGATTTCCAGATGAGGTCACAAAAGGCATTACAGCTTCTGCTAGTCCTTCTAAGATGCTCACACCCATCGGCATGCTGTGAGGAAGCCACACGGAGAGGCCGACAGCCCCAGATGGGGTTCCGGTCAACAGCCACCACTGACTGTGGGCATCTGAGGGAGGCAGCCTGTAGAGGCCTCCAGCCCCCGATATCGCCACTCCCTGCCTCTGCGGCTCCCCTGCTGAACTGCATGGAGCAGAGACAAGCTGCCCCGGGACCTGCCCAACTTGCTGATCTGTGAGCAAATTAATATTACCGCTAAATTTCAAGACTCTGGGGAAGTGAGCACATGGCAATAGATAACTAAAACAGAAGAAAAGTTTGTGGTAAAGTAATCAGTTCGGTTTGGGGTATCTAAGTGGGAATGTCCATTTGAAGATTTGAATACATAAATCTGGAGATCAGAGAGGGTGGGGCTGGAGAGGCAGTGTGGGAAATGGCCTTAGGGAAGCCATGGGCAAAGCACGCCAAGCAGGAAAAGAAAGGAGTCTATGAAACACTGACTTATAAGGAAGTGGAATTCATTCATTCAAAAAATATTTACTGATGACCTATTTCAGCCACTGCATGAGGCACTGAGAACCATGCAGTGAACAAGACAGGCAAGCTCTGCTCTGTGACATTTAGGACCTGGAGGGGAGAAAACAAACAAGGAACAGTTGAGTAAGTGATGACGTAATGCAGATAGTGGCAAGTGTCACAAAGACAGTTAGGTGGAGCAAGGTGGAGAGCAGCAGGCAGCCATCAGGCAGTCCTCTAGGAAGTTTGATGAACTGAACAGGATGGATAAAATGAGCCAGCCAGCCAAGATGCTAGAGTAAGAATGTCCTAACCAGGGAAAACAGCAACAGGCAAACAGCACCTAAGCAGGAAGGAGCTCGGTGTGTTCAGAAGAGCAAAGGCCAGTGTGTGCGAGTGCACGAGTGCACCTGTGTCGAGTGAGGCAGAGGGCAGCGCCTGCTGAGATCGGGGTGGGTGACACTGCGGGGCCTGCACCAGAGCTGGGTTTTCCCCAACTGCAATGGGAAGGTCTGGGATAGTCTAAACCAAGGGAAGGTTCTTCTGTAACATGTTACTTTCTGGCTGCAATGCTGAGAGTAGATCACAGGGGAGCAAGAAACGAGGAGGCAATTCCAAGAGTCTAAAAAGAGGTGATTGTGACTTGGACCAGGTGGTAGCCCTGGATATGGAAAAAATAATAGACAAATTAGAGGTATAATCAAGAGACAGAGCAGACAAGGTGTTGCTGATAGATTGGCTCAGCATGGGATAGGAAGAAAAAAGAAGTCATGGATAATTTCTAGTTGTTGGACTTGAGGTGCCTCTTACTGAGCTGGAGGACACTGGGAGTCAAGGGCTCTGTTTGCCAGCTCTTGTTTGAAATGCCAGTTAGATGAAGTCCAAGCAGAAAGTTCAGAGAAGTAACTGGAGATATGATCTGGAGTTTAGCCAGAATGAGCTATTGTTTTGTTTACAGATGGAATGTAGGGGCATAGAGCCAGATGCTCACCTTGGACGAGCAGACAGGGAGAGGATTGGGCACAGAGCTCTGAGGGAGAAGAAAGGACTTTAATCTCCCGTAAGACTTCCAAGGATGTTCCGATGCAAATGGGTCACTCGATGCTTCCCTGTCCATTTCTGACTGTGGCCTGGAATCCCAGAAGCAGCTGATTCACACAGAGGAACTGCACAGTTCAACACCAGCTACTGAATACCATTTGTCCCCCCATCTCCCCAGCCTGGAATTCCTCCTCCTGCTCTCAGTATCATAGAGGGACCCCTCTTCTTAATTTATGGCTCTGTCTTGAAATCTCTTTTTCAGATTTTTCATGTACATTTTTAGTGGCTTTCCAAGAAGCCCTATAACTTTGCAATCAATAATTCTAATTTAAAAGTATCAGAAAATATTGATTTGAAACTATTTTAAATTGCTTGAGGGAATACTTTTTTAATTTCACATGCCTAGCGCAACTTCTGAGATTTAAAATGAAAGCAGGAACCAAACTTGTATAACCTGCTAGTGGGTGTTCAGACTGACATAATCTTTCTGGAGGGCAATGTGACAACATTTTCTACATCCATTTAGGATATAGAAAGTCACAACAGACTGTCACTCTCACTCTAACAAAGAGAACAAGTAGGATAAAGCTAAGAATTGCATGGTGGTTAAACCCAGCAGAGAACTGAGGATGCAAAGAAACTAAATTCCAGAAAGGATAAGCCACTTCCACTCCTCAGACACAAAGGTCCGCGACTCCTTTCATCCTTGCAAAGCTATGGGAAGAGAAGCAAATTCATTCAAGACAGGGGTCAGGAAAGAACCACCCATGGTTTAGTGGCCACGTGTGCACTGGTGCAATGGATTCGCACCCCAGGGACCTTGGTCACAGAGCAAGTCTGCACCTGTCCACCTGGGCCTTCATGTGGATGCGCCAGTAGCACACCAAATCTGGGATGAGGCCCAGAGCTGCATAATGTGCCCTGAGGCTCGCATGGGCTTCAGCCAGGGTCAGGCAGCTGTTCGCCAAAGGCTGAGCATGGGTGGAGGAACGGAAGCAAGGGCCCCTGAAGCATATGGGCCTCACTGACTGTGCCTCAGTGGCCCATTGCAGAACGGAGGCAGGGCAGCAGGGCAAGAGACCTCCCAAGGTGCAGAAAGTGAGGGTCTGGGCTGGAGGACTAGGAGAGCTCCCCAGAGATGCTCCAAAACTGGCATCTGGACCAGGAAGCAGAGAGCCCCGGGATTTCCCAGTGCTTAGAGCTCAAAACCTGTTTAAAAGAAGCACTTGAAACGAGTGGTAACAACTCTAACTGAAAGTGCAACCAGCTCCAGACACAGCCCAGCTCAGAGATTAGGTTGAGACTCGCATCTCACAGGAGCCTGAGAGAAAAAGGGGCATTCTTTTTTCTGGTGGTAAATATTAGTTACTTCTGTCTCTACTTTTTTTACACAGAGGTCTGGTATTAAATCTTTTTAAAACTGTAAGACAAGTGAAATAAGAAAAGGTGCCTAATCAAGAGCAAAAACAGTCATCAGAAGACCCACAGAAAGAACAGATGCAGAAATGGTCAGGTTTTTAAACTAAGAATAATAAATGTGTTAAAGAGATTAAAGGAAAAATTGACAACATGCTGAATGTATGGAGGATTTCAGCATAGAAATGGAAAGTACTTTTTTAAGTACATGAAAAGGCTAGAAATTAAAAATACCTTTATCAGAAGTTAAAAAAAACATTTGATTTGCTTAATAGCAAACTGTATATAGTAGAAGAAAGGACTGGTGAATATAAAGTCAGGTCCATAGAAATGATTCAAATTGAAACATAAAGCAAAACACATTTTTAAAGGAAACAGGATATGTAGTATCTGTGGTTCACAGATTCACCCCATGAATTGTGCTTATTTAATAAATGAGTTATGTAAGTACATATCTCTCTCTATATATATATATACAGGCATCCATGGAATAGAAAGGCCAGCTGAACACTTAATGGTGACCACCTCTGAAGAGGAATAAAGTGCTGGGAGACATTATACATGTATATATAATTTTTTAGTTTGAAAGAGGAAAAGTGATTCAACACATTAGAAAATACTTCAGTAAAAATAAAAAGCAAATGACAAATGAAATGAAAAAAGACCCTGATGGCCCATAAAGCAGATAAAGGGTTAATATCTTTACTACAAAGAGAGCTCATGCAAATCCTGAAAAGACCAATCCACCGTAGATAAATGGGCAAAGGATACAGACAGGCAGCTCACAAAAGAAAAAGACATAAACCTGAAAAACTTGAGAATCACAGTTGACCTCGCTGAAGACATGCAAATTAAAATCACAATATGAAAATGTTTTTTCATATCAAATGGACAAAATGTAGAAGATAATACTCTGTGCTGGGATACTTAGAAATAAGCACGTGTAACTATCACCCACAGGGATGTACAGGTACAAACTTCCTACTGGGTGATTTGGTAGCGCTTGTCTAGAGCCTTGGATGTGGGTGCCAATAATCCCACTCCACTTGTCTTCGTTGTACTATCAGAAAGTTGGTTGAATAGACTAAGATGTGTCCAAAGTACATGGTAGACATGGGGCTGTCAAACTGAAACAGACTTATGAGTAATGATAAATCTAGGGGTTGGAAATTGCTAGTTAACCCCCACTGCCAATTCTCCCCTCTTCCCTGAGAAGCATCCTGAGATCTTGGTACACATACAGCCATCCACAGTAGTTTATTTCCCAGGTTCCCTAGTGGATGCACCCAACCATGGGATTAAATTCTTGCCAATTGAAATTAAGTACAATTGTCAAGGATGACTTCTGCCTTGATGCCTTTTCCCACTTACAAGGCAAAATCCAGCTTATCCTCTCATGTTGCCTCAGGGGCTTTTGGCTCCTTGGGTCCTGTGCTCTCCGTGTCTTCTCAGTACATGCTTCTGTCATGGCACTTGTCTCACTCCACTGAAATTCTATGGTATCTGCCTCTCCACCAGGGCAGGCTCCCTGTTGGACCTCTCTATCCTCAGTAGTTAAGACAGTTCTTCTCACATATTGAGGCTCAGAAAATGTTTGTGAATGAAGGCCAGAAGAAAGGAAGAAAGAACAAATGAATGAGCAAATTAAAGGACATATACTTTGGGGAAATTACAGTGTTCAATTTTATTGCATGAAAACTAAGTGATCCAAATGAATTGAAAACTTATGTTTATCCAAAAATGTTCATAGCTGATTTTTTCATAATCATCGAGATGTAGAACAACCAAGGTGTCTATCAACAGTGAATAGATAACGGGCGGTATGTCCATACAGGGAATATTATTCAGAGATGAGCCGAAATGAGTCAGCACACCATGGAAAGACAAGGAGTCATAGCGCACACTGCTAAGTGGAAGAAGCCATCTGAAAGGCTGTGCACTGTATGATTCCAACTATGTGACATTCTGACAGAGGCAAAACTATGGATGTAGGAGAAAGATGAGTGGGAATAGGAGAAGGGAGAAAAGGCAAAGCACAGGGGATTTTTAGGGCAGTGAAACTATTCTGTGTGATGCTGTAATAGTGGACCCAGGTTATTATATGCTTATCAAGACCCAGAGAATATGCAACACGAAAAGTGAGCTCTAACGTAACTGCAGACTTTCAGTTAATAATGGTATTATCAATAATGGCTCCCCAATTGTAACAAACGTGCCTCATAAATGCAAGATGTTAATCATAGGGGATACTGGGGGTGGGGAGCAAAGAGGTATATGGGAACTCTCTGTACTTTAGCTCAATTTTTCTGTACACCTAGAACTACTAAAATAAGGTCTATTCTTACAGACTCCAAGAAGGGACAAGCGGCTACCAAAGGGAAGGGATTGGGGAGGGTGGCTGGGGAGGGAGGGAGAAGGGGATTAAGGGGCATTGTAATTAGCAATCACAATATAGGTAGGTCACAGGGAAGGCAGTGCAGCACAGAGAAGACAAGTAGTGACTCTATAGCACCTTACTATGCTGGCAGACAGTGATTGCAATGGGGGGGGGTGAGGACTTGATAATATGGGTGAATGTTGTAACCACAATGTTGTTTATGTGAAACCTTCATAAGATTGTATATCAATGATACTTTAATTTTTTTTTAATTTAACTTAATTGAAGTTAAAAACTAAAAAAAAAGAAAGCCTACTAATTAAAAAAAAAACTGAGTGAGGATGTATACTATATAACTTAGCTAAATCCATGGATTTTGAAATTCAGATCCCAACTTTGCCACTTAAAAACTGCATAACTTCTGGGCAAGTGGCTTAACCAACCTGTGCCTCAGTTTCCCTGTAAAGTAATTAGGGACAATAATAACAGAATCCACTTCATATTGTGAGGATTAAATGACAATGTGAAGCCTCTGTACAGAATCTGGTACATGCTAAACATACATTAAGTGATATCTACTGTTAGTATTATTTGCTCATGAATACTTACTTGAAGAAGAAGGTCTGCACATAATTTGGAAACCATTATTTGAATACACTCTACATGGTAAAGGGTGTGGTCTTACATATGTGCATTTTCGTGTGAGAGGCAACGAAGTATGCCAATGTGGTGTAATCACCGTTTTGCACATTAAATCCCTGTGATACAAAAGAAAATAGATTATCTTCAAGTACACATTACAAATGCAGCCAACCTCCTCTCTGTTCCTTTTCTGAAAGAATAGCCAGAGGCTAAAAATGCTGCTAGTCATGACCTTATTGCCAAGGTTTCAAAACCTGTTCTTAAAGTGAACACAAAATTGTGGTTTTAGATTCACTTTTTAGCAGGTCTACTTATCTTCAAAAAAGGGAAGATAAAGAAGCTTTTGAAGAGAAAATCCACCTGCATCTTGACTACCAGTGACTCATTTCTTTGGTGGACAGTAAAGAGAAAGTTTGGGTTCTCTGAGCTCTCCCGTAGTGCCTCACTGGATACCCAACACAAGTCAGAGGCAGAGATGAAGACAAGAGTGCCATAGGTGTCAATCTTTGTGACCTTGGCTTGGGCAATGTCTTAGACACAACATCAGAAACACCAGAAACCAAAGAAGGAATAGCTTAACTGGACTTGATTAAACAATTTTGTGCTTCAAAGGACACTATCAAGAAAGTGAAAAGACAACCCACAGCATGGAAGAAATTATTTGCAAATCATATATCTAATAAGGATCTAGCATGTAGAATATATCAAGAACTCTTACAACTCAATAATAAAAAAGAGAACCCAATTTTTAAATGGGCAAAGTATTTGAATAGACACTTCATCCAAGAAGAGACACAAATGACCAGTAAATACATGAAAAAATGCTCAATATCACTAGTCATTAGGGAAATACAAATCAGAACCACAATGAGATACCACTTTATACCCACCAGGATGGCAATAAGCAACAATAACAAGTATTAGTAAAGATGTTAGAGATATTGGAACCTTTACACATTGCTGGTAGGGATGCAAAATGGTACAGCTGCTTTGCAAAATAGATTGGCAGTTTCTCAAAGAGTTAAACATAATTATGGTTATGTAGTAACTACCATACGACCCAAAAATTTCACTCCCAGGTGTATACTCAAGGGAATTGAAAACATATGTCCACAAAATCTGATACACAGATGTTTACAGCAGCATACTGACAACAGCCAAAAAGAAGAAATAACCCAAAAGTCCATCAACCGACAAACGGATAAATAAAATTTGGTCTATCTATTCAGTGGACTAATATTCAGTCATAAAAAGGAATAAAGCATGGATTCATGTTACAGCATGGATGAACCCTGAAAACATTATGCTAAGGTAGACCCAAAAGACATATACTGTAGGATTCCACTTACATAAAATGGCCAGAGTAAGCAAATCTGTGAGAAAGTGGTTGCCATGGGCTGGGGGGAAAGGGGAAATGGAACTGCTAATGGTTTGGGGGTTTCTTTTTCGGGGCAACAAAAATTACATAGTAGTAATGGTCACAAAATTTTGTGATTATACTAATAGTTATTGATTGTACACTTTGAAATGTATTAACTTTATGGTATGTGAATTAAATCCAATTAGAAATAAGGAGAGGGAGGAAAGGAGGAGGAAGAGAAGGGGTGCAGGAGGCCAAGGGAGAGGGGCAGCACTTGGTGGGCCAGGAGGGAAGTTGGTCCCCCAGACACTCTTGGCAAAGGCAGTACCTTTGCAATCATTTTTAAGGTAATATTTTACTTGGTGGTTATCAAGAATACGATTAAAAAACATGCAGGAAGCAGGACAAAAGCCAGACATGCACACATACCCCAGAGACAGTCACAGGGGCACAGGGATGTCTGCTTATATGGGCATCATGGGTCCCGCCCAAGTTCACGACCGGCTCTGCACCCCTGCTCCCAGCAACAGAAGGCCCTAGTGCCCAGCAGTCGCCCTGCTGTTACCTGCATGTATGAATGTATGACTCACAGACTCTGCCAATCTGTGGTTTATTAGTGTTTCAAAAATCAGGAGAATTTAGTCGGATTCATTCCTTTCTGGCCACTCTCAGCATAAGAACAAGAAACAAAAGTCTCCCTTAACTCACGTGAATCAAGAAGACTAAGGAAGTTTCACAGCACCAGTTTTCGAGGCTCCTAACTTGGCTAACCTTCTCAGAAAAAAAAATAAAGGTTTCCTGCTGGACTTCACAATTAAATGCAAGTGCATAATTAATTAATATTCAAAAACTGATGGATGTGCATGGAACTGTAGGAGCATAAAGAATCAGCCTAGGTGATACTTCTAAAGCCCTAGATTTGAAGAATCTCAAGTTGTCAGGGCTGCAGAAATGAATGAGAATTATTTTTAATGTGTAAGATATCCACATTGGCTGGCACTCTGCTTTACTTCTCTTCCTCTCTTTACCAGCATGGTATCTGTCTGGACCTGTCTTGTTTGCATAGGTCGCCATAGGTGGGTCCCTGTGGGCAGGGACCAGACCAGGGATACAGTCATGAGGCTGAAAGCCTCGGCAGAATCCCACACACATCCTTCTTCAACTAGGTTAATTTAACTGAACATAAACCTAGAATCATAATGCATAAGTTTCCAGAAGAACATGGACTGGTATGTGCTCATACAGTCAAAATGTATTTATTAAGCTCCCTTTTAGAAGTTTGGAGGTCAATGAACAAAACTGGAAAAATCATGGCTCTCCTGAACCTTATATTCTAATACTGGAAGACAGACAATAACTAAAATTATATAAGTGAATAAGTACTATGGACCTAAATGGAGCAGAGAAGGAGAGTAGGTGACATTGAAGGAGCCCAGGAAGGGAACAACCCTGTTAGGGGTGAACAGGCCCGATGAAGCAAAACTGAACAGGCCCTGGTGAGGCTGGCTCCACTCTGAGCAATGGGGGAAGCCCTGGGAGGGTTGAATATAGAGAAGAGGGTTATGTAAGCTTTGCATTTGAAGGATCCCTCTGGCTGTATGTCAAGAATAGACTTACAGGGGTAAGACAGGTAAGGGAGGAAACAAGAAGACCAATTACAAGCCTACAGCAAAAATTTAGGCAAAAGATGGTGGCTTGGACCAGGGTGGTTTTGGTGAAAATGTTGAGAAATGATCAGATTCCAGATGTATTCTGAAGGAACAGTTGCGTTTTCTTACAGATTTGATTGGCATTCAAAGAGAAAAGGTTGGATGAAGCAGCCATGAACTGAGTTGGGCAAGACTACACATAGACAGTTTTGGAGGGGGGGGTCAAGAGCTCCATTCCGGACATGCCTATCAGACATTCAAGGGGACAGATAATGAATAGGCAGTTGGATACATGAGCCTGAGTTCAGGGGATAGACTGGGGCTGAAGATATAAGTTTGGGGTTGTCAGCATATAATGTATATAAAGGGCTTATCTGCTATAGCCCACCAAAAAAAGTAGATGTAAAAAAGAAAAGATGCCAGAGACTCTCCCTGGGGTGCTCCAACATTCAGAGTTCAGGAGATGAGAAGGAATTAGCACAAGAGAGAGGAAGAGCAACCAGTGAGGTGGAAAACCAGGAGACTGGCATGTCCTGAAAACCAAGTGAAGAAAGGGTTTCCAGGAGGGTGTGGGGTGGCGTCCAATGCTACATGATGATAATGTCAGGTGAGGACCAAGAATTGCCCTTTGGGTTAAGCCATGAGGGAACCACCAATAACCCTAACATAGTCCTACTGATGGCACTGGGCATTTGGGGGTGGTGGGGGGCACCTGTCTAAGTAAGTTAACAGATAAATTCAGTGAAAAAGAATTAGTGACAATAAATAAAGACAACCATTTCAAGGAACTCTGCCATAAAGCCGAGAAATGGTGTGCTAACTGGAGGAGGGATGGGAGTCAGGGGAAAAATTTCTTTAAGATGGAGAATGAGTAGCATGTTTGAATACTCCTGATAGTGATCTAGGAGCGAGGCAAAGAGCAACGAAGCAGCAGAACAAGGAGAGAATTGCCGGTTCCCACGGGGTGGCCAGTAGAGATAGTAGCTCAATTCATGGATGAGCCTTTTTTGGGGGAGCACAGATGGTTCACCCATCATGACAGAGAAGGCAGGGCACGTGTGGCCACAGAGGTGGTGTGGACAGCTTGCAGCGCTTCCTTTCTGCTTGTGCAGCGCTTGTATTTCCTCAGTGAGGAGGAAGTTGGGTCATTGCAGCAAGTGAGGATGGGGAGGACTGTCAGAATTAAGGAGAGGATAAGAATGAAATGGTTGTCTAGGAGAGAAGACGAGCAGGAGAGTGTGAGAAGTACAGTGATTGCCAGGGAGTCTGAGGTCAGGGCCATGAACTTAAGAGCCAGTACCAGGAGGTGGAGAGCTGGATTTAATTCAGGTTGGGGTTTTGGAAAGTGAGTGTGACACAGGAAGGTGAAGGTGTGTGCACAGGAAGTGACAGCATGTGCACATGTTGCTCAGAAAGGAACACCAAGAACGATGGGAATTATCACTGTAACTGATATAATTAGACATGGCTGAAGCTAAGAGACAAAAAACTCAAGCTTATGAAGAGCTTTAAGAAGGAAAAATATTCTAATTCAATTAGCACTTATTGGGGACTAACTAGGCCAGGAAATGTGCTTAAGATTTATAACCGCCTATCACTGAACCCTCCCCACGCCCTGTCACTTATGGCTCCTCCCATTTCGTAGGTGAGGAAACCAATGCTCAGAGTAGGCAAGCAATTTGCCCAGGATCACACAACTGCTTAGCCCAGAGCTGGGCCCGGGAAGAGAGCTCTACACAGGTCCCAAGTGTGCATGGTTGCCAATGGCCAAGGCTTTCCTGCTGCTTTTCACAAAAGTAATAACAAACTCCTGAAGGCAGCGGCAACCATGGGTGGTTCAGAGCACCGGTCTCCCGCCTCATCCTGCTTCCCAAGCGCGTGGGGAGGAGCTGCCTTAACTGCATCCCTTGTGGTGGTTGTTGCTGATACAAACGACTGCCTTCTTTATTTTATCCATAAATTTGCTTCCTAATAACAATAAAGCATGCCAGGGCTTTGGCCTCATGCCTTATTATGCCACCTGAGGAGTGAGATAATCACCCAGAAATGTACTGCCTGTTGTGCATTTTATTACTTGAATACAAAGCGATTCAATTCAAAGAACACTTAGTCAAAGACAGCATGGAAAAAAATAATAATCATATGAAAAGTAATTCCTCCTAATGCTACTGAGTGCACTGCGGGGAATAATTCTCTTCCAGTGGGAGAATGGGCTAGATGACCTGTTGGGTCTTCTCTGGCTCTAATTTCTACCAACTGCAGGATTTTAAGAGCTAGTGAGACTTCAATTACAATATGAATATTCCAAAGAGCAAAATTTGGATAGTTCTGAAAATGGAGCCTATTTGTGTGTTCGACCTAAACATTCTGGGTATAAGCATCTGCCGAGCAACAATTCTCTCAGTGATTCATTCTTCAGCAAACACTGCAGACCATTCATTGGTGAGGCTGGAGGACTAGAAAAAGAAGGATGACCCACTGACCCTCACCATCTAACTCAGTATTTAAGGAAAATGGAAACATGTTTTAAACGTCAGAAACAAGGTATCTCCACAGCATGTTCAACTACACTGATGTAGCAGGAGAAATTCAGCGACACCTTGTCTTCCCAGATTTGATGAGATGGGAACTAGATCAGCCCATCTCAGGGGTGGGATTAGACTTTTCCCAAGAGATGCTGCCATCAGTTCATCTCAAGAGGAAAAGAGCTATTCCATTTGTAGGTTCCTCAAGTAGAAATAATACAGTTTTTTATTGTTATTAAGACCATTTTTTTAAATGCATTTGCTATTTTTAAAAATTAGTTTTAAAAGGCTGCTGAAGCATACATAAACATGTATGTATCTTTGAAACCTTGGCCCCTTCTTAGAAATGCAAATTCTCAGGCCCCACTCAAACCAGAGTTTCTGGGGGTGGAGGCCCAGCCATTTGTGTCTTAGCAAACTCAGACCCCTACTTTAGAAGAACCTGAAGTTGATTCATAAGTATGAGTCTATAGTTTTTTAAGGATGCTCATGTGTAAAGTTCCCCTGTTTACTACCAAAATGAAGTTAAAAGACAGCAGATGTTACATTTAAGTTATTCTACTAGATTCACCTAGCGATAAGTAGGTTCATAAAACTAGGTTTACCCAGCAATTACTAGGTTCACCCAGCAATAACTAGGTTCACTCAGTAATAACTAGGTTCACCCAGCAGTAACTCGGTTCACCCAACAGTAACTAGTTTCACCCAGCAATAAGTAGGTTCACCCAGCAATAAGTCGGTTCACCCAGCAATAACTAGATTCACCTACCAATAACTGGGCACCTATTTTGCTGGCCATTGGTAAGTCATCGACCTCATGACAACCTTGTGAGTTATCCATATTTTAGATGTGGAGATTCACAAGTTGATTTACAAATATATTCCAAATTAAACATCAGAGAGAAACCAAATTTACTTATGAGGCCAAGACCCAAACTCTCCTGAACTTAATGCTGAGCTTTTTGCCCAAATGTGCCAGGGCTGTGTATGTGTGTGTAAGCACGCATACCCCCACATGTGCACGTTGAGTGACTTGTGTGCATTCTTATATAAACACATAGATAAGGACATGAAGTTTGCATATATTGATAGAGTAATAAAATCTGTCAATCCTTAAGGATGCAAACCTTGTGTTTGCAAAGCAGTCTAACAGTTCTGCAACCTACTCAAAAGAACATGTAGAAAATTAAAAGAAGGTTATCTATGTAAATATCTAATCAAATATTAGTATTCTGGGGATCATGCCACCACCATTTGAAGGCAAGTCCCATCTTCCCCAACACAGCCTCCTACTCCCTTACTATCTTAGACCTGGCTGGCAACCCTAGTCTGCTGTTCTAAACACAAGAATTATAAGAATGCAAGTTGATTTACAAAATATTTTTCAAATGATAGGGTATTGTAAAAAACAATTTAGCCAGTCATCTGAATTCAGTTTAGCAGAAAAATCCATGATTATAAACTGACTTGCCTCTCTGGCCTGCACCTCCAAGTGTCTGAGCCACAGCCTTCCTCTGCCAAGGGTCTCTCCCTATATCAGGGTCTCCTCAAATCCCATGCAGGCTCTCATCTTCCTCCCAAACCTCATTTTAACAAATACCTTCTCTTACAGTGTAAATCTACCCACACACACTACAAGACACACCCATACAAACTCAGAAATCAAGCTAAAAATATAACACAAAACTCTCAAAGTTAATATACTTTAATGGAGTAGTCTATCACTATTATAAATGATAATTATAAACATGCCAAAACATAAAAACGTGTTTAGGACAATGTTAAGAGAAAAGTACAGGGGAATATACGCCTTGAATACAATGATATAAAAATAATTGTTGCATGTGGACAGGGATTAGAAGATGTGACAAAAACAGCTATGTTGGGGCTGTGAAGACATCTATTTTTTATTTTTAATGTTATTTAATAAATGTATCACAGCACATTAGCTATAATGTGCCTGCCAGGGCCTCCCAGGTATCACAGGATCTGCCTCCTACCTGATATTCTCCCCACCTTGCACCTCATGTGGAGAGAAAATGAAAGTTCCTATGGCCAGGATTCTCACCTGGCCCCAGTGGACTTGCTCACTGCACACATGTGGGCAATACGTTATTACTGACTCTATGTAAAGAGCTCCACCCGGTGCTCTGGGCTGCAGGAGAGAACAGGCTGGAGTGGTGGCAGTGCTGAGGAAAGAGACTGATACGGCTGTGGGGACGTAGAGGCCCTGAGGCAGAGCCCCTGCATGCAGACTTGCTGAGGCTCACGGGATTCTAGCACTTGAACTGCCACCATGGGAATAAAGTTGGGTATAAACCCTTTCATCCCCCAAACATTCCATTGTCATTTTTCAGTCTCACCAAATCAAAGGTGAACATGCCTGGGGCTGAAACCCACTGGCAAGGCACCATGGTCCATGGGTCCCCTTCCCCACTCCTTACCCCACTGTCTCCTCTCACCTGCAGCTCTGGTGTGCCTGTCACCTAAGAGAGGCCTCCCTCATCACCCTGTCCACGCCTGCCTTGTGGAGTCTCTCACTGAAGCCTGTCTTCTGCACTGCACTCACCACATGGCTAATTACACTTGTATTTGGGAAATTGTTAACTTGGTGATAGGCTCCCTTAAATAAAATGGGGTTTTTATACCACTGTACCTCCAGCCCCAGAGCACCCAGCACTTAACTGGAGCTCCACAAGTATTTATCAAATTAGTGAATGAAGGATTTTCACAGCCCTGCCATTCAAGGAGCAGTCTTCTCCCAACACACACACACGCATGTGGGCACACACACACACACACACACACACACGTCCATCCACTCCTGGATCTTGTTTAGGATCGGCACTCTCTTCCCCACCATCCAAAGTAGATGTTTCGGCGTCATCCACAGTTTCTCCCTCTTTCATCAATTAACACACATGACCCATGTGATTGTTCAGTGTCTGCTCCCTGTTAGGCCATGAATGTCATGACAGCAGGGACCACAATCTCACCATGGTGGCCCAAAAAATAATGAATCTTGAGTTCAGTTGGATCGAATATTGTAGTTTTGTGATCATTTACATCAGCACAAATGTCTTGCTGTCCCACCCAGCATACCTAAAGAAAAGGCTTAGATTGTTCTGTTTGTAATGTGCTTTCTCTGTCATGATACAAAAATCTCATTTCAGAAAGTGCCTCAGAAATCTGCTCTTAACTAATGAACATTCTCAGACTCGCTACCACAGCCAAGGTGATGACAGATACGGCAACAGGCAGCAAAAAAACAAGTTGTGTCAGGGACACTGACCGCACATGGGCTGTCAAACAGCTGTTCCATCTCAAAGACTGATTCACTGGCAGCCTTTTAAAATGTAAGAGCTGGAAACCATTACGTTCTCTCCTCCAGCTCCTGCGAGCAGACAAGGAGTGTTTAACACATCCTATTTATAGTGCAGCCAGGCCCAAGCAAGTCCTTGGAGGCTGGCGGAGGCAAGTCGCAGTGGCGTCCCAGCCTCAGGCTCTAGGGAGGAGAGCTTTGCGGCTGCTGCCACCTATAGGAGGAAATGGGAACCTGGCCGCAAGAAACCCGCGCTGTGGAGCCGGCCCCGGTCGCCCGGCAGTTGAAGCAGGTTTCATCGTTTTCTGAATTCGGTTGTTTAAGGTCTGTCGGCATGTTAAGCACTAAATTAAGGACATTCAACTTTCAAATGTATTACACTCACGTTTATTGATAAGATAAATTTGTAAATTCCTAGACAATTTTGGCACAAAAATCGGCATGGAGTCGTTGGCAGCGTGAACGACTGTCAGCAGCCCTGCTCCGGAGGTCTCACCCAGCCCCGCGCAGCACAGCGAGCTCACTGCGCCCGGGATGGACCCGCATCCTCACCTGGCTTGGGCTTTGCCCCCGCACTCGTCTGGGCGCTGTTTCCTTTCATTTCCTTCAAGTGAACTATTTCTGAATTTGTGAATTCTGAAAAATAAGAGAGCAATGGGGTTAGCACAGATTGGCAGACAGATTTGCTTATTTAGCTAATCAAGCCTCAAGAACAGAGCCTGTGGGTCTACAAAATAATCAACTGATTCTGCAAGCTACTGGAGAATTGTGTCAAAATCCTCGGGCAGGTCTGCTACATGAATTTCACACCAAATTTTAGGTTTCCCAGGTGGAGATATTTCGTGTCAGCACTACATGAGCACCACACCTCTTCCCCTATATCTCACTCACACACACACACACACACACACACACACACACACACGCACACCACCCACAAACCCTCCAACAACACACACACACAAATACCCCCACTGTCGCCCCCTGTTTTCTTCACATCAACCAGAATAATCATTTTTAAATGGCCTTTGGTGGTGCCTCGACTGTGGCCTTCCCACATGGAAGCCTATTGCCCATGTACTGCAGCCCTGTGCTTAGGCCGCTCACCCATCTTCCTACTGTGTCTCCATGTGCTCCTCCTTGTCCCAGAGACCAGGAGTTTCCAGACTTGAGTGTCCATCAGAATCGTCCAGAGGGCTAGACAGAAACAGACTGTGGGTCCAGCCCCAGATCCCAATCCTGGATCGAGTCTGGCTGAGGTGGAGCCTGAGAAGGTGTCCTGCTGACAAGTTCCCTGGTGACACTCCTGCCTGGACACCACTCTTTGAGAACCACTGCCACAGATCTCAGTTCAAATGCCACTTCCTCCAGGAGCCCTCCTTGACACCCCCACACTAGGCCGGGTCCCCATGACACACTTCCACATGACCTCTGCAGTCCTTCACAGCCCTTAGCCCCACCGGTAATGACATCTATTTGTATGAGTTTTCAATTAATGCTCATCTCCCAGTAGACTTTAAGTTCCAAAAAAAGCAAGGGCCAAATGAATTTATGCCATCACTACACCCCCGGATCCTAGGCCAGGACTAGTGTTCAAAGGTGTTCAAACTCACTGGGTGAATAAGTGAATCTGCTTCCACTCCCAAGCCTTGGTAAGTCAAAGTAGAAACCCCTGCCTTGGGCCTCTTGCCTCTAGCCCTCTTTGTAAGCAGTAAGCAACTACTGTCCATTTTACCTGGAAAACACATCATAAATCTATTCCCTGTCCCTCTTTACCCCTAACACCACTGCCCCTGTTCATCCTCACTCATCTGGATTACAGAAATAGCCCCTTAAATTTCTTCCAGGCCTCCAACTTCTTCCTCTGTTGCCAGGATTTCTTTCTAAAGCACAGATAAAGTTATGTTACTCCCTGGTTTAAAATGTGCAATGTGAGACTATATGTGTTAAAGTTTCATAGTACTATGTGCCAGGAAAAAAAAATGAGTGTGTGTGAAAACTGGAAAAATCTGAATAAAATCTGTAGTTTAGTTACTAATACTGTCCCAATGTAGTTTAGTTACTAATACTGTCCCAATGTCCCAAGTGATATCCTGGTTTTGATCACTGTACCATAGTTATTCTGCGAGAAGTTATCACTAAAGAGTTGCTGGGGGCACATAGGAACTCTGTGCTGGCTCTGCAACTTTTTGTGAATCTAAAAAAAGTTATTCAGTTAAAAAAAAAAACATGCAATACTTCTCCGGGGCATACAGGCTGAAGTCAAGCTCCTAAATGTGGGATACAAGATCATTCACATCATTAATAACCAGGCCCCAGGCCACTCTTCCAGATACCACAGCTCCATGCATGCTGCATTTTTACACAGTCCTCCGAACACACCAGGTAGTGCTCACTTCTGAGTTCTGGCTCGAGCTTTTGCTACAATTTTCTTCCTCCTTTTCTACCTGGCACACTTCAAGTCAGCTTTCAAGACTGAGGTTACATTCCCTCCTTCATGAGGCCTTCCTGTCCTCCCCAAACAAAAGTAATCATGCCTTTACAAAGAATTTAGTTTCATAGTCTTCATATGCCAGTTGTTTTGTTTAATAAATAAAAGGAAAAAAAGGGTAAAAGATAAAGCCATTACTTTGCTGGGGGTCTGACGGGGGGGGGAGACATACAGTATCCAGTATTGATACCTCCTAGTCCATCCTCTATTTTCACTTTGGTTATCCACCTCCAGATGTTTCTGTTGGCTGCTTATCTGTGGCCCCTGCTAGTCAGTGAACCTCTCCATCCAGTGGAGAGATGGGCTCATTCATCTCTTTATACTCATCACCCACTGCACAGGCTGGCATGCAGCAAGCACTCTGTTCATCTTTGCTCTCGATGGACCACAGCTATCAACACCTCATACACAGAGGCAAGAAGCTTGGGCTAATTTTACCCTTGGTTTTGGAAGCTAAACAATGTTCTGCTTATGAGCAAGGACCTGCGGCCAGTCCTATAGGTCATCCCAGGCTTTACATCATCCTCAGTTTAGGTTTTCTAAATAAAGAGAACTCTGAGACACTCATGAATGTGATTATCTCAGAACTTGGTGAGGTAGAAATTAGGAAGGATTATAAAAACAAAGCCCTTCAAACAAGCACCGAGTCACAGCCCATCAGATACACTTCCTAACCACACGCAAAAACACAACTAGTAGGCTATTATCACTGATATTTTTGTTTATTTTCCAGGTAAGTATTGATGTCCAGTTTTTAACAGATGCTATTTATATGAGAATCATAACAAAAGTGCCATCCATCTGCCTTGGCATCCAGAGAAAGCATAATTCAACACAAGAGTAAAAAACGTGTGCAGCCAAACAGAAATGGCATCAGAAGCAGAAACTGTTGGAACTCGTATCGTGATGGCAGGGGGCGGGGGGAGCAGGAGGGGATTATCACTTGACTAAATTGGAAAAAGTTGTAAGCAACACAAAGGATTTTGGCAGTTAAATCCCAATACTTGAGAAAAATCTTCTCTTTATTCTGATATCAAATGGATGTTTTATTATATTTTGGGACACATACCCTCTAAAGCTCCCTTTTCAGCCTCCCATATGCCCACTTAGTCATTTACTGAGGATCCATACTTCAGGGCAATGGAGAAAAGAAGGGTTTGAAGTCAAGAAGATTGGGTCAAATTGGTTCCACTATGTACCATGCAAACTTCCAAGTTAATTAACCTTCGCCTGACCCAGTTTCTTCATTTGCAAAATGGAAATAACATCTCCCTTTAAAGCAACTACTCTGGACCTGAAATCTAGGGACTATCTAGACCATCTAGGAGGTCCATGAGTGTGCTTTTGTAGATCTTCAAACTCTCTAAGATTAAATACAAAAGTGAAATGGTTTCTCCAGAGAGTATACATTGCTTTCCCCAGCTTCTTAGGGGGCAAGTGATCCCAAAACGGTTAAATGCCACAGCTCAAAAGGCTGCCGAAAGATCACAATGAGTGCCTGACACACAGTAGGCTGTGTTCATTATTTGGCAGCCATTATTATATTTAGGTCCTGAGAATGTACAGAAGGATAAATCAGAGCACAGGGAAGAAGCAGGTAGACAGATACAGTGTAAGGAGCTGAGTGTCATCTCAGGGTTTTATAGAACAACAAAGAAGGACAAACCAAAGCCTGTCTAGAAAAAACGAGCAGGAGAAAGTGACAGGGCAGAGGCACTAGAGTGTAGGACAGTGACATGACCAGCATAGTGGTGTCTGTGATGTCTAGACAGGCCTTGGCATATGGCAGGCGCTCAGTAATTGTTAAGTAAATGAGCAAACAAATGACAGGAACCAACTGGGACAGGAACCATTTAGAAGGTCTCAGGGGAAAAATAAAATTCAGACGGTGTTACTGAAAACTCATTATTCAGAAATCTTTCATTTCAAATATTCCATACAAATGCAGTCATTTGCATTCTCTCCCTAAATAGCGAGGACACCGAGCCTACACCTTAGTCATTTAGTAGCCATCGAGCTCTGCCTAGACTTTGTGATGAAGACCTAGGTATTAGAAAAGCTTTAGTTTTCTAGTGGAATTAAAAGGACTTATTTGTCTGGACAAAATGAATTCAATTATTTTTCAATTCTTTTATTTTTCCTTTTTTTTTTTTTGAGTTGACAAGAAGCTCACAACTAAATTTGCAGCCTGACTGTATTAATCATTATGGACAATATGAGTATTCTCTTTCCTCCTGATGCCATTTTCCTATTCTAATTGTATTTTTCATGATCCTGATTTCACATGTTTCTATTTTACCATATTATATATATTCTTACAAGTCATCTCAAAGCCTTAGGCAACTTGCAGAGTACTCAGGTATTTGTAAGTGCTAGAAAGTACTTGTCAAGAACCCAGGTTCTACTATCAAGCAATCCTGGAGTAGAAACCCCACTCTACCATTTACCTGCATTGTAGTCCCTTAACTTCTCTGCATCCCTGTCACCACATCTTTAAAATGGGAATAGTGACTGTTCTTTTTCATAAGCAGGCAGTAAGGACTAAATTTTAAAATGTATGTGAGACTCCAGGCTGTGCCTGGAAACATAGTAGGTGCTCAGTAAGTATTAGCGTGTAGTAGCAGTAGTGTTTGTAGTAGAAGCCCTAGTAAAACTGCAGACAAATGGAGAGGGAAAGAACACTGGCACCTGAAACAAAGTAGCGGGGAAAGGCCCAAGCCAAGAGAGAAAGTGGGAAACAAGGCTCTCTAGTTCCGGAAGTGTATTCATATGTTACCTGTCCTCACAGAGCTTTTCAAACATCTCTCTTCCCTTTACATCTCTTCTTTCAAATGGTGTGGATATCCTGGGTAGCAATGTGTTGAAAGTGAATACATACTTAAAAATCACAAGAACCCAATTGATATAACTATGCAAGCCTAGATTTGGGGTATTTATAGATAAGTATGTTTTACAAAAAAAGATCAGCTCACTGTGGTATTTAAAGGAGAAAACCAATTGTTAGCTTCTAGTCTCACTCAGTTTGTCATCTCTACTATATAGCTTATTTCACAATCCTGGCAGGGGAAGGAGTCATCCAAAAAAACCTTCAGTGACTCAACACCTACTGACCTTAAACATTCATTCTCGATACACACCTGTAAAGAAGCTCTATTAAAGCAACTGTCTTTTTAACAGCCAGTGCTTCCTGGTAGATTCCTGCTCTGGGCAGGCATCAGGCTACTGAACTTCCTCCAGGAGCTGGTTCTGTCTCCATGTGCTGGTCGGCTGTAGGAGTCCCATTATGGGCGCTGTAGAGATCTCTGTGCATGGGGAAGAGGTGGATGGCTGGAAAAGGGGAGGGGAAAAGTGGACACAGTTGGAGAGCAAATGTAAAGTCTCGGGTAAGCATTTCTTGACAAATATCTACAATAAAATCCTGCCCTCAAGAAGCTTGCAGTTAGGTTGAGTGGGAGGCAAATGTGCTCACAGATAATCAAAGGGGTCATGCCTGATTCACCTCCCAACCCCCAGAACTTTGCCAAGTAAGTGTTTGTTGAATTGAAGACAGTAGATAAAACAAAAAGATATAGGAACTGCGGGATGTGAAAGTGAAACTTATTTACAGCATTTCTATAAGTGTACCCATTTAGGGGCACATAGGACTTAAGGAGCGTTATTAAATTACTCTTCTTGAAAGTGAAGTAAGAGTCCTCTTAACAGGAGCGAGGCATCCTGAAAGGCAAAGCTTTTCGGGAGAGAAGAAAAGGGGACTGTAGTGGTGATTTAACCAATGATCCCAAGTAAGCTGTGGGCAACAGAGCATATCACAAAGTGCTCCCAAGAACAATTTCTGAGGGAGGCAAGGATAACCGTGTGCCGTCTGAGAAGAATGTTCCAGAAGGACCAGAGATTTTTTTTTTTTGACATGAGACAGAAATGCTGAGTTTGAATTAAGGCTCTGCAACTTCCTAGCTCTGTGATAGGCATTACCGCACATTTCCCATGTGACCCTCACAGATCCAGGGAGGAAGATGTCACGTTGTTTATGGTGTCTTCCCCTAATGCCCCGGAAACTGCGTGGGAATAGGACCTTTCTATTCGCCTCAGAGCCCACCACCGCGCCTGGCACAGGCAGGCGCCCCCAAACACGTGCTGAATGAGCGAACCTCTGCCACGGCTGAGGGGAGGCTCCGTGTCCCAGAGTGGGCAGCAGCCTTATCGGAGCTAAGGGATCCTCAAAGCTACCCGCCCCGGCCCTCCTCCGCCCCTACGGTTTGCGCACGGCCGCCGAGAACGCGCGAGGGCCCTGGGCGCCGGGGCCGTGCCACCTTACCCCGGCCCCCTTCGCGACTCGCACCTCACAGGGACACACCTACGCTCGCGGACCCCCGGCCGCTTGGTCGCATAGGCCCAGCCCACTCGGCGTCTCTAGGACGCTGTTGCCCGAGCGACGACGACACTCGCTGATTGGAGAGTGAGGCTCCGCACCCGGCAAGAAGCGGAATTTCGATTGGCCAAACCGAGTACACAAATGCGCGAGCCGAAGGGCGTGGCCAAGATCGCCTGTGGCTCCGCCTCCGCCGAAAGAACTTCCGCCGGAAGGCTGGTTTCCAGAGCGCGGGAAGCCATCGGGATCCCGGGTGACGGGCGTCTTGGAAACCTGTTTCTGCAACGTGGCCTTCGCGCGAGCTGGCAGTCGGACTGATCCCGCCAAACCGCTTTGAACCGCGTGGTGTGCGGGAAGGCAACCCCTTCCAGGGAAGCAGACTCCACATCTGCACAAAACATGCGACCCACTTGGGCGGCGTGGGCATGAAGGGAGGAATGCATTAAAGCCCCCACCACATGCTGCCGCCTTCCTAAATGTTAGCGCCTTTGGCGACTGTGATTGCTGCGTTCTTCGGCGGGTCTGGACCGAGGGCCCGAGAAGGCGGGACCAGCCGGCTTTCCCCACACCGGACCTGCGCTCCATCGGGCGTCGCCAGGAGAGCCAGTTGCTATCCACCCTCAGGCCGAACGGAGGCTCAGTAAGTCCTGCTGATGATAACGCTGGCAACAGCAGCTGTTGTCGCTGGCCCCGAGGGTGCACTTCCCTTTGCCAGGCACCCAGCACTTTGCTTGTCATTTAACCTTTACCTGTGTGCAACGGGCCTGTGAGGTAGATGCTGTGATTATTCCCATTTCATAGGTAAGGAACTGAGGCACAGAGAGGGTGTTTTGTGCAAGGAAGCACAGCGAGTCAGTGGCAGAACCAGAACTGGAGCCCAGGCAGCCAGGGTCCCTAGTCCACGCTCTAGTCACCCCACCGTAGGTCTCGCTTGTGGAGAGAAGTGACCCAGAGGCGTGGCCTTGCTGAGGAATTCCCTCCTATGTTTCTGTTAATGGAAGTTGCAGTGCCCTGCTGAGGGACGCATGGCTTCTGGGCCCTGCTGGGCAGTACGACCACACGTCGCTGGCACCTGGTTTCCCTACTCACGAGTCATTTCACATCCGCTCCCTCCTCGCACCTCCCACACCATTACCTGTTCACCCCTCAGATCACACTGAGAAAACGAATCCCTACGAAGGCAGCACTCATGTCCCCCAACCACTTTGGCAGCCTTCTCTTCTTTTGCCCTTGTTCCAAGAAATGAAAGGTGGCTTTTCACAGAGGCCCGCCCCTCCTCTTGTGTAAATCCCATACCAACTCTTGGGTTTTATTGATCACATCAACAGTTCTCAAAAGTGTGGTCTGGGAACCCATGGGGGTTCTCAAAGCCATTTTCATGGCAATGTTACCTAACAAGGCCAAACTTGGGTCCACCCACCCAGCAAAGCAAGCCAAACCCTGACACTAATGCACAAATTCCTGAGCTCCCTGTTGGGTTACAAGCAGGGGTTTTTAAGGGAAAACTGAGGGATGAGGGGCTCAGGGTGCCTGATCAGTCTGTGTACATTCTTCTGACTGAGCAATGGTGAGGTAACGGGCTTATTTCAGGACTCTCAGTCAGCGGTCTTACAGCTCCAACTGCCTGGGGCCTCTGCTTGTAGCCAGCAGCTGGTAGTCCACCTGTTGTTCCTGCAAAAACATCTCAAGAATATACATGTTAAGAGTTTATCTGCACATTTTGAGGGGGAACAGAGGGTCCTGTGTTAATTTATATTTATTGAGTTTGCTTTACCTTGTTATGGCAGCCTCCCCCTTTCCCAAATGAATCCCTAATTGCTGGGGTTTCATCAGCACCCCACCGCAGCACTCCAGCTCCTCTTGGATTTGTTAATGAGAAGTCTGAGGGGCTTCTCCAAAGCCAGCACTACCTACCTGTTCAGTTTCAGTAACATTAGAATGTTACGTGCCTTTTCACTCTCGTCTCTCAGGAATGTACAGTAAGGTTTTCCAGAAGCCACGTGATATGTGATACTACAACTGAATGAGAGGATGGACAAGTCCAGCTGTCTCCTGTTAAGTCAGACATTAAAGATATGCAAAAATATATAACCACCTCTTTCCACTAAATGTTTTTGCTTTGAAAAGCATAATTTTTCATTAAAAATGTTCATGCATAAGGTGTCTATTACTGTTTCAATTAGTGAACAAATATTTTAAATTTTTATCAGTTTTACTTTCTAATATGGTAAATATTGATAAGATACAACCCACAAAAACAAAAGCTCTTTGGGATCCTCAACACTTGAAGAGTGTAAGTGGATTGTGAGGCCAGAAAGTTTGATCCTGAGATGCGAGGGCTTAGGTCATTGCCTTTCTTATGACAGCCAACAGGCTCATTCATTCTCTCTCTCACCAGAAGTGTGGCCCTATTCCCTGGTCAATTTTCATAAATATTTCATCCATACTTGACTTTACCTTACTTCTCAGTAACATTCAACCCAGTTGATCAATCCTTCCTACATGAAACATGCTCTTACTGGCTCCTTTAATACCATACAGTACTAGGCTTTGTCCTAAATCTCCAGCTACTCAATGCTCAGGCCCCATTGGTGATCTCCCCCCTCTGTATGGCCTTTGGACATTGCGGTCCTTGTGACTCTGACCTAGGTCATGCTCTTACACTTAGCACCAATCTTTACCCCTCCACTGGTATATATATTGGGGACCACTCAGATTTCAGCCATCCACATAGCCCTTGATCCACCAACCTCACTCTGACCCATGTCAATAAATGGCACCCCTCCATCTAGGAAACCTTGTTGCTATCCCTTAATGATCATTGCTTAATCCCCCACATCTAGTCCTTCAGCAAGTCTTCTTGGTTCCAATGCGAGAACATGTACATTGTAATCTCCTTCATCTGCTTTCTCCAGCCTCACCAACTACCACTATGCTGCCTTAAGAGAAAATATGGGCCAAGCCTTTCTTGTGGTTTCTGAAGTAAAGGCAAGCCAGGGTCAGCAGATTAGCATTGGCTCCTTGGAATAATTTCAGAAATTTACTATCTGTAGGAATCCGCTCACCCTGGGAGAGGGACAATTGGCTCCCGCATTAGCAAGGCCTCAAGATATCAAAGCATCAGGAAATTAAGAAAATACAAAACATGGGAAATGCATGTCTATCCATTCATCTGTTGACAAGCACTAAGGTTGTTTCTACCTCTTAGCTACTATCAGTAGTGCTGATGTGAACACTGGTGTACAAGTATCCGTCTGAATCCCTATTGTCAATTCTTTTGAGTATGTATCTGGGAGTGGAATTGCTAGGCCATGTCATAATTCTAAGTTTAACTCTGAGGAATCACTGAACTTCTTTCCACCATGGCTGCAGCATTTACATTCCCACCAACAACGTAAGATGGTTACAATTTCCCACATCCTCACCAACATTTGTTATTTTCTGGTTTTGGGGGTGTGGTTTTTGTTATAGTTACTGTCATCCTGGTAGTGTGAAATGGTATCTCTTATGGTTTTAACATGCATTTCCCTAATAACTAATGATATTGAGAATCTTTTCATGTGCTTATTGGCCATTTGTACATCTTTGGAGAAATGTCTATTGAAGTCATTTGCCTATTTTTTAACTAGGCTGCTTGGCTTTTTGTTGAGTTATGGGAGTTCTTTATATACTCCAAGTATTAAACCCTTCTCAGCTATATGATTTGCAAATACTTTCCCTCATTCTGTGGGTCTTCTTTTTACTCTCTTGATAGTGTCTTTTGATGTGCAAAAGTTTACAATTGTAATGAAATATATTCTTTTTAAAATTCCTTTTCTATATATCAAACTAAAAAGCTTCTGTATAGCAAAGGACACCATCAGTAGAACAAAAAGGCATCCTATAGTATAGGAGAATATATTCGTAAATGACATACCCGATAAGGGGTTGACATCCAAAATATATAAAGAGCTCACGCCCCTCAACAAACAAAAAGCAAATAATCCAATTAAGAAATGGGCAGAGGATCTGAACAGACACTTCTCCAAAGAAGAAATTCAGATGGCTAACAGGCACATGAAAAGATGCTCCACATCGCAAATCATCAGAGAAATGCAAATTAAAACCACAATGAGATATCACCTCACACCAGTTAGGATGGCAACCATCCAAAAGACAAATAACAACAAATGTTGGCGAAAGGGAAACCCTCCTACACTGCTGGTGGGAATGTGAATTAGTTCAATCATTGTGGAAATCAGTATGGAAGTTCCTCAAAAAACTGAAAATAGAAATACCATTCGACCCAGGAATTCCACTCCTAGGTATTTACCCTAAGAATGCAGCAGCCCAGTTTGAAAAAGATGTATGCACCCCTATGTTTATCACAGCACTGTTTACAATATCCAAGAAATGGAAGCAACCTAAGTGTCCATCAGTAGATGAATGGATAAAGAAGATGTGGTACATATACACAATGGAATATTATTCAGCCATAAGAAGAAAACAAATCCTACCATTTGCAACAACATGGATGGAACTAGAGGATATTATGCTCAGTGAAATGAGCCAGGTGGAGAAAGACAAATACCAAATGATTACACTCATCTGTGGAGTATAAGAACAAAGCAAAAACTGAAGGAACAAAACAGCAGCAGACTCACAGTACCCAAGAATGGATTAACAGTTACCAAGGGAAAGGGACTGGGGAGGTGGATGGAAAGGGAGGGATAAGGGAAATAAGGAGCATTACGATTAACACACATAATATAGTGGGGGGCATAGGGAAGACAGTATAACATAGAGAAGACAAGTAGTGACTCTATAGCATCTTACTATGCTGATAGACAGTGAATGTAATGGAGTATGTGGTGAGGACTTGATAATGGGGAAAATCTAGTAACCACAGTGTTGCTTATGTAATTATATATTAATGATACCAAAATAAAAAAAACATTTCAAAAAAAATTCCTTTTCTAATTGTGTTGCTACTTTATAGGAACACGATTCTGTATGCTGACTTCATCTCCAGTGACTTTCATTTATTAATTCTAATTAATAAGCTTCTTTTGTATTTTCAACTTAAACAATTTTGTGACCTGCAAATAATGAGTTTTATTTCTTCTTTTCTAATCCTTACATTTTAGATTTTTTTCTTGGTATATTGCGTGGACTAGGCTCTCCAGCATAGTGTTGAATAGTAGTGGTGATCATAGACATCTTTGTCTGGTTTTCATACTTTCAGTATTTCGCAATTGAATGTGCTGTTTGCTTGGGTTTTGATTTGTTTGTAGGTATACATCAGACTTTACAAGTTTTTTAGTCCTAGTTCACTAAGAATTTTTATTTTAAACAGATGTTGAATTTTATTATTTTTCTACATTTATTGAAATGATCCCATGGTTCTTCTTCTTTATTCTGTTAACATGGTGAATTTTTGATGTTGAAACTACTTTGAATTCCTGGAATAACTCTTTTTTTCTATATCACTGGATTAAATTAGCTAATATTTTGTTTAGGATATGTATTTGTTTACTGGACACCCAAAGTTTTATTGGACACTCACAGCCATGCTCATTCATTTATGTCTGGCCTATGGCTGCTTTCGCACTACAGCGGTAGCATTGAGGTTGAATAGTTGCAACAGAGACTGTGTGATCCACAAAGCTTAAAATGTTTATACTGTCTGGCCCTTTGCAAACAAAGTTTGCCGGTCTTTGGTCATTTTTGTGGGAAAGGTTGACCAGTAATTTCCCTTTTTTGGAATATCCTCAGATTTCATACTGAGGTTATAGTTTTCTCAGAATAAATTGGGAGTGGTTCCATTTCTTCAGTTCTCCCAGAGTTTGTAAAATGTTTGTGTTTGTTTTCTTTAGATATTTGGGAAAATTCACTGGTGAAGTTTTTTGGTCCTGGAGTTTTCTTCATAGAGGTTTTTAATAATTGATAATAGTTGTATATTAATTATAAGACTACTCGGATTTTCTATTCTTCTGGTGTCTGTTTTAGTAAATTGTGTTCGCCAAAAAATTTGTCTACTTCATATTAACTGTCAAAGTCACTGCCATAACACTGTTTATAATGTCCTCTTACTGCAGTGTCTGTTGGGTCTAGGGTGAGCAGCCATCTTGTTTGCCAGGGATTAGAGGGATTTCCTGGGACATGAGTCTTTCAGCGCTGTAACTGGAACAGTCCCGCAAACTGGACAGTTGGTCACCCTAGTTGGATCCATAGTGATATCTCATCTTCCTTTCCTGTTAGCGGTTTATCAGTTTTATTAGATTTTTCAAAGAAATCTGTTATTCATTTTCATGTCTTTGAGTTCTGCTCTTTATTTACTCCTTCCTTCTTTCTTTTGGATATAATTTGCTCTCCTTTTCCTAGCATCCTGATATGAATATTTACATCATTGGTTTTTAGCTTTTCTTCTTTTCTAAGACATGTTTTTAAGGCTATAAATTCCCCTGTAGGCATGGTTGTAGCTGCATTTTTCTCTGATATGAAAGATTTTCATTAGCATTCAATTAAAAATCTTGTTTGAATTTCCATTGTGATGTCTTTTTGGACCCATAGCAATATAGAACTATATTAATTTCCAAACATTTGGGCATTTTCTAGATACGTAGTTTGTTATTGATTTCCAGTTCTGATCCACTGTGATCAGAGAACATGCAAGTAAGATTTCAGTTTGCTGACATTTTTTGAGACTTTATGGCCTCACCATATGTCAATTTTGGGAAATGTTCTATGTGCACTTGAAAATAATATATATTTTGCTTGTTAGCATTGAAGTTGTTGGTTTTTAAAATAAGGTTAGGTTTATTATGTTGTTAAAATTTTCCATTTCTCTACTAACTTTGTTGTTGCTGTTCGTTCTTTCAGTTTCCAAGAGAGATGGCACTATTAATTGTATTAGGTGTGGGTCCTATAGCAATTAATTGATTCAGTTTCTGTTTATCTGAAAATGAATTTTATTCACCTTCACTTATAAAGGATGTATTTCCTGAGGACAGAACTCTGGATTTTCAGTTGTTTTTGTCCAGCATCTTAAAGATGCCATTTATTTATGTCCTGGCTTCCATTATTTCTGTTGCAGAATTTGGCATAATTGTTATTCTTTAGAAAGTAATGTGTCTTTCTTTTCTCTTGAAGTTTAAGATGTGCCTAGGTGTGGTTTTCCTTGTTTTTATCCTGTTTGGTTTTTGTAGTAAATCTTGATTCTGTGTCTTAATGTCTTTCATCAGACTGGAACTTCCTCAGCCAGTATTTTTCAAATATTGCTCTGCCCCATTTTCTCTTCTCCCTCTGTGACTATGAGCCACAAGAACCTATTCACATAACATTTGGACAGTTGTTTTTAAAAGTACATTCTGTGGCTCTTTGTAATCTCCAGGATTATCTTACTATATTATTTTTTAAAGAAGACCCATTTAAAATAACATCTAACATGTCCAACACCAAAACATGTTATGACATGGCATTAGGAATTTACTTAATCTGTGTCAAACTTGTCTCTCTCTTACCCTCTCTCCAGTTCTATCAAGTGTCCTCTGGTTCAGAACCAGCCACAGCAGAGGCAATTTGTTGTTCGAACCAAAATAACAGAAATAACTAGGTGCCACGCAAGAGTCTTTGTAAGGATTCTAGTTTTTAGTAATGCTTTTCTGAGGAAGATTTCCTGGCTAATATTTGGCTGTGTGAGCAGACATTCTAGTAGAGACTTAGTAAGTGTCTTTTGAATGGACCTGAACTCAACAGTGAAGCATGTGGGGATTGGGTCAGCATAGCCAAGAATCAGGAAACTCACAATCCTTGCTCACATCCTTGAACACAGGGATGATTTTTCTGTGTGTTAAAATGGCTAATTAGGTCACTCGGTCACAAAGTTTTATCATGTGGTTCTTTTTGTTGTTGTTTTCTTAAGAGCATCTTCACCCCAACTGTTTTTTCTGCTCCTGGAAATTTTTCACTCCTGGAAAGTAAATAAACTTTTATACAAGACTTTTATACAGAACCTAAATTCACCTCACTTGTTTACTGTCCTGATGAGCCCATAAAGCCTAGCAGATTGTATGTGATCTTTGTCCAAACAGACCAGAATTCCGTAACATGACAGTGGCCCCAAGGAGGAGTCGTAAGAGGAGATTGCTGTCTTCCTTGGCTGTAACTTCCAAAGAACACTGATGGGTTCCTCTGATGCCCCATAGTGGGTCTGCTTTCAACAAGGCTGAACATATTACCTTGTCCAAGGTACAACTCAGCATCATTTGGACCAGGAACACCCACTGCCCAAGAAATTGTTTCAGTCTCTACTACTTACACCTATTGCAGGGATCTGCTGCTCAGAACCTCTGATGCTAATGTAGAGAAGCAAAACATGGGAAGCTGGAGAACATGTTTTTACACTTGTGACACCCAGCAGACAGCTCATTCCCTCAGTACTCAGGAAGAAACTCGGGATCATGGAGAGCCACGTGGCCAAAGTCCTCTGTCCCTCTCTAGGTTTTGAGTGCTTGTAGCTATGTTTTTACCACGATTCTGTACATCCAGGAGACTGGGCTCTAAGGCCAAACCTGTAATTATTTCACAGTAATCAATAATGGTGTTATAAATGGAAGTTATGCCTTCATGTGGAGAAATAAACAACAGGAATCAGTTAACCCCCAAGAAGTTAAGTACTGTTTTCCACCTTGTCTATTCATAAGGAAGGAAGAGCAAACACATGACATAGATACATAATGCATCTAAATGCAAGCCAAGAATGTCCCTGGGAAATCTGCTAGGAGAGATTTCTCTGTGCTGTCCTTTTGGTTGCCTTATAAAATGGAGACCAGACTGTCCTTGGGAGAAAAAAAAATTAGGTTAAAATAAATGAGTTATAAGTAGCTCCTTGGGAAAAGCCACTGTGGTTATTTTTTCTTTTACTAAAATAGATGCTTTCTCTCTCAGATACTTACCTTGAGAAATGATGCAGCTGCTCATGTTAGTTCAATCAGCCAGAAAGTAAATTGCACATTTTAAACAGTCAATACAAATACTTGATTATCATTTGTAAAGGGGGCCATTTTTGTACCTATTTTAGGATCACACATGGAGAGACTATATACAGGCTCAATACAACACCTTAGCATGTTTCCATTCCCCTTTGGTGTGCTAATATACTCTTAAGCTCTTAATTTCCTTTAATCATTAATGTTTGTCTCGTTTCTAGAAAGCAGGAATCAAAATCCATTTATCTTGCTTCTGAATAAGATTCCATAGTGTAGAACACGGTATTTAGAATTTTAATGAGTCCTGCCCTCTGAACATTATATTACAGCAATCTTAGACAAATGGCCCACTCTCTGGATTAAAGAAACAGTTAGAAAATAACAATTTCATGTTTCATATACCTGGGCAACTAGCAAACCCCTGACAGTTACAAGTCATTCTCTTTGCTAAGAGCCAGGATCTTGCAACAGCTTGTAATTAGTGCTGTTTAGCATTTAATTTGCCTTTAGTTAGGTAACAGCATTTATTGATTACCTGATAGGAATGGAGCTCTGTGCTAAGCACAGGGTGGGAACAAAGTGATGAATGAGGCAATTTCAACTTATACTCGACTTGGGGCTAAAAATACATACTTGGAAAGGAAACTTCAAAGCAGTTACAAAATGTTTTCTTAACCAACTTAAACCAATATACTATGATACGGAATTATTGCTCTTTCAGAATTCAAGGTTCTAACTCCCAGCTTGCGCCGTCCTAAGGAGAAGAGTACCTGTTGCTGCATCTTGCCTCATGGTGAGAATGGGGACACAGCAGTCACTTATTCTCTGGGCTGAGGAAGGTTCTGGCCTTCCCCTCCGGAGAGCCCCAAGTGTGGTGGAGACCCAGGATCGAGAGAGCCACCAGCCACTGAAAATCAGTCTGTCTGCTATAACTGGCAACCCTCCTGAGGTCTTTGGTAAAACCAGATGCCTGCGCACCCACAGGATGGCGGCATCGGTGAGTGAAGATTAACTCATGACAGCCTCCTAAAGGTTGAGTTTTAAGGCCAGCTTGAAGCAGGTGGTGGACATCAATTGGCTGCACATAGAAATAGCAGATGTGGCTTTCTAAGAGGGCAAAACGGTCCAGCAAAGTTGGGGAACAGAGTATTGGGCATGTAGGTCAGGGCACAGAGTAAGCAGGGTGGCCAGGCCAGAGAGGTGTGGCAATAAATGCTGTGCTTGCAGAGTCTGAGCCTGTAGAGATGACCAGGGAAGGCTGGATTCAGGCATTGACACTTCACTGACTGATCACCTCTTATGAGTTAACTTCTTGGCAACAAGGAGAAAGCCATGGGCCTGCCTCAAGCAGCAGATGGTCACTGGGCCCAGGGTGTGTGGTGAGAGGCAGAGGGGCAGCCCCCAGTCCCAGCAGAGGTGGAAGTGGGAGGGCCATGCCAGGTTCTTAGAGTAGAACCATGCCTGTACTGAGCTGAAAGCCGAGATCAGCATAATCCAGGCAGAGAGAACAGCCTGAGTGGGCACAGAGGCCCAAATGGCCTGGTTCTTGGGCAGAATGAGATGGGCTCTAAGGTACTGTATCAGGGAAAAAATTGTTTTTCCTGGAAATCATATAAACTATGGATTATAAAGGGGAGAACTGAGAGACAGGAACACTTAAAGGGATAAAATATTTTAACCAATCCACTTCAGTTTTTAGAGGATGCATGAATCTGAGGAAAGCATCTTGCTGGCTCTGCTGGGAGTCCTCCCTTCTGCAGAGACGGCCTTGTCAGAGTATTTTAAGACTTCCATTTCCAGCTGGTGCCCAACACCATGAATATATGTAAAGATGACAACTTTAAAGAGGAGAAAAGGCATTTTCTGTTTGATTTTTATATTTTAAACACAGTTAGCATTCTCTGGTTTTTAAGGAGTGCTTTTAATAGAGCACAGATTCCTTCCGTCAATGGTGAGGGGACAGATTTAAGGATTGCAGCTCAGACATCCGGTGCCAACTAGCTTAAAGGGATCCAAGTGTGAATCAAATTGTCATTTGATGTCTAGATTTGGCAAAGGCTCAGCATGCCTTGGAGATGGTGGTTGTGGGCCCAAGCTGTGTGACAGGTGCTTCTGTGACTAATTCTTTTTGCCCTTGCTGGCAAAGTCCATTGCCAGCTAAAAATTCACAGCCTTCTCAGTTCATCAGCATCTCTCGGGTTCGGTCAATGGGCAGTTTGACCATTTAAGAATCACAGAACGTTCAAGCTAGGCAAAATTTCAAGACTCCTGGTCGTAGACTTCATTGGGAGATGAAAAGGGGCTTCCCTGTGGTCCCACCAACAGTGGCAGAGCTAGAATTGGAACCAGGCACCTGACTCATTTTAGTGGATCCTGTTTCTTCCCACCTGACGGGCCCCTCTCTAGCCCCTGCCCTATCTGTATCCCAGCTTGGGCCTGTTGCTTACATTCAGCCATCTCCTTGCTGTCCTGGAAGTGGCCTCTCCTTGCTCCAAACCTCCATAGTGTGGGCCCTGTGCAGCATGCTCTTTGCTCCCCGGTTGCTGATGTGCACATGTGAACGGGCCCCAGCAGTGCCCCACTGGAGGTACCAGGAAGCTTGCCCAGCTATGCACTGGTGACTGCACGCAGGGGAAGCCTTAGGGACCATCTACCACAGAACGTTCTTTGACAGATATAAGGACTGAGGCTGAGGGAGGGGAGGTGGCTTGCCCGAGTCACAGCCAACCCCTTTCCATATGGATCTGTGTCATAAATGAGAGCAGAAACCCAAGGGAACATAATAGCGGGAGCTAAGTTTGAAGGGGAGAGTTAACCGAAATTGTGTCTCTAGGATCCAGCAAAGGGCATCAGAGTAGATGCTCGATAAATTCCCAGTGACTAGGGGAAAGAAGAGGGGGAAGGATGGGGTGTGCCCAGGGAGAGACCTGAGTTCTACAGGCATGTGTCCCTGGGCTTTGGGGTAGAGGGAGGAGGACGGGAAGGGAGGGCACCAGAGACACAGTCCACCTCATGGTTCCTCCTAGATGGGGGAAGCCAGTGACCTGTCAGGAAGGACATTCTAGGACATGAGTGACAAGGCAGGTAACGCTGACAGTAAAGCAACAGCCTTGTGGAAGTTGGGGCTCAGACACGTCATGGTGGGTCAGGGCAGGGGTACAGTAGCTCAGCCTGGTTCTCTCTGGGGAGAGACAGCCCCGAAGGCAGAGTCAGGAGCAGCGCATGGTTGTCAGGAAAAATGACAGCACCCTAACAAGGAAAGATGCCACTCACTCAGCAATTAGGTGCTGTTTGTATGCCAAATGTCAACCTAGCAAAAGACTGACACAGCACAGTCCTGCTTTCCAGTGTTATCAGAGGAAGAAGGCAGGCAGAAAAAGCCAGCCCGAGCTGAAAATGCTCATTCTGCAACTATGAGAATGTGCAGGGCTGGGGCCAAACTACGGGAGAAGGAGACCCAGGGTGCAGAGCAGTGGGTGCCCAAGAACCCCCTCCCCCGTTACAAACAGCAGTCATCCCGCCCAGAAAGGCGGTCGATCATCTCACACGTGGGACCTCCCAGGACAGGCCAGCCCGTCTTCCTTGCAGCGCTGAGGACATCACAGAAGGGAGGAGGGACCTCAGTTTTGCACTGAGGCTGTACCGCAGCTTGGCCACTAGGGGGCATTAGCTGTGGTGCTGGGTACAAAGGACACATTTTGTCAATTTTGTGCTTTCAAAGCCACTTCACTCTTGTTCTGACCAGCATCCTATGAAGTGAGGTGGATATGATCTCCGCTGTGTAAACCTGACACTGGGTCAGAGAATTAAGTGATTTACCTGCTTAGGTGGGAGGGCCTGGTCCTCTCTCAGAAGAAACTGGGCATGTGGAGGGAAAACTTCCAAACGCCAGAGTCGGAGCTGGGAAGAGGGCACGGAGGCAGCCTTGTGAGGAGCTACAGCTGAACCCTGGGGGTAAAATCCTATGCTGTCCCCAAAGTACTTTTTGGAATCTTACTGATTGTGAAGTCCATGCACCAGGCAATCACCAACTCACGCTTGAGGACCCTGACGTCCAGAAATCCTACGGTAGTTTTGTAAAGTAAGTAATCTGCCTGGGCCTCTCACCTTCCCTGTCTGTCCAGATGGACCTCAACCCCACAAGCCCTACTCAGATCTCACCTGCACCCTGCTGCCACCGCCCCATCAGAGCGCTTCACGTGCAGGCTTCACAGCTCCTTTCCCTTATTGTCCCCATCTCAGCTCCAAGTGTACGAGGCAGGAGCCGTTGATGATACTCAGTCCCCAGCACACAGTGCCCATGGACGCTCAGAACCAGACTGTTCAGCCAGAAGGGACCCTGGAGAGGTTCTAATGCAGTCCCCACCCATTCTGTGCACTGAGTGAATCACACAGCCAGGGAAGGTGCCCCTTCACCCTCAGCCCCAAAATCTATTCACAGCCAGGAGAGCTTTCAAAAATGCAAGACAGGTAGCCATTACTGGACCACACCCTCCTGGGGCTTCCTATTTCCCGTGTACATAATCATGTGTGATACATGTATGTACATATCCAAACTCTTATGATCTGCGAGGCCCTCTGTGAGTGGCTTCCCCTGCAAACACCAGCTTCCCCGGGCTGCTCGGCACACACCCTCCTCCTTCCCACACTCTCCTGCTCCCAGGATCTCCCAGATGGCTCCGAGCCTGGGCTAGCCCTTCCTCCTCGTCTGGGTCAAGCAGCATCTCCCAGCTGGCCTCCCCTGGTCCTGTTGTCCCTGGGTCCCTTGTAGTCCTGAGCCCAAAGGCACCTCAGGCTTTGTGATGGTGACCTTGCCTTCCAACTAGAGTGTCTACACCACAGAGATGGGGGGCCTTCAATGACTCACCACTGAATCCACAGTGCCAACAGCCCTGGCACAAGGTAGGCGCTCACGTTTACTGAGTCCATAAATGGGTGAAGTGTGAAGTATCACTGAGCAGGGCCAGAGACACTTAATAAATCAGCACCATGAATATACTATATGGCACTGCCCACCTCTTGATTAACAAAATTTATTTTCTGCTTTATTGTAGGTGATTAATGAATGATTTTGGGAGCAGACACTCTGGACATAGCAGACTGGATATCCCATTAAGTAACCTGGGGCCTAGAGGTCTAGGGTAGTTCTGGATCCAAGGTCAATTCTGGAATTTCACCTGAGACCTAAAGGAACTAGTCCATTTGAAGAGACAAGATTCTCCAGAAAGCCAAAGTTTTTTTCTGGTAACAAAAACATCCAGGATTTCCTTCCACAAGGAATCAGGTAGAGAGAACTTGGAATCCACAGTGGTGAAGTGCAGTCTGCCAGGTCAGTCCCTGCTACCCCACCATATGCCATTTTGAAAATGGGACCTTCCAAGACAAGTCCAAGACACCTGGATCCCTAGATGCACCAAAACCTCTCCCGTGCTCTTCTTTTTCCCCACCCTTCTATTTCAGCTTATAAAAGATGCCAAAATCAAATGGATGGACAAATAGTGAGAACTCAGCCCTTGGAACACTGAGATCAAAGTGAACAGGCAGACTCAACATGGGCCTGTGAACCCCTGCAGTCAGCCCCGGGGACCAGCTGACCACTGGCCCACAGTCCCGCTGCCCTGAACCAGAGGGGCCACACGGGGCCCCGTATCCACCTGTGAGCACACGCTTGACACAAGGCATGGGTCATGTCTTTATTAAAGATGCAAGCAAGCACAGAAGTATCATGTGTGGTGCTCAGTAATATCCATACAGTACTAAAAATAGAAAAATAGAAAAGAAATTTCACAGAAAGCAGCCTCCCTCACAGCTACACAGAAAAGGTGCTGCCAAGCCCACCGTGCAATGCCATGGACCACCTGCCCTGTTCAAGCTGCTTTCCTTTACAGATCAAACACAAGCATATGTCTGTACCTTTTCAAAGACAGCAGCACAGAACAGAGACCCCTTACACAGTAGCCACCCGTCCAGCCACCACCTTGGGTACTTCCCAGCCACACAAATACTGAGACAACACCATGGTAGCATTACACAAACTGGTGCCCGTCCCGCTACCTGGCTGTCAACACCAAACGTGAGCCTGGTGATGAAGCTGGTGGTGGGACAGAAGATGCCACCTCTGGGCCCCCAATTATACTGAGATACGGCACAGAGACAAAGGCAAGACTGCCACCCGGTCTGAGGGAAATGGGGCGTTAATGATTGCAAAGTGGTTCTCCCATGGCTGAGAGCCTCAGGTACAGATGGAACAAAGCGAGTGACAGATAAAGTTTTAGAAATTTACTATTAAGCATCTGCTCACCAGCATAAGTAGGTTTCTGCTTCAAGGAACAAAAGTTAAAACGGCAGAATGAAAACCAAATTCGGAGCATGTCCAGTCTCTGCAGTGGGCTCTCCAGGGGCTGCATTAGACTCCCACCTGCTGGCCTCGCTGGGCAGGTGCCCTCATGGGATGGCTGCCGGTTCCTCTGTACGGGGCCTTCGGAGCTGCCTGCAGGGAGTCAAGCAAGGGGCATCCTCTCCGACAATGCCCTCCTGGCCAGTTTCTGCTTTGCTTCAGGAAGGTGACAACAAAGCAAACTCCCATCAGAAGGTTCCCCACACCCAGTTCATCCTTTGTCCTCACCCCATCTCGGAGCCAGGTGAGAACCGAATGGCTGTGCCTTACAGAACAAAACTACAAAAATAAAAAGAGTCAACCCTGAGATCTTTCTACCATTTGGGTGTGGCTCACTTCTGAATCCCCTCGGAAATAAACTTCTTTATTTGGTTTACTGACATTTATTTAGATTTCCAGTGAAAAGCTCTATAAAATACAATAAATAATGTGGGGTCGTAAAAGGTTTGACATCCTAGTTGCATATGTTACAGACTTTGTACTTATGATACAGGCCATCAGAACTGCAACCTTTATGATGTTTGCAATCAGACAGGTAAACTTCAAACTTCAAAGGCGAGAGACACTGCTCTGGACTAGAACACCCCCACCTCTTCCAAGCTCTCTGCTGTCGCACCCCCACCCCCACCCCCTGTGTTTACACTGCTTCCAGAGTGTGTCCAGCAAATAACAAATGAGTGCATAAGGGACTTTTAGCTAGTAGAGTATCTGGGTATTGTAAGCATGCAAGTTCACTGTTGCTGTTATTATAAATAAAAGTCAAACATGAGGTCACACTTTCCCATCTTCTGTTTATACACCAAATCGAACTTCTCATTCATGGAGACAGTGAAGATGTCCTTCCACAGCCCAACTCTTCCTGAAACAAATAAGAGCAGAATGCGCTGAATTCACTGGCTGTAGGCCAGCTACCAAACCAAAGGAAGCCTTGGAAATGGACCCGCAAGGTTGTAAATCCATTCGTGAACACCCCTGAACTTGGCCTATGGAGCAGGGCAGGCCATCTGAACTACACAACTGAACTTGCTTCCCTGAGGAGGATCATCCTGGTTCCCTCTCCCCACCAGGCTGAGCCCAGCACAAAAATGCAGAGCCAAGGCCAGGAGCTCGGCCCTGTTCACTGTCGAATCCTCAGCACCTGGGCACCCAGTGGAGCATTCACAACACCCCAGATGGGCCGTGTCTGTGGAATGATCGCTCTGGGTGCCATGTAGATTTGGATGCTCCATACCTACTCACTACACAACAGCTCCACCAGAGCAGAGACTGCCCCTGAAGAATCTGAGAAGGAAAAAAATCATCCAAAAAGGCAGAACATTTTGTAGGGCAGGACGCCTCCTGACTGGGTCAGGGTGATGATTTTGAGAAGCCTGCCGGGCAACCTCAGGGAGGAATTTAAAGGGAATGAACAGTCGCAGTGAAAGGAGCCTTCAGACTGAATGCCAAACGGCACTGCAGCAGGGACTCCCCGACTCAACACCCAAATGAGTCACAGCGAGACCTCTCCCTGCCCAGTGTGCAGGAGCACGGGGCCGGCCGGCTAACGTGCAGGCCCGGGGCCACCTGTTCCTTTGTGAGGCTTAGGGGAAAATGAGAGCTCATAGTGACCCTGAAAGCTGCTGAGCCCACTTTCCTTGTTAACCCCAAGATCTTCACTGGTCTGGAAGACTATGAAGATGGCAGGAGTGGGGACACTGGAGCCGCCATTATGCTGCTGAGTGACCGCCTCAGGGACTCAAAGGCTCGTTTAGGCTCTTTTCACCATCAGCATCTCTGAGATCAGAGCTCTGACTGTCTCTGGCAAACATCCTTTATTAGCTCCATTATTAACAATGGTCCTTGTCCTGGCAGGACCCCAGATATGAAACTGCAACCCTGCAAATGCCGAGCCATTATCTCCAACACGACAAGGGTTTTCTCTTTGGTGATGAAACGTTATGTCAGTGTTGGAGAGGAAAAGAAACGAGAAATTGTTCTTGCTACCTTCTAATGATACCTAAGGGATAAAATTAGAAGCTTCTAGACTAACCACACTATAAATATATTTTTCCATGATTATTTTTCTTAGCTGAGGCAGCTGAGAGCTCATCAAAGGAGTCACCCACCTGGTTTAGGATTTGGAATCAAGACAGTGCAATTTATGCTGTGATATGAATCAAACTTAAGCAATGCAGCTGGCTACTCAAACCCCTGCATTCTCACCAACGCAAGGAGGTCTTCTGAGCAAAGAGCAATGTGCTAAAAGAAAACAAAATCAAAGAACTGAAATAAAGCAAAACCAAGGTAAACAATGATAAAACAAACACATCAGAAGGAACATATGGGCACACAGTATGTTCTCAACACTTCCTTACCATGCAAATGAACCAAAAGGGGTATTTCAGAGGTCACATCCAAGGATAACAAAACACAGAGAAAGCAAAACTAAAAAAGAGCAAATAAATTTTAAGTAACAAATATTTGTGAAGATGCAGCCAGGAAATAAATCACAAGGTGTTTGATTTTGGTTGTTTTCCTCCTAGGAGAGGCACTTGCCCTTGACCTTCACAACAGCCCGTTAGCCAAACAGCAGCCATGATCTGCCCCTTATGGAGGAAAAGCAGAACTAGAGAAGCTCAAAGGCCTGACTTAAGGCCCGCCCTGGGACACAGCGTGGCTGTGGTGGGAGCCCAGCTCTTCTCTCGCCAGCCCAGAGTGTCTGCATATCTGAGACATGCTGCAGGATCAACCAGAACCTCTGGACCCTTCCTTCTTGTCACCTGAGGAGGCTCCAAAGGCATGTAGCTAGGAACCAGCTTCAGGTCTACACCCCAAGCACCAGAGCCATTCATACTTACCAAGATGGTGGCTTATATGGCCACAGCTACCACCATGGGGTTCAGGGGATTTAATGCCTGAGTTCTCCACATCAAGCAGCTTCAAATATCATGAGTGTTTAAGGACAGAGAACAACTCCGGCAGACCTGTAGAGGGTTGCCTGGAGTAACTTCGCCACCTCAAAGTGCTTCATGCCCAGGAAACATCTCTCACCACCAAGAACAAATGCTTGCCTCCCTGTGTGCAGCTATCAGGCCGACCCCAGGAAGGCTTGCTCTTCTGCTCACACACTTGGTTCCCCCAGTGGAACTCCTCATCTGTGCTGCCAGCACCCACTGGGCTTCCTCCCAGGAACTCTCTCCCACCCACCTCATTTAACTTTCCCCTAGCCAGCTGAAGGTTGAGGAATCCACCTGCATGCCCTGAGCTTTTCACAGCTCCAAACCCACCCCTGAGATCAGCTCTGTGTGGCCATCTGGGAAGGTGCCTGCTTGAAAACATGTCACCCACAAAGCCTGAAACGTTCCCAGCAGTCAGCCCTGTAAACTAAAACACCATATGCACAGTTACAAGGCAAATGTCTGCAGGAGGGCACCCCACTGCCCCAGAAGCAGGCATGTCATTCTGGACTGCATGCTTCCCCTAATACAGCAGAGGGCTCTGGGAAATGAGGCACAGGGCAGCTGCTGGGGGCAACAGCACTGGCGGGTTGGGCCCTGGGTCCCCCGGCAGAGGGAGGGTGGGCGGGTGCATACCCCGGCCCACAGGCAAGGCCTCGGCGTTGCAGCACTGGTCCACCAGCTGATGGCAGTGCTCAGTGAGGGCCTCCAGCTGGGCCTTGTCACAGGACACCCCCAGGAATCTGGCCAGCTGCTCCACCAGCGTCACCAGGTCCTGGAAGACAAGAGCAGAGAGCAGAGGAGCCCTTTACTGACCATGGCTCTGGGCTGCATACTACAAGGTGCTTTGTATACATGTACTGCCTTACTCCCCAAGACAAGCTTGAAATTGGCCTTATCTGGAAGTAAAATCCAAGTTAGGAAATTGGCCAAGGGCACTTAGCCTGCTAATGACAGATCCAGAATTCAAACTCAGGCCCTCAGGGGAATTTGGATGCAGAAATGAAGTCTTAGTATCACTGTGGTCATTTTCAACAGCAGCAAGAAGTAAAAACTCAATTTGGAAACTGTGCCAGGAGACAGACCAACTCATTCTCTTCTTCTCCATCCTTCCATGCCATCAGCTGGAACCTAGGCTGGCACTTGGGAGAGCAAGGAGAGCCCTGGGTACCCCAGACAGGCCCCAGGGCCAGCCCACCTCACACAGGAGAAGTAGACCAACGACAGTAATGAGATTGAATTAGAAATAAAAAAACTCCCAAAAAACAAAATCCCAATACTAATACCAGATTCACCTCACAGGTGAATTCTACCAAACATTTAAAGAAGAGCTGATATCTCTTCTACTTAAACTATTCCAAAAAAACTGAAGAGTTTTTGAAGAGCTTCCAAATTCATTCTTTGAGTACAGCATCACCTTGGTACCAAATGTCAAGAACACTACAAAAAACAATCACAGATCAATATCCCTAATGAACATAGATGCAAAAATCCTCAACAAAATATAGCAAACCAAATTAAAACATTGAAAAGATCATTTATCACAATCAAGTAGATTTATCCCAGGGATGCAAGGATGGTTCAATATCCACAAATCAACCAATGTAATACACCACAATAACAAAAGGAAGGATAAAAACCATATGATCATCTCAACTGACAAAGGTCAACATCCATTCATGATAAAATTCTCAACAAAGTGGGTATAGAGGACATATAATAAAAGCCATATATGACAAAACCACAGCTGACATCATCTCAATGGTGAAAAGCTGAAAGCTCTTTCTCTAAGATCAGGAAAAAGACAACGATGCCCACTCTCACTACTCTTATTCAACAGAGTCCTAGCAGTCCTAGCCACAGCAATCAGACAAGAAAAATAAATAAAAAGCATCCAAACTGGTAAGGAAGAAGTAAAATGGTTACTATTTGCAGATGACATGATAATATATATATAGAAGACCCTAAAGATTCCACCAAAAAAACTACCAGAGTTAATCAATAAATTCACTAAAGTCACAGGATATAAAATCCAGAAATATGTTGCATTCCTATATAAAAATAATGAGCTAGCAGTAAAAGAAATTAACAATCCCATTTACAGTCCCATCAAAAAATATAGAATACTAGGAATAAACCTAACCAAGGAGGTGAAAGACCTGTATCCCGAAAACTATAAAACACTGATGAAAGAAAGTGAAAACAATACAGATAAATGGAAGGTATTTCATGCTCATGGATAGGAAGGATATTGTTAAAATGTCTATACTGCCCAAAGCCATCTACAGATTCAATGTAATCCCTATCAAAATACCAATGGCATTTTTCAATGGGCTAGAGCAAATAATCCTAAAGTTTGTATGGAACCACAAAAGATCCTGCATAGCTAAAGCAATCTTCAGAAAGAAGAACAAAGCTGGAGGCATCACACTTCCTGATTTCAAACTGTACCACAAAGCTATAGTAATCAAAACAGTATGGTACTGGCACAAGAACAGATACACAGACCAATGGAACTACAAAAGAGAGTCCAGAAATGAACTCACACCTATATGGTCAATTAAAATATGATAAAAGAGGAAAGAACATACAATGGGGAAGAGACAGTCTCTTCAATAAATGGTGTTGGGAAAACTGGACAGCTATATGCAAAATAATGAAACTGGATTATTGTTTTATACCATACACAAAAATTCAAAATGGATTAAAGACCTAAATATGAGACATGAAACCATTAAACTACTAGAAGAAAACACAGGCAATAAACTCTTGAACATCAACATCAGAACTTTTTTTCTGGGTATGTCTCCCCAGGCAGGAAAACAAAAGAAAAATAAGTGGGACTACATCAAACTAAAAAGCTTCTGCATAGGATAGGAAACCAGCAAAATGAAAAGGCAACCCACAATATGGGAGAATACATTTGCAAACAATGTATCTGATAAGGGGCTAATATCCCAAATGCATAAAGAACTCATATAAACTCAACACCAAAAAGACAAATAATCTAATTAAAAAATAGGCAGAGGACCTGAATAGATATTTTTCTAAGTAAGACAGATAGTCAACAGATAGATGAAAAGATGGTCAATAATCATTAACAAAATGCAAATTAAAACTACAATGAGATACCACCTCACACAACAAGAAATAAACTGTTGGCAAGGACGTGGAGAAGAAGGAATCCTCGTACACTGCTAGTGGGAATGTAAATTGGTACAGCCACTATGGAAAGTAGTATGGAGGTGTCTCAAAAAACTAAAAATAGAAACACCACATAACCCAGCAATTCCACTTCTGGAAGTCTACCCCCCCAAAAAATAAAATCAGTAATTCAAAAAGATACAGGCACCCCTATGTTTATTCCAGCACTAATTTACAGTAGCCAAGATATGGAAGCAACCCAAGGGTCTGTCCATCAACCGATGAACAGGCAAAGATATGGTACATATACACAATGGAATATTACTCAGCCATAAAAAGAATGAAATCTTGCCATTTGTGACAACATGGATGGGCCTAGAGGTTATTATGCTAAGTGAAATAAGTCAGAGAAAGAGAAATACCATATGGTTTCACTTATCTGTGGATCTGAAAAACAAAACAAACAAAACAGAAATAGACTCATAAACACAGAGAACAGATAGCTGGTTACCATGGGGGACAGGGGAGAATGGGTGAAATAGGTGAAGGGGATAAAGAGGCACAAATTTCAAATTATAAAATAATTTAGTTACAGGGATGAAAGTATAGCATAGGGATATATAGCTCATAATATTGTAATATTTTTGTATGGTAACTATACCTATCATGGTGAACATTTAGTAATGCATATAACTGATGAATCACCAAGTTGTTCATCTAAAACCAATATAATATTGTATATAAACTATATTTCAATAATAAAAAATAATAAATACAAATTTAAAAAAATTCCAAGCAAATCAGCATATTAAAGCCTCTGACCAGTCCTGCAACAAACCTATTTAATTTCTTGATACATTTCCCAAACTTTAAGAGAGAAAAGGTTCTGTGAAATCTGGTTTAGGCATCGGGCCCTCTCTGGATTCCCAAAGTAATCACCAGTGGGCTCTGCGCCCTGTCCTTCGAGCCGCCTCCCCGACTAGGGGCTCCCACAGGGCAGGGGCACAGCACCCCGCTCCTAGGCCAGTGCATGTGGCCTGGCCAGGACTGGGTGGGCAACAGATGCCAGAACAAGCAAAGGACTGGAAAGAGCCCCTCCCACCTGCCCTGCCACTCGGTACATCCATTTAAAAGAAGAAACGGCAGGTGGGCGAGATTAAAGACACCTGGCCCTCAGGGGAGCCATCACAAGGAGAGGAACGCAGCCGGTCTGTCAACACAGACTGCTGGACCAGCCAACAGAATCCAAACAGGGACAACACAGCAGCTCAGAGAGGAAGGCAGATGGCCAGCGAGAAAGAAGGCAGAGGGAGGGCCATGGCTGCTGAGAAACCTCACAGGCTAGTGCAGGATCTGTGGCACCTGCTCATGGGCACGGCCCATCTGCAGTGAGGGGCTGAGAAGGAAAAGCCCCCAAGCTGACCACATGAGGCGGGGACAGCTGGAGTACCAAGCGTTATCATCCTACACTGAGATGGGGACACTCCAGGCCTGTCCACACTCCTGACAACCGATGATGTAGCCTCAGAGCTAATTTTTTAGAGTAAAATGTAAACAATGTAAATTCCTCAAAATGTGATGAGCAGTTAGTTAACCTCTTATGGACGCCAGACCATCACGGAGGCTTCTGAACAAAGAATAAACACGGGTCAAATACAAGTTAGAACCTTGTCTGAGGTAGGAATGCCATTTAGTCACTTTGGCGCAGGGAGAGCAGCAGTTCCAGCTGTGTCCAGGCACAGGCAGAGCTGATGGTCCAGCTTCTCTGAAGAGAAGAATGAACTCTCACCTTTAAGGGCTTGGGACGAGTCCAGAGCACCCAGACACAAAGTCTGTGTTTTAGCTCTAAAGTTCACGTGGACTTTGCACTCCACTCCCTTGTGGTTCGATACTAAAGTACAGTCTCAGTTACTCGTCCGGAGCAACCAAAGCCCCAGGAAGAACCTGCTGTCCCAGCACCTGGCCCACGCAGGTGTGTGTGCAGCTGGACGGGCCAGCACCATGGATGTGCACTACCGTGTTACAGGCGGGCATAAGGTAAACAGAGGACCCAGCACCCTGTCCCCCAGGTATACGCCCAGGGAGAAAAAAAGCTTATGCCTACCAAGACACAAAACGTCCACAGGACTTTATTAAGAGCTGCCCCAAATGGAACACCGAGTGCCCTGCAACACTGAATGGACAAACTATGGCACATTCCTGCTGCAATAGAACCCTCCACAGATGGAGAAGAACAAACCTTCGCTACACAAAGCACGGACGACTCTCACAAACATGCTGGGCAAAAAAGCCAGCCACCAAAGTACACGCTATGTGATTCCATTTCCAGAAGGTTCAAAAACAAGCACAACTAATCTGTGCTGACAGTAGTCAGAATAGTGGTTACTTGTGAGAAGTGGGGTTGTAAACTGGAAGAAGCTAGAATGTTCTGGATCTTTATCTGGGTGGTGGTTACACAGATTTATATGCATATTTATCAAGCTACAGACTTGTGATTTGCACACCTTGCAGTGTATGTCATGCCTCCATAAACAAGTCAAAAAGAGCAATGATAGACATTTGTTGAGTGCTTACTAACTGGCAGGAAGGCCCTGTGTTAGGACCTGTTCATAGTCGATGCCTCATACGACCCTCCCACAGACCCACGAGAGACGGCGCTGTTCTCTCCCACTCACAACTCACAGAGGCCTGGACAGGTCCCCGTGTGAGCCTGAGCAGTTCCAGCCCAGCACCCAGGTCACCGCCCAACACCACAGACATGGAGGGGGACAGCCCCACAGAGGGGTCCCTCATGGGCTGTAGCCAAGGGGCGGGACCCCTGGGCCTGGAAGACCCACGACGGCCTTGCTCCTGTGTCCAGCTGTCAGGCAGGGCTGTCCCCAGGACAATGGCGCATCCCACACAGTGGCATCAGCATTCCACAAGGGCCAGCCCCAGCTCCTGTTGGCAGCACGCATCTCCAAGTCCCTGAAGTCACGTGGCCTGGCCCAGCGCTGGGAGGCAGTGGGTGCGCTACAGGAGGGTACAGACACCAGAGGCAGGTGTTCTTCCACCCAAAAGTGAGGGACTGACCTGCACGGACATCTGGGGAAGAACATTCCAGACAGGAGCACAGCAAATGTTAAGACCCTGAAAGAGAAGCCCACCTGACAGGCTGAAGGAAGAGCAAGCAAGCCAGTGTGGGGCTGGGTGTCCAGGCACTGTGGGTCGCTGGGTGGGCCCTGACCTGCACCCAGAACAGAGCGAGGCCAGGAGGGACATGGTCTGACTGGTGCCAGTGCCAACAGAACCGCCGAGTGGGCAGCCTGGGAGGCAGCAAGCGGGCTGCTGAGGGCTTCACTGCAGTAATCCAGGCCAGACACAATGCTGGCCTGGACCAGGGGGACTGGGGCAGAACTGGGGAGAAATGGTCAGACCAGAGAACAAATTTAGGAAATGCGCACAGGGTGATAGAAAGTGAGAAGTTAAGGATGATTCAAGATTTCTGCCTGAGCCACAGAGAGGATGGAGCTGGCTGCTGTGGGCTCAGATGCGAGAAACTGGAGGATCTGAGGGGAGACCCCCGGAGTCTGGTCTGGATATATTAAGCTAGCCACCTCCACGAGCCACTCCAGGCGAAATGCGCGGTGGGCCCATGAGATCAAGCCTGGTGAGGGCCCCCATCTGGCCTGGGGACCCGAAGGATGAATGAGGGCACCAGGGAAGGGAGTATGGGTGGAAAGAGATGGGCGCTGAGGGCTGAGGCCCGGCACACGACCACTGAGGTCAGGAGAAGGGAGCACCGGGGCTCGGGGACACAGGGACGCAGGACAGCCTGGTCTCCCAGGAGCCAGAAGACGGAGGTAATGGCCTGTCACATGCTGCCAGGAGGCCAGGTAAGACGAGACCTGAACACTGACCGCTGGACCGAGCACCACCAAGGTCATGGGTGACCTGACAGAGCACCTAGGGGGATGGGGGCAAACCTGACTGCAGCAGGCTCAGGGGTGGAGACAACTCGGAGGATCAGCAGGGAAGTGAAGCGGAGAGAAGGGAGAGAAGCTGGGGAGGGAAGAGGCAGGGAAGGCTTGCTTTTCAACTGTCGTAAGAAAGGAGAAGTATCAGTATGATTTCCTACAGACGCTACAGATCCAGCAGAGGTAAAACCATTCCACAATCAAGTGCGACAACACACAGGAACAGAACTTCGGAAAGGACTCAGCACACAGTAAGGCCTCTAAGACGCTGCTGACACTGGTGATGAGGGGACACGTGGCAGGGCAGCCCCCCTTCCAGTGAGCTCCCAAGGGCACAGGCGGGGCGAGGCCCTACTTCAAGCACCCCATCCTGGTCCAGCCTGCCATGGTCACTCAGCAACCATCTAATGCCCCCTTCCTTCTCCACACTCCCTGCCAGGCACTCAGAAAACGTGCCACACGAATTGATGCACTATGAAGAGCAATGTGAGAATTGCCACTCTAAGGCACACAAGCTGGTGAGAAATGCAGGCTCTGCCCTCGGCCCTGAGCTGGCCACCTGTGGAGAGGGTGCCAGGGGGCAGCAGGGCGAGTCTGGCTGTTGCTATCCTTCTACTGTTAAGGCAGGAAAACAACGAACAGGGCTTTCTAACACACTGCATACCACCCAACGGAGAAACTGCCCTTGGGGCTGGGGCTGGGGCAGGGCAGGGGCCCAGCTGCGCCAGCACCGGATCCCTGGGCACACTCAGAACTTCTGAGGCCCACATTCCCCCTTTCAGCCTGGGTCTGCCAGAGGCCATGCTGGGTCACGCCCACTGCGGCACTCCAGGGAGAGCGGGCTACAGGGAGCGCCCTGGGCCCTGGACACTGCCTCCTGGACACTCACCCGGTGCATGTCTTCATACTTGAGGAAAAGCACGTTCGAGTCCATGCGGTGCTCCCAGAACTCCTGCACATGCTCAAACCAGGAGCCGTAGCCTACTGTGGGGACAAGGGGACAGGTGAGGCACAGGGTCTCGGAGGGAACATGCACACAAGGGGCAGCCTCACTCCCTGCCCTCTGGAAGGTTCCCCTCCCACTGCCCTGTGATTCAGGAGGGAAGAACAAACTCTCAACCTGGCGGCAGCACCACAGAAGAGCCCCTCTGAAGCCCACCTTCCCTGGCTTTGTGTACAAGTCTCTCCTGCCAGCAGTCCACAGCCCTCTCCATCCTCAGGCCACCTGGAAGGCCTGACCATGGGGACGAAGGCCTCTGCTCACCTGGGGTGTGGTTGTACCTGGCACCCAGGAATTTCTTGGTTTAACATGTGGTTACCAGAAAGAAAGCAACGCCTGGAGGAACTGGGATGTAAGGCCAATCAACCCCGCTAGTAGAAGTAGGATGGGACACAGCACCTAAGGCACATCCACGCATGGGAACCTGCCAGGCAGAACCCTGGGCAGAGCGAGGCAGTCACAGAGACGATGAGAGGTGAGGTGCCCTGTCCTAACACATGAGAACTCGTGCCCCTTATCACAAGCCCTGTGTGGCCTACTCCTTAGGCTTTGGGGTGGGGCCAGGGTCACCCAGGCAGGTGGGTGGTGTACCAAGTAGTGTAGCCAGGCTGCTGTGCAGTGTTCTGTATAAAAACCACTCATCCTCACTCCCCACTCACACTGAGATGCCTGTCACTACAAGGGGCCCTATGAGTCTTCCAAGAGGGCTTCACATCAAACAGGAAGGCTTCTGCCAAGGAACCTGGGCCCACTGGGTGACGGGAAGCAGGTCCAGCTGGAGGACAGGGGCTGGCCAGGAGCGGTGGCCACTCCACCTGCACTCTCCCTCCCCCACGTGCCCACCCATCTCACACAAGCAGTCCTGGGATGCGACTTCATGGTCTAGGGCAGAGGGACTTCCATCCTGGCAGGAAATCACCACAGAGACTGGCGATTAGGATATGGAGTGGCCAGGGCTGGGAGGGAGGCACATGGGACAGAGGGGCCCATCCCACACTGGGACGAGCCTTGCACGCTCACTGAGGGTGTGGCAGTCAGCAAAAGGAAGCAGGGGCGCCAAAGGCAGAGTGGTGCAGGGCGCCTGCCCTATTCTCCCTGGTGGCGCTCGCTGGCAAAGGCACCAGTGTGGGTCCTGCCTGCGCTGCTGAGCTCTGCAGAGGCCACTGGTCCAGGGGCTGCTGCTCCTGTGTCAAACAGAGCGGGCAGCCTGCGCCCCCAAGGTGCTGCAGCCTCTTACACTCAACTGTGTGACAGCCTGGTAAGCAGGAGCCAGTTCCCCGCAGGCCGCCGGCATCAGTCTGCCATCTCGCCAGCAGGTGGCAGCATAGCAGCAGCCTGACTGGCAGCCTGCTGTGTGGGCCTCAGGGACCTAGGGGTCACTGAGGCGTGTACATTAGGGACCAGATCACAGCAGAAAGGCCCTCTTTAGGCCAGTGAGGCCCTGAACATGTTTTATGGAATGAAGCAGGGGCTCAGGAAGGGGAGAACAGACAGAAACGAATGGAGCAAAAAGAACATGGATGTGGCCACAAGACCTTGTTTGAGACTCAGTGCTGGAGAAGGCCTGGCCTGTTGGGCCCCGGGCCCCGGCACCCTTCCCCAAACGGCCCGACACATCACGGCCGGCTCCTGCACGCAGGACACATACCGCCAGGCCACCCTGCCCACTTGAGAGAGGACAGGACAGAGTCCACAGAGGAGTGACAGCCAGCCTACCGACAGGCTCATCGCTGTCAGGGCCCCGAGGGGAGGACCCCAGTCTTCTGGGTCAGTGCCCACGGCTGGCATGTAGCCCAGGTGACCCGGGCCCTGGGGCAGGGCAGAAGTCCCATGGCCATGAACATGGAGTGAAGAAAAACCCTCTTGTTCCAAGGGACCGTGTGAGAAAACTTGCAAAACACAACGGATGCCCACTGGAGATGGCATGGAGGCTGGACAGGAGGGCCAGTGAGGAGTGGGAACGGGGGACACTCCCATGGCATCAGCGATCACGGGGATGGCTCAGGCTGCCTCACTGAGCCTTGGTCGGCAGGTACAGGGAGGGGCGCTGACTCGCGGACAGGGATGGTGCCCTGTTCAGAACAGTCCTGGAAGGGAGCTCTGCCGGGACCGCACCCGCCTCTCTCCACCCAAGTCCCTCTGCTCCTGGGGGGCAATGCACTTCTCCAAGCGGATTATTTGGGGGAGTGACTGCTCACTCTGCCCCGTCCCCAGGAGGGACCTTGCCTACAGAGCTAGTCTCTCCCACAAGGCTCCTGCCACCTGCCACGCAGCCCAGGCACCCTGCCCCAGAGCTCCCAGGTCACACTGTCAGAGCCCCGACCTCACCCTCGTGAACAGTGTCAGCTCGCTGTTCCCTCTGCACCCTGAATTCTTCAGAACCTCAGGAGAGTGGGCCTCCTTCAGAAGCCTTGTGGTGCCCAGACCATGACTCAGGGAAGGGCGAGACTGTGGGGAGGAAGCTGAGTGCGTGTGTCTAGAGGCTCTGCTGGGACCATGGCGAGTGTGTGTGGCCTTGAACTTCAGTGTTGGGCAGTGCTGGGACCTTGGACGTTGAGAGGCCTGCTCAGGATAACTTCTAGCCGCTCTGGCCTGAGCAGGAGGCCTGAAGTCCTACAGGGTGACAGTTTGCCCTTAGCGGACACCCACTGTTCATGGGGCGCTGTCCTCGGAGAGGGAGCTGCTTCTCTGCAGAGGAAGGAGCATATGCTGGGGCTTGAGGACATGATTTTAGAAACCACATGAGCGGCTTGCTCCAAAAGCACAGCAGGTCATGAGAGGCCTGAGCCAGATGGTAAGCAGGCTGAGGGGGAGGGAGGCTGGACCACAGGGCTTTCAGCACACTCCAGGGGCCTCAGGAGCAGGGATGGACCTGGCCTCCTACCCCCACCCTTCCTCCCCTGGGGGCCACCTCTCCTGGGCACCTCTTCCCCAGGCACAGCTAAAGCCCATTTGATACTATGGCAGGAGCATTGGTCCGGGCCTTTGGGAGCCGTGGACCCCACAGGCCCCGTGTGCTTCAGTCCACTAATTAGGGTCTGGCCTCCGAGTAGGCTTGGAAAGAAGCCCCAGTTGGCTGCCCTGAGTTCCACTGAAACTGGAGCACTGTATTTCTGGATTTCCATCATACACTTCACCTCCTCAGTCTCACTGCAGGACCTCTGACTGGGTTGGACAAGTGGACAGCAAGGATGAATGTTACTTGAGTTGGGAACTAAAACATGAAATGTGTTTTCAAACTTGGGTATGAAACAGTCTTGATGCAAATTTGATTGAAGTGCAGATAGGACCCATTCCAAAACCAGTGCCAACCTACCTAATCTGCCCACCTGTAGTCCTAGAAGGGTGCCCAGAGAAGCCCTAGTTGACAGTGTGGGAGCCACCTGGGCAGAGGACACAGCACCGCAGCGAGGAGCTGCTGACACGTGGCCAAGCAGGTGTGGCTGGCCCTCCCCCACAGGGAGGGGAGACACGGAAGTCCCCTGGCGGCAGGGCCCCAGCTTCCGCTCCTCCCCCAGGACGAGCTTCCTGCACAGAGCACTGCCTCTGCCTAGCCCCAAATGTGCCCCACCCGGGTCACATGGCCTGGGGCTGGGGGGCCGAGCCTCCTTGGTCCTAGAGTCCAGCTAACTGCCCATGGGGCTCTCACATGAAGCCACAGCCCCTACTCTGGCCTTAGTCCCCAACAGCAGAGATGTCCAGGCCCCCATTTTTACTGTTCATAATCTAGGCAGGAAGAGGGGTGCTTTTAGTTGAGGAACTTCTCAGAACCCCAGTGACACGGCGAGAGAGAGAAAGGCTTCTGAGTTGGACACCTGCTCTGCCAGGCACTAGCTATGACCTTGGGCAAGTTTCCTATCGCCCCTTAGCCCCAGCCTCCTGCCGGTAAGCAGGGAAGCAGCCTGACCCATACAGCTGTCGTAAGAACTGGGAGCGGCGTGGGACTAGCGCACGGGCTGGTGTTCAGTGAACAGTCAGTCGTCACTGCTGTGAACCTGCACAAGCTCAAATACTCACACTTGTCATTCATAAAGCGCCGACAGAATTCCTGGAAAGTGCCTCGGTAGCTCATGGTCCTCAGCGAGCGGTGGAACTGGTAATAAGACACCACCAGGTCCTTGGGATTCCGGGCCATGTATATGACCTACAGCGGGAGGGACAGCGTTAGTCTCTGCTCCGGCCCAGGCAGGCCGCCCCAGGCAGGTTCAACTGACCTACCGCCCGCCCTCCTATACTCTGTGAACTGTCACCCTGCCTCCAAGTCAGCGCACGTGCATGTGCACCATGGCCAAGCGCTTCTATTACTCCAGCAGGATGCGTGCTTGTCCATACTCCAGCACCCGGCAGCAAAGCTCCTTGAGCGTCTTACTACTTTTCTGTCCACTACCACTACGTCAAAATCAGCGGAAGACAGAAAAATTATGGTCCTGATACTGGTGATGAGAATTACAGGCCTCATAACCCTAGTGTGGTGGAGAAAGCGAGAAAAATTAGAGGCTGGCAAAGCAGCTGTGAGTCCTTGGCCTTCGATGGGCGATGGCTGGGCTTAGGCTGGTCAAGTCCAAGCCCAACTGCAAGGAAAACCCCCAATTAGAAATATGGATTCAACACTAGCAATATAGGACTGAAGATGGCCTCTAATGAGGGGTTTACACACCTCTGTTCCCTGGGAAGCTACCACTGAGGTGACAGACCGCTGTTCGGATGGGCTCTGTTTGTGAGGAGCGCAGTCAAGGCTGGGGAGCGGGACGGGGGAGGATGCGTTACCTTGGAGTCGCCATTGTGGAGGTCAGAGGGCAGGAAGCGGTAGGGGAGGTGGCTCTTGATGAGGCGGGGAGACGTCAGCTCCTGCAGCAAGGTCAGAGGGAGAGGCGATCAGAGGACACAGCTGCTCCTGTCTGTGAATGGGGCCAGGTCGGGGTTCTCGGGCAGTCAGGACCAGCCCTCCAGCTGACAAGCCCCTCTCCTGCGATCCCACCACACTCCAGGCTGGACCCTGGCAGCACAAACAAGCAAGGCGCCAGCCCTGTCCAGGGCACCCAGTCACAGGGAAGTCAAACTATCCCAGCCAGGGGGTCTGCTCAGAGGACTGGCCGGGCCTTCAGGTCAGCAGAGGAAGGAGGGGGCACGAGGTGCAGGGGGGCAAATGCCAGATAGTCATCTCAGCGCGCAGGCCTTCCCTCTGCTCCTGTAGTGTACCAGGCCCCTCGGCCAGGATCTGTGCTCCCGTCCCTCCACCCCAGCCCTCCCTCCGCCATCCCCACCATCCTGCCCTGCCCTCCGGCCCATCCGGTGCTGGTCACCGTTCAGCCTGTGACTTCCTGTACGTCTGTGATGGCCAAGAAGGTGCTCTCAGTTTTGCTCTGGGCTGCCGCGGGGCCCGGAATGGTGCCTGGCATGCCGGTGGGCACCCAGTGCAGCCCCGCTGGAGGGCTCAGCGGACAGTCTGTATGAACACTAGCGGGTGGGCTGCGACCAGGGAATGGAAAGACCCTGGACTTTGTTTTGAGAGCAGTGACGGGCCGGGGACACCCTCAGAGCTGCACTCATCTAGAGGAGTGAGCAGGCAGCCCACACAGGGGGATGAGGTCAGAGCTAAGAGGCGGCAGAAAGGTCAGGGGAGAAACCCGGCCACATCTGAATGGAATGGACAAGACTTCAGTGACATATATTTCATTCCTGATACCACATATCTGATATGCACTAACACCCTCCCAGACGCTCAACAGATGGGGTGAGTCACAGATGGGGGGGAGGCCCTCAACCCCCACCCCCCCACAGCATCTGCCTCCTTCCTATCTCGACGTCACCCATGTCACCACCAATCCCATTCCAGGTCACTGTCATGGGCTCGGGACCATCAGTGTCTCTCCTGGCTATCTGTGGGTACCAGAAGCTCTCTGCTCTCCTTCCACCCAGGGGCACCCCTGGGCTCCTCACGAGCAACTGTCACTCAGCACACAACCGAAGAAACGTCCCCAAGGGTCAGAGGGGCTGGGTGGCATGTGCCCAGAGTACCTTGATGATGTCCAGGCCGGGCTGCGGGTATTCCAAGACGGGGAGCTGCTCGTCGATGTTCATCAAGCCAATCTCATCCGGGTCAGCCCCCTGGCTCACCAGGTAGACCACCTCCTGCAGCAAGCTCGTGCCTGGAGGCACAGAATCCCCAGTGAGGCCCCAGGGCCAGCCCCCCTCTCAGCTCAGCACCTGCTGCCCGAGCACAAGGGCTGAGGGACCACCGGTGGGGGGTCCCGGGGGCACCTCTAAGCCAGTGGGGGAACAGCGGCCCGAATCCCAGCCCTCTGGGGTGACTGGGAAAGCGGGCCTTTCGGAGCTGAAAGGGAGCAGATGTTCCCCAGGACTGTCACCTGCCACTCTGGGGTCCCAAGGACTGTAATGAGTTGATGACTCCCAGTCCTGAGGCAGGAGTCGAGAGGGCCTTGCCGGCCAGGGAGTGAATCACAGTGGCAACTGCACCTCCCCTGCACCTACGCAGGCGTGCCCTGCCCTCTGAGGAACCCACTTCTACGTTTATACCCGAGAGGAAACAGCTGCAAACACCTGCTCGTCTGCCGACAGCCCTGGCAGTGTTCTTCAGAATAGCCAAGCCTTGGAAATAACGCAAATGTCTGTCAACAGCGGAATGAGCAAATAAACTCTGATACTCAGACTACTCCCACTGGACAGTGTGAGCTGCCGCCGCACGCAGCACAGGCAAATCAGACACGGTGCTGAGCACATGAGCCAGCCACCAGAGGCCCTCTACGGTCTGATTTCACACGTTTCCAGTCATACTGGGTGAAGAATGGGCGAAAATAAGCTCCGATGACAGGTGAGAATCATGCCGCTCGGGGGGAGGTAGGTGCTGACTCAGAAAGGACACGAAGACGGTCTTCATCCTTTACCTTCGTCTAGTGGCATCACAGGCATGCACGTGACTTGTAATTCAAGCAAAAGGGAACCAGCCATCCGCCCAGCGAAGCCCACCTCCCTGGCAAAGGCAGAGGGGCAAGCGACAGCACAGCCGGCAGAGCCCGATAAACAGGACTCCCAGCCAGGAGGGCACCAGCGGGGACCGGGTAACCCGGGAGAAGGGCAGCTCTTCTGTGTGTGCACAGCGGTCAGCTCCAGGTCCCCAGGAGCCCAGGGCTGTCCCCAGGCCTCACCGCTCCTGGCTCCTCAGAAGGAACAGACACGGCTGCCCGTTCCTCCTCAACAGGCTCTGGCCCCTTCACTCCGGGAGCGTCGGCCTGGGTTGCTGGTCCCTCACTTCCCCGCCCTGGAAATGCTGGCTGCCCCCAAGCGTGACTCATGCAGACCCCAGCCAAGGCCCACGCCACGCTTACCCCACACACGGCCCTCTGCTGGGAGCGCCCCCCCTACCAGGACCACGGCGTCTCCCCACGCCCACCCTGCCCCGCCTGCGCCAGCTATCCAGGTGGGCTCACACCTCAGCAAGCCCCACCGGTTCTGCCGCCAAGCGAGCAGAGGGCTGCCCCTGCCGCCCTGGCTGCCACCATGAGAGCCCCCACAGCTCTCTGCTTCCGCCCAGCTCACCCCGCCTTTTGATTTATTTTCAACAAAGCAGCCAGAATAAGGGATAACATGGACCTCACATCACTTCCCTGCCCAGTGCAGACCCCCCAAAGGCCTCATAGCTCCTCGAAGATGAAGCAGCCCTCCCCACGCCTGCAAGGCTGCGGGCAGGGCTCTGTGCCCCCCACCTGGCGCCTCTCTGACCACCTTCCTCTCTGTCTGGCCTCCTTTGCTGGCCCAAGCGTGCTGAGCTCACCTCTGCGTTGGTGGCCCTGCCTAGAGCCTCTCCTCCCTCCCTTGGGCCCTTTAGGCATGAGGGTCCCCGACAGCCACACACCTAACATTCCCACCCTCCAACCCTCCATGTTGCCCCTTGTCCCCACCGGGCCAACAGTCCGGGAACAGCCTGCACGTTCCTTACGGGCTCCGACTCCCCCCACTGTGGGACACGGGCTGTTCTGTCCCGTTCTCCCCTGCACCAGGGGAGCCGGCACACAGATACACTCCCTTCGTATTTCTGAACGGACAAACCAACTTGGGTGCTGAAATCAGAAGGGATACATTGATCAAGGAAGACTTCCTGGGGGAGGCGGCTCTGGAGCACAGGCACTAGAAGTAGCAGTGTGGTGGCTTTTCAATCAGGAAGAGCTTCTCCATCCGTTAACCACAGGACCTCTCGCTGAGAGGTGGGGAACATCACCCCCAGGCAGAGATGAGGCTCCTGAGGCCAAACCACGCCCCGGGTCACACAGCCAGAGGGCGGCTCCCACCTCCTCCTCCTGGGAGGTTCGTCCACCCAGCATCTCAGAACACTGCCCGGGGGTGGGGAGCGTGAGGGAGTCCATGCCTTAGAAACCTGCACGGAGTTCCCAAAGTGGGCCGCTCCCAGGGCACCTTCAGCACCTACGTTTAAAGCTCCTCCGCCCTGTGGCCCCACAGGCAATGACCTGGACAGGCGTTCTCTGCGCGACACTCCACCCTGCATCACTATGGACAGGTCAGCCCCTCAAGCCCCGTCCTGACCGCCGTTTGATATCCACGCCGGGAGACCAGCAGCCCAGCCTCATTAGACCCAAAAGGAAACACCCCACCTGCCAGGCCCACCAGCCTGTCCCCAGCAGCCCTCTCTCCAGCCCCTGCAAGTCCACTTCCTAGTTGAGCGATTCCTGGCCTGACCTCTAGCTCCGAGCACAGCCCACAGGAAGGCACACTGTGCCTGCCCAGCACAGGGACAACCTCGGCCCTTCACTCCTGGGTTCAGATGCTCGTCTAAGCACCTCAAGCAAAGACCAAACTCAGGTCTGAACTCCGCACCCCTGCAAGGCTCTGCAGGGGCCTCCGCGAGGCGCCAGCTACAGCCAGTCCTTTCCCGGGGGGTGCCCCCTGAAGCCACCCACTCCCTGTGCTCCAGCGCCTGGGGACAGCCCTGCTCCCCCCAGTCTCCTCCCTCCACCCCTCGGGCACTCTGTGCTCAGTCTTCTATCTCCTGAGCTCGGCACCCCCAGGGCCCAAACCAACAGGCGGCCCTTCAGCCCGGCCAACCTGGAGTCGACCTTTGGGCCACTGCCCCCAGAAACATTCCCCACACGTGGTTTCATCCGGTGACCGCCCCGTGGAAATGCTGGCTGCCCCCAAGCGTGGCTCATGCAGGCCCACCCCAGGGCCCTGTACTCTCCTTGTCCTCCGGCACTCAGTGCCCTGTGCACACTGGGGGACAGCTCATGAGGACAGGGAACATGTCTTAGTCATAGATTCATGTTCCTGGCTGCTATAACCAATCACAAATTCAGGGACCTAAACCAACACAAAGTTATTACCCTGCAGCCCAAAGGTCAGAAGGCCAACAGAGGCCTCCCTGGGCCAAAGCGAGGTGTCAGTTACTGCGCTCCCTTCTAGAGGCTCCAGGGAGAATGGGCTTCCCCCTGTCCCCAGCGGCAGCCGCTGCCTTCCTCTTCCGGTCAGGAGCCCCGTGGCCACCAAGCTCACCCAGACAATCCGCGACACTCTCCCCCCGGAGGGCAGCTGATGAGCAGCCACCTTGTTCCCTCGCTGTCACGCGAAGCACGCACACGTTCCAGGACCAGGAGGGGCCCTGGGGGGCTGTTACTCTCCCCACTCACGCACACTGCCACCTCAGTCCCTGACACAGAGGAGGTGCTAAGTAAACACACGGGCGTGAAGAGCAGCTCCGAAGAGCCCCCACCCGCACAGGAAGCAGGCCTGGGCTCATGAGCCCTGCCGCCCACCGGCCACACCGCAGCCAACGCTCCGGCACCTGAGCCTTTCCCGCCCCACGCACCCTGCCCGGAGCTCCCTCCCCTGTGCAGGACATCACCCGCCCCTCCCTCCCTGCGCCCTCAGAAGGGGGAACGGACGGCCTGGCTCCTGCACAATCAGGTCCCAGTGCTCCCTTAGGATGGGGTGGCCTCGCCCCCTGCAGGGGCCCCCACCCACCACCCCCTTCCTCATTCAGCAGGCCTGCACCGAGGGCTCCTGGGAGTCCAGGCCGCCCCTTCTTCCCAGGGCTACTGGGGTCAGGCGACGAGGAGACCAGCTCAGGGCCAGAGAAGCTCCACACAGGTGGGCATTGCTCTGAGCTCCTGAGACCACGCTGGCCCCACTTACAGGACGGCTCACAAAAGAGGGCACCCCACAGCCTCCTCTGCCAAACCAGCAGCCCTCGTCCAGTCCCTAGAAGCCATGCCCCAGGCGACAGGCGACAGCTGGGGTGCTCCCGCACAAGGCAGAGGATTGTTTGTAAGGACGCAGAGGCAGAGTTTCGGTTACTAGCCTGAGTCCACAGAGCCAGGAAGGGGGGCTACATGGGGAACGGGATCCCCAGCCTGTGAGTCCCCAGCAAGCTGGGGAGTGAGGGGCATGTAGAGCAAGAGAAGCCCTGCAGGCTTGGGGGCTGGGAGCCCCTGCACTCCTGCGGCCGGCCGGCGGGCCTGATGTACTGAAGCAGGCGGGAGAGAAGCCAACCATCCCACTGCGGCCTGAGCCCGCGGCAGGCAGGAACTCGGCCAGCCCGATTCCCAGCAAACCCAAGGGGAGCCGGAGGAGAGCCCGGCTGCCAAACCAGAAACCTGGGCAGCTGGCAGGGCCACACCACCCTGCTGGGCAGTAACACAAGCCCCGTGCCATGCAGTCTCCGCTGGAAAGCCACCTGGATGCGGTGCTGCCCCGGCAGCTTCGGCTGCCGCAGTGAAATGACTCCTGAGTGGCAGACTGCTGCTCCCACAGCAGCGGGTCGGGACCCACGGCCGAAACCACTCCCCAGGGACCCAGGGCCTAGCCTGCCACACGCTAGGTGGGAGCCCAGCAAAATTCCCAACCAAAACTCGGGACAGAGGAATCAGCGCCACAGGGTCAGAACCTACTGAAACTGGGCCCCAAGCCACCAGAATCCTGGGGCTGGAACCCTTCGCAACTCTTCCATTTTTGTTTTTATCATTTACCAAAGTTACACTTGAATCTATTCTAAAAGATCAAAGAACTATAGACGCCCCACAAAAACTCCAGTTCTCCTCCCGCCCCCACGCCCTCCCAGAGCAAACCCTTGGTGATTCCCCCTTACCCTCAGATGTCTATTGGCTGATCAGTTATTTCACGATCCATATGTTCTTGCTGGCCTACTGAGTTTAGACCAGCCCAGCTGCCCCACACGAGCTTCGCCTCCCATGTGGTCACGGCACGACTCCGTCAACCTCATGTTTACGTGCTTTCCTCAACATACACCAGGTAGGGACTATGCTTCCTTTCTTATACAAGATTTTGTTTTTCCTAAGTAACTACCTGTTTGCTTGCCTAGTTTTCTAGGTAGCTATTAATTCTTTCCCAACTCTGTAACAAACCCTCTCAGTATGGCCAGATACATGGGGTACCCTCACCTCTGTTTATTTCTTAGGGACATGGCCCCTGCCCCTCTGCTCTCCACGAATGTTCTCCTGGGATCTCCCTTGGGCTGCAGCTTTAAGTGCTCAGCTGTTTCTGAGGGTTTGGACAGATCCTGACTGTAACACGTGGATGTCCCGTGACTCTAGAATGCCCGTGGGGCACATTGGATTGAGTGGGGCATGTTGCACACATGTGCTCATCTCTGTCTCCTCTTGAACCTCCACTATATGAGGAGTAGAAGGCTCTGAATCCCTGAGAGAAGGTGAGGCGGTGAGCTGGGATAGAGATGCAAGCTGAAATTTGGAAGCTCAGGCGCTCTGACCAAGTGTTAGCTGACATAGCAGGGAGAGAGCCTCCGTGCCAGCAGAGGGCAGGGCAGCAGGCGCATGGCGTACGTGTGTTTACTTGGCATCTCCCACGCTCCGGCAGAGCCCACCCTCTAGCGGCTTCCTGAGGGTGAGAACTGTCTGAGACCGTGTATGACCACCAGTGTCCACTTCTACCTCTACTGGCCGTTTGGCTGGGACAGAATCCGGGCTGGACAGCCTTTTCCCACAGTTCCCAACTTCCAGCTGCCAATGTTGTACTCAGAGCACCAAGGTCATGCTTCCAGTCCTTCCAATATGGCCTGATTTGATCTCTGGAAGCTCTGAGATCTTCTTTATCTCAGTTTCGAGATTTCCCAGTGGCACGCTTCCATGTGGTCCTTTATGTGTGTGTGGTGCCAGACATAAGGGGGTTCTTTAACTCATGCCCTTGACCTGGAAATCCTGGCTTCAGGAATTTTCTCTCTTTCATGTTCTCTGTTCTCTCTTTCTGGAACTTTGAGATCTTCCAATTTTCTTTTGCTCCTATTTGATATCATTTTGTAAAAATTTCCATTCTACTTCTTGGGAGGTTTCCTGCACTTGACCATCCAAACCTCACTACTGAGTGTTTACAATTCCAACTGTCATATTTTAATCCCCCAGGTTCTTTCATGACCTTCCCTTGCTCCTCTCTTGCAGCCCCTCCTGTGGAGCCCGTCTGTCCTCACTCTGAGGATATTACCGCGAGTTAGGAGTGAGGCGGTGTTTTGTTTCCTTAGGTTTTCTTCTGCTCTGGACACTTTGATTCTTCCAAGCTCATTTTCTGCTTTGTGGTTTGTTTGTTTTGCAGGACTCTACCCTTCTTGCTGGACACTTTAAGATCTGGTGACCCTGAGTCCATACACGGGTAAGAATGAGTCACTAGATGCAGCCCCATGTGGGTGGGTAAGGTCTGCTGACCACAGGGCTTCGTGTGTCTGTGAAAGCAGCCCAGCCTGGCTGTTCTCACGGCTGAGACGGGAGATGCCCACACGTACAGGTCTTGCCTTTGGGCTAAGTTTCTCCAGAGAAGACACCTCCTCTCTCTGCCCTAGGGGACCACAGGTATCCCAGGAGCCAAGGAGGGGAGGGGGATGGAAACCTCCCTTTCAAGGGTATAGCTTTCACATGACCCCCCATTTCCAATATAGCACTGGATTCCAACCTGTATCTGTGCTTGACAGCCCCAAATCCACAGCTTCTCAGGATCAACTTCCCCAAAGAAATGTGTCTTTGCAACAGCCTCCTGTTGTTGATTTTCCCCATCACAACTGCCACCTCTGAGGGGCCAGGTGCATCCGACTCCTGGAGCTCTACAGCTGGGCCTGCGCCATGCGCCTGCTGCCCTGCTCTCTGCTGGCACGGAGGCTCTCTCCCTGCTATGTCAGCTAACACTCGGTCAGAGCGCCTGAGCTTCCAAATTTCAGCTTGCATCTCTATCCCAGCTCACCGCCTCACCTTCTCTCAGGGATTCAGAGCCTTCTACTCCTCATATAGTGGAGGTTCAAGAGGAGACAGAGATGAGCACATGTGTGCAACATGCCCCACTCAATCCAGTGTGCCCCACGGGCATTCTAGAGTCACGGGACATCCACGTGTTACAGTCAGGATCTGTCCAAACCCTCAGAAACAGCTGAGCACTTAAAGCTGCAGCCCAGGGAAACTGACCCAGAAGACCCAGGGCTGGGTTGCTGCAGGCCCTTCACCAGGGGTGGGACCTCCTCCCCCAAAGATGCTGAGAAGGCCTCCAGGATGCTCCCTACCCGAAAGCAAAGAGCAAAGGCGATGGAGCGCTCACGAAGCACCTGGCCCACCTCTGTGTGTCAGAGGGCCCACCTGTGCTGCTGCAGCTCTCCGGAAAACCCCACGATGTGCACAGGGACATGGGACGCAGAGGGAGCTGCAGTTCTGTCGCTTAGCTGCAAACAGACAGGAAACCATCTGAGAAGTTCCAGGAGCTCCCATGAAGCTGTCCAGGGTCAGCCAGGTACGGGGTGCACGCCCCAGGCAGTGTCATGGGGTGGCCACGCGCAGGGCGCGGCGTCCTGGGCACTATCACAGGCACCCACGGCCGCGTCTGCATCTGGTCCTCACAGGCCCCCCATTTCACACATGAGGAAGCAGGCTTGGAGAGTAACTGCCCTGGGCTGCGAGGCTGGAGGACGTGGAGCCAGACGCAGAAATGCCTCCATAACCGAAGCCTCAACACACACACAAAGACACATGACACACACACTACACACACATACACAAAACATGCACACATATACACATCACACATACGCTTCATACATACACATACACCACACCACACACATACACGTACACACCCCATGCACACATTACAAACCATGCACGCATCATACATACACAAAACACACATACCACATGTACCATGTGCACACACAACAAACACACCCCATGCACACCGTGTACACACAAACCACACATACCACCCCCACACACACCACATGCACATATACACATACCACACCATGAACCTATTCGCGATACACACCACACACACCACACACATACATGCCACACTACATACATATGCACACAAATACAAACCAGACACACACACACACAGCTCATAAAGCACTTGGCAGAAAAATCAAGGCCACAGGCTGGATGTTCTCACTTGCAAGCCAAAGCTCTAGTCCTAAGTCCCCACAGCCGGGGTCGGAGCAAGGCTGAGACCGAGGGGGGAAGAGGCTGGAACCGGCCGCCACCCACAGTTCTGGCGGCCCGGCTTCCAGACCTGGGCCCTGGGAAGCGCACTTGGCCTGAGCTGCAGCCACAGCTCCCAGCCCTGGCCCACTGTTCCAGCAGCTGGGCCCCTGCTGGACGTGGGGGGAAACACCCCTGGTCACTGAGCAGGACTCCCCCCTCCCGCCCAAACGGTATCAGGCTGCGGCAGCTCACCTGGCCTCTCATCCAGGCGGGGAGGCTGCTATCCTCAGACAACTCTGGCCTGCCATGGCCCCTGTCTGGTGAGGCCCTGAGAATCCGGGGCCCAGATTCCCGGCCTGCCTCTGCCAGTGACTGGGGGGCCTGCAACAGTCACCATGCCTCTGGCCCTCAGTGTCCTCCAGGTGAAATTCTCCTGTGCCTGGAGCTCGTGGGCTCCTAGAATCACAGATGTGGACAGACACTCAGGGCCCCACACACAGCCCCTATCAAGAGGCGGTGGGCCCATCAGGGAGAGTGTGAGGCTCCGCCCAGTGGGGAGGGCCTGGGAAGTCAGGGACGGCACTTAACAAGCAGCACCTGACACAGGACCTTAAGGACAAGAGGGCAAGCCCGTGAGCTGCAGGGTGTCTGCAGCATACAACATGAGGGGGGCCAGTTCTCTGCACCCCAACCATGTTCTCTGCCATGGGACTTCAGAGCCCCTCCCAGATGAAGACAGCACCTATCTGTGATTCTGGGCACAACTCGGCAACCTGCTGCAGCCACCAGCACTGTGCCTGCTTCTGCTTGCTCTCTGGGCTTCTACCCTTGCCAACAGAGGCACATTTCCAGGCTTCCTCAGCGATCAGGACAGAGCTGGCACCAAACAGGTCTCCTCTGCAAACCTACCCAGGTGCTCCTGGGAAAGCTGGGGGGTGGGCGAGCTGGAGACAGTGTTCCTCAGTGCCATGGCTGCAGGAAAAGGATGAACCCTGCCAGGACCCTTCTCCTCTACAGGAAAGGCACTTCCAGCTACTGGAGGAAGGGCAGCAAATGCTGTCACACTCCCCTCCTCCCGCCATGGCTCTCACGGAGACTCAATACCGTGGGAGAACCAGGAAAAGAAAAACGCTCTGCCCTTGGGCGAGGGGCGGGGAAACCGTTCCTGGGGTCTGTAGGAGACCTGTTAGGAGAGGGATAGGAAACTCTTCCCTGTATAAGACCCACCATCAAGGCAGAGTTGGCTGCCACTCGGTGGGGGCAGGTCACTGAGAAAGCCCCACCCAAGCCTGGAACATGCCTAAGGCTGCAGCTGGACCACAGAGAGGACTACCCCTCAAAACCCTCCTCTGTGAGCCATTCAATCAGAGCAACAAGTAATGGCAGTCCACCCCTGGGGGAGGGACAAGGGTTGAAGAAACCCCTCTAAGGTTCAGACCAGAAGCTGAAGGTAGGGCAGGAACACTGAAGAAAGACCCTCTGCAAACTTCAGCCCCGAGGCTAAGCACAGGATGCTGCTGCAGTTCACACAAGTGGTCACTCGAGTGACCTCAGCAACACAGAACCAAAATATATCCCAACTCCTACCAGACTGGCTCACCCCCCACACTAATGGCCTGGCAGGAAAAGGCAGGCCCATTTCCAAGCATAAATACAACTGATCTCTGTCTGCAATGTCAGCACACTCTGTGCAGCATGCAGTCAAAAAGTACTACATGAAAAAAAATCATCCCACTGTCAAGAAACAAAACAGAATCAGAGAGAATATAAAATAAGTCTGATTAATATGTTAAAGGATTTCATGGAAAAGGTAGACAACATGCATGAACAGCTGGGATATTTCTGCAGCAAGATGGAAACTAGAAGTAGAAATGCTAGAGGAAAAATAACAACACAATAACAGAAATGTGGAATACTTTCAATGGGCTCACAGACCTGACCCAGTGGAAGAATGAATCAGTTAACCTGAAGATCGGTCAACAGAAATCACCCAAACTGAAACACAAAGAGAAGAAAGAGTAAAAAAACAGAACATCCAAGATCAGTAGAGTGAATATCAAACAATCTAACACATGCAATTTCAGGAGAGAGAGAATGGGACAGAAAAAATACTCGAAGAGATAACAGCTGAGAATTTTTCCAAAATAATAAAAGGCATCAAACCACAGATCCAAGAAACTCTGAGAACTTTAAGCACGGTAAGTATCCCTCACTCTGAAAAATGCCTAGACACATCATATTCAAAGTGCTGAAAATCAAAGATTAAATCTTGAACACAGCCAGAGAAAAAATATCCATTCCACAGAGGAAAAATGGACCACAGCTGACTTTTCATCAGAACCTAAGTAAGTGAGAAGAAAGGAAGTGCCATCTCTAGAGGGCTGAAAGACACAAGGGAGGCCCAGGAAGCATGGTGAGTTAATAGTCCCACACTTAACAGAAAGTAGCATTTTGAAGATAAGCAGTCCCCATCAGGTAATCAGAGAGAAAGGAGAGAAGGGAAGGCAAGGGAGGGGAGGACTACACCAAACAGTAGGAGCCAAAGACCACAGGAAGAGAGAACTGGGTGTGTTCAGACAGTTCCATTTGGGGGGCAAGAGGCAGAACAGGTTAAATCCACGCCGTAGAAGGACTGGCTATGGAGCTAAATGGGGAGCGAATGAAGAGGTCTAATGAGGGAGTGGCCAAGGTTAGATCTGTTTCCAAGAAGTCACTTTGGCTTCAGAGTGAAAGGTGAATCAAGGGGAGGGGCCATGGGATACTTCATATGAAAGAGGAAGAATCCCAAGACTGCAGGCAGGGGCCAAGACGGGCACACAGACCTGAGAGCTTGCCAGGCACAGGACCCGCAGGGCAAGTAACCAAGTGCACATGGGAGGGGTGGATGGAGGAGGAGCCATCCGTGGGAAGAATGAGGAATGAGGAATCCAGGATGAGGCCCTGGAGCTCAGAGGGGGAGTTCAGGGTCTCTTGCTGTTCTACTGGGCTCAGAAAGATGCTCCTCCCAGAAGCCCGTTCCTCTGTTCCTCCAGAACCCTGTGGGCTCTTCTTCAGGGTTTCTCTTCCAAGCCCGATGTGATGATCATGTGAAACATTCCCCCAGGCAACCCAGGAACTTGCATTTGCCACCCCTTACCCCAACCCCAATCCCTCTTAATTATGTGCAAACAGCTGAAATGAGAGCAAAACAAAGGAACGAGGGAGGGAGGGTTACAATTTCCAGGCCTTGGCCCTGTCTCCTGGGAGGCAGGTAACTAACCACTGTGCAGAACAGCCCTCAGCACTCTTCACGGTGAAGCTGAAAGGGAGGGACATTCACACTCAGAACAAATGCGCGCTCTAGGTGGGTGACAAGTGCCTCAACATCTGTGCCTTGAGTCCTCATCCAGGCACTGAGACCATGAACAGTCTACTCCCCAGGCCCCAGGAAGGTGAAGAGAGAGAACCATATGCAAAACCTGGGAAGCCCCTGGCACAGAACAGATGCCAGGGAGATGCAGGTTCTCATCCCCACTGTCTCTCCTCCAACTCTTCTGTGGCTTGCTCATGTCCACCATCTATGAATCAAAGCTATACTCAAATGGTGGCACTGCCTTCCCACCTCTCCCCTCTCTGAGTGTGCAGCTACCTACAGAAAGGACACTATCACAAGGACATGGGACTCTTCTGAGGCTCAAAGGAGGTAGGGCGGGACAGTATCTGTGATCAGTCACCCCACCCAGCCTCACACCCAGGTGCCAGCCCATCTCTTCCACGCAGTCCTGCAGTGATCCTCCTTCCTGGGCCCTGAGGATGCCCACCCTGGCCTGTCAGGTAGCCCTCAGCATTAGAAGCCTGGACTCCCGTGTCACTGCAGTCCAGAATGAGGACAGTGTCACCTCATTCACAACTCCCCAACTCATGGTGACAACCACATACAAAGAAAACTAAGACATCCACCTAGGCTAAGACCTGTGGGTCCCCCGCCCACAGCTGTCTTAAAATTTAAGACTTAACTAATTCTATCAGGTGCAATCCTCTTGTTTTCTTCAAGAGCAAAGTGACATCACCCAGGGACAGCGCTAGAACGGGGCCAGATGCCCCCCCTCCCTGCAGTGACTTACTTCTCCCTCCCAGTCAGGGACAGAGAATGCAAGTGGCCTTCAGGACTGGCTGGAACCTACAGGAGAATAGGATCAGGAAGTGGGCACTCTGGCCGAGGCAAGAGACATATCCCAAAGCCAACAGCCAGTAGCTTCAGGGCAGGGCAATCCGCTAGCGAAACCATCGGCAGTGCTCACCACGGAACTGCGTGGACAGCTGTGAGGGCTTTCCACAGACAACACGCTTTAACCCTCCAACAATCCCGGGACCAAAGAGGCCGCGTGACCATGAAGAAGGACAGTGATAAACAGAATGGCCCTCAGAAGGCACCGACCATGGGCTCCCAGCATCTGGATTATGGTTTGGACTGGTGCTGTCCCATAGGACTTCAAGCACTTGGAGCAGCAGTTCAATCTGGGCTGTCCCATATTGTATGGTCGCCATGAACCACATGTGGCTACTGAGCCCAGAACTGAATTTCTAATTTTATCTCATTTCAATTCATTAAGTTTAAATAGCCACATGTGGCTAGAGGCTACTGTTGGGCAGCAGAGTCCTAACCTGTCATCTGAGCTAAAACGCAAGACAATTAAAAAAATCCTAGAGAGTAGTGGAGTGTTGTGGAAAAAAGCAGGTCTCATCACTGCTGCCTTTACCACTAGAAATTCCCAAGGAACCCTGTGACCCCCAGGTCCCCATCAGTGGGGACCTGCACGTCCTTCACCTCCAGCTCTGACCACCTGCAAGTGGATTATAATCTCTTAGATTTGGGCACTAGAAACCCAAGGGCCCTGTAGCTTCTCTCCAGGGCTTCTGCTGGTCCTGGCTACTCACCCCAATCCTGGCACCAGCCACCCTGTAGTTGTCCCCCAGCAGATTGTGAGCAGATTGAGAACAGGCACGAGCTGGGACCTCTCTCTGTACCCCCAGCACCTAGAAAAGCATCTGGACACAGCAGGTGCCTGGGGAATGGAAATTGGCGTTTATATTACCACGCTTTCTGCGCATCCTGGGGAGGAGCCCTCAGCCGCCGTCTCACTCACCCTCACTGCCACCCAACAAGGGGGTGAGGCAGCCTCCTACCCCTGCAGGAATCACAGCTCCAAGGGGTTACATCACTTGCCCAGGGCCACACAGCTGACAGAAGCAAAGCTGTATCAAACCCAGAACCTCCAGCTCTAAAGGCAGGCTCTTCATCTCTAAGCACTGGTGCCTCCTACAAAACCACTCATGGTGGGGGAGTGGAAGGGAGAGAGGAAAGGGACGGGAAGAAAAAGGGGAAGGGAATGTGACCTGGAGGACTCAGAGCAATGACAAAAACAAACCCCTAAGTGGCCTGAGACTTCCGAGCTACAGAGCACACTGGAAAGCAGGCCAAGGACCCCTCCTGCTTGGGGCCTGAGTCTAGCTGCCCTCATGACCTTCCAAAAGCAACAGGGCACCGGTGGGGTAAAGGCAAGGCTAACCGTGGTCCGGGACACCTGGCTAGACCTGGCCACTATCCCTCAGCAGCTCTGTGACTCTGAGCAAGTTCCTGCCTTCTCTGAGCCTTGGGGGGATAAAAAGACATAAGAGTCCTCATGGATTAACATGGTAGAGTGCCTGGCACATGGAACTCAGTAAGCCTGATGTATGCCAGGCTGGCTCATCTCAAGCTGCAATTGGCCTGTGCTCAAGGCGACAGCTCCTCAAAGGATCCTGGAGCCAGAGGCATCTCCACAACTGTGCAGTTTAAGCTGTGTGGATTTCACAGCAGAGAAGACGGAAGCTTGGACTCACCCAAGGGTATCGACTCATGAGCATCGAGACCTTTCTGCTCTACCCCTGGAAGAGATGCCACCGGAGATGACTTAGAGGGCCCTTTTTCTACAGTTGAGAGAAAATCTTCAGGGCAGATCTTGGGGACCAACTCTTCAGCCCTCTTAATAAGTTTCATGTATGAACTTTGCAAACATTGAGGTGGGGAAAATGAAAGCCTTCAGAAGCACTGGGGAGAGCCTGGAAAGGCCCTGGGGCTGCTGGACATTTTTTTTTTAAGTTTTACGAAGGCAGTTACCTAGGGCTCCCTGTGAAGAGACCTCACACAAGGGTCTTGAGGCCACTGCTGGGTTTTCTGTCACCGAAGGCAAGATCCACATGCTTCCTCTCTTTGTTAAAAAGTCTAAGGTGTGCTTTTGTTTGTCTTTAAAATGTAAGTTATAAAACCAGATATAAGTTCTGGTTATCTAGAAAACTTCCTTAAACTATTGCCCCATGCCCCATCAAGGTGCCCAGAAAGGCCCCTGTAGAACTCCACCCAGCCCCCAATGCAGGCAGGGCCCCTCTAACGCACCTCCCGAAAGCCCCAAGTATACAGCTTTCCCAGGGAGCCTCCAGGCCTGTGCCTTCCCCACCCCTTCCAGCTAATTAATTAACTTCGCCCTCTCCATCTCCTCCCATACCACCATTTCTCATCTGCAATTCCAAAATCCTAAAGAGCTCCCCAAACCAAAATTTTCACAATTCATTTGGAGGCGAGCCTTTTCCTAAACTGACATAGGCCCACTGAATGTGGGGATCCAGTGTACAGCTCCACACCCAGCTGAGGGTCTCACAGCATGTATGGTATCTATGACTCTAAAATCTGGAAAGTTCTGATCCCCACACTCATGAGGCCCCACAGTTTGGGCGAGGAGCAGTAGTGCTGCAGGAGAAAGAAAGTCCCTGGCCACAGCAAGAGGCCCATGCACGGCTTCCTTTCCCCCTTCCCAAGGACAGCCCCTTCCCCACCCTTCCTCAGACAATCAAGCCTACCACTAGGATGTCTGGGCCCTGCATGGCTATGACAGCCAAGTCTACAGCTCTGCCAGCAAGCCACCTCTGCCCCCAACTGCTGGTCCAACATGACCTCCAGGAAGGCCACCTTCTACACCATGGGTGCACTGTACAGTCTGGATTCAGGTGCCCCCCTCCCTGTCCGATTCAGTGGCCACAAGGGCAACTCACAGGTATGTTCCAAGAACAGGGAAGCTGCCTCTTCTCCCTACAAACCTCAGAGGGGCCCTACACAATAATCTCTTACATCAGATCCTGGACACAGAGCAGCCTGGCTTGAAATCCCAGCTCTGCCACTCATCCGCTGTGTGACCTTGGACCAGCCACTTCCCGAGTCTCAGTGCCCAGACTGTAAAGTGGGGAAGACCATCCCTACCTTACTTGGTTTTTGTGACTATTACATTGGCTAACGCTGGGAAGTGTGAATGCCCCAGGGGTTCCTGCGGGACACCTGGGTGATGGAGGCGGCCCTGAAACAAGGGAACACGGGGCAGGCTCTCCGAGCATGGCTGGTCCCATCCACCACCCGATGCCCACACGGAAAACGACGGAACAGCACACAGCCCTGACGCCCGTTTTATACCCCTTCCCAGCTGATCACCAAGATTTCGCACTCATCAAAGGCTGAACCGAGTCCAGGAACAGAGAGGTTAAGTGACTGTCCAAGGTCACCCAGCCAGCCGGGTAATGAGAGGGAAAGCAGGGAAGGGTAGCGGCCCTGGGCCGATCCTCCCGGCAGCTCCGGCCAAACAGGCTCCATCCCCAGGGCGCTGTCCAGCATCAGACGCAGGGGTCCGACCTAGGTTTCCCTAATGCGGACCGACCACCCACACCCCGCCCCGTCGGGGTCTGGCCTCGGGACGGGCGGGCGCACCACGGCGAGGGCGACCACCGCGCCGCCGCCCTCCGCGCCCCCGACGGGAAGCCCCTGGCGCGCGCGCAGCGGAGCCGGGCGGGACGGCCTGCCCGGGCGGGGCTCACCGGACTTGGGGTAGGTGACGATCCACACGTCGCTGGGCCGCACGGGGAAGTTGGCGATCTCCTCCATCTTCCCGCGGCAGAAGGGCGGCAGCCGCACGCCGTGGAACTCGAAGTACTTGCTCTCGAACTCGCCTGGGGTGCTGGGGGTCTCGGCCTCGCTCTCCGCCATGCCGCCGCCCGGCCCGTTCCGCCGCCCCGTGCCCCCGCTCCGCCCCGCCCCGCTGCCACCTCCACCGCCGCCGCGCGGAGCTCCGCAGGCGTGACGTCACGGCGCCGCCGCACCCGAGCGGCGTGCGGGTTGCCCCCCGCGGGCGTGACGTCATGGCCCCGCCCGCCGCGCGCCGGCTGCTCCGGAGGCGTGACGTATGGGCCTCCGGGCGCGCTCCGCCCACAGCCGGCCTCCGCCTCCCGCCGCACGCAGACCCCCAGCCCGCCTTGCGGGCGCTTCGCCTGCCCGCGTCGTACGTTCCCTCATCAGCCCGCTGATTCCGTCATTCCGCAGAGGCTCAACACACACTCATGAAACACTCCAGCTGGAAGTGACCGCAAAGATTCATTCATTCATTAATTCGGCAAAAATTTAGGGAGCATCTGACCTGTACAGGCACCAGTCCAGGTTCCCGAGATCCATCAGGCAAAAACCTGGCCCTCTTGGAGCTCACATTTGTAAGTAACCAAGGCAATTTCGGGTAATTATATAGGCGCTTTGAATAATATGCTTCATAATCTCCTGTGGGGAAAAGGAGGGTGTTCATTGCAGATTCCAGGGCCAACCCCAGCCCAAAAGAGACAGTCTCGGGAGGGAGCCCCCAAATCTGCAAGTGATAAGGTACTTCTCATGCAGACTACAAATTGAGAACAGAATTCTAAAGAGGTTTTAATATAACCCTTCATCCAATCATTCACTCAACAAACATATTAAGCACCTAATACATGAGTCCTGGCCCAGTTCTCTGAAGCTTGGTGTCCCGTGCTGTGAAGAGGGGATGATAATCTCAACCCCTACGTGCTATAGCCAAGAGGACAGAAGTAGATAACCACATCAGCCAGGATGGGAAGCAGAGCAGGTGGACAGAACCTACCCACTCCTTGCTCTAGACTGACACATTTGCTGTCTGGCAAGGAAGACCCGCATGAGCTGAGAGGCATAGGCCATGTGTACACAGTGGACAGAGGAAAGAAAGCAATTAACTAACTCGGGAGGTTTGTGGATGTCTTTACAAAAATGAAAGAAGACGTTCCAAGCACCTGAGGCGTTATTAGCCACAATCGGGTTGATGGGACAAAGACAGCTTGCCCAAGACTGAAGGAATTGAGCAAACGAATGTGTTCATGTTTCAGATGTGTATTCACACCATAGGACAAGGCAAGGAACAACCCTGTGGTGTTGGATTGGAATATGAAGTTTGACATGAATCTGCTATTTTTTTTAAATACGTTATTTCTTATTTTTGCTGAAAAGTCCTTTAGGCACTGGCATTCCAGTAAATCCTAGACATACCCAGTGCCCAGGTCTCTTTCTAAGTACTTCCCCAGCAAAGGGAACCAGGTTTCTTGTAGAAAAGGCTAATGCAGGCTGGGGCAAAGAAAGTACAAGATGAGCCAAAAATATACTTTGGGGCAAAAAAATAAAAAAGTGTTTTTTTAAAAATGATGCAGATAGGTCAAAAGGACACAGGAACTAGCTTGAAAGACCAAATTAGGAACAATTTGCACATATTAGACAAAAATTAGAAACAAATAAACAAATGCCCATCAACAGTAGACTGCATAAATTGTGATATATTCATATAATGGAATACTTACTACACAGCAGATAAAAAAGAATTGCTGGTGTAGGTGATTTCACAGTCAAGGTGAGAAACAAAAGAAGCCAAACACAAAAGGCAATATGTTGTATGATTCCATTCATCTGCAGTTCAAGGGCAAGCAAAAATCGTCTCTAGTGACAGAGGCCAAAAAGTGCTAATTTGGAGCAAGGGAGGGGGTTGACTGGGAATAGATGTGAGCGCACCCTCCTGAGTGTTGGGAACATTATATCTTGCTCTCAGTGAGGTTATATGTGACATAGACAACAGTATAGGTAGATTCAGATGTCGGCATAGATTTTGATAGAGAGATAGGGCTGTTTCATGGTCATGCAACCTGTGGTCAGGAGGGCCCTCCACTCGGGGTTTCATACTCTGTGGTCACCATCTTGAAATTCTTACTAATTTTATCTCTGAACCTGTGCTTTACAAGTGAAGGTTGATGGGGCAATAGAGCATGTGCTGAGGGCTTAGAACCTTGGCTCATGAGTGATCCCATCTCCTGCCACCTTCCCAGGACAAGTACTTGACGGCACACTTCTCTGTCCTCCAGTGTTCCTACCCTGGCCAACCTCTCTCCTTTCCCTTGCCCAGTGACCATGGGGCCTTGGCACTGGTGTAGGGTCAGCTCTGATGCTCACACTTCATGGCATCTCAGAGTGAGACACTATAGAAGCCATCTCTGTCATCTCTGTCCTAGACTGGCAGCACCACAGCACGTTTGGTGTATGAATCAGCAAAGGTGAGCCCCTCTCCCACCACCAGTTCAAGCACCAATGTTTCTGGTGTGGATATTGGAATACCCTTGGGGCAGCAGGCCCATGGGAAGGAGCAATGCCTGGTTGAGTTCCTCACTCCCAGCCAGGGCACAATGTGTCAGTCCCAGAGCCAAAAGGAGGAAACAGGCAGCCAGTGGGCTATTCTTGGCAGCATAGGCTGGATCCCCCAGGCTCCTGTGAGGGTCTGCAGGTGCCCACAAGTATCCCACTATTGGAGAGAGTGACATTAAATAGAAAATAAAATACAGCGTGACAGGTTGAGAGAGGGATTGTGAAAGAAAGGGGGAAAGTTTTGTATTTTAGTAACTTTAATGGCATTTTTTCCCTCTTTATGAATAAGAGGTCCTACATTTTAATGTTGTGCTGGGACTGGTAAGTTATGTCCTATATAGATGCATGTAAAAAATTTATTGGGGTATACACTTAAGATATGTGTATGTACACTATACCTAAATAAGAATTTACTGTGTATATGTATATACATTTATACCTAAATGAAAATATTTTAAATGGGTATTTTTTTTAATGAATTAGGAAAGGACTAAGAGGGAAAAGGGGCCCATGATTCCACACTGAAACTAAGAAAAATGATTGAATGAGGAGAGAAAGCTCTTCTTTCCAGTAAAATGGCAACTAATAAATATAGAAGGTATGATGGAGTTGTAAAATCATCACTTTGCAACCATCATAGTAATAATTACTCAGATAAGTGTATCCTCAAAGCTAAAACCATCACTGGGTGAAGATTTGTTGGGAAAAATATTTTTCCAGTCTCAGTGCTTCTACCCACAGATTACTTAATCAATCACAAAGAAAAAAGGATAACTTTAGAGTGCAGAAATCTGACATCTAAGTGACCAAAATAAACATTACGTAGCGAGGCAAACTGACATCTTGCGCCTCCTCATGTGAGTGCTAGAAATGCTCATGCAGGTTTTCCTACCAAAATTTCATATTCTGGACCTAGGCTGAGGGACATTCTATAAGACCACTGAACTGTACTCTTCAAAATGTCAGTGTCATGAAAGTCAAAAAGAAAAGCTGAAAGAACTGTTCTAGATTAAAGGAGACTAAAACTATTTGATGACTAAATTCAAGGTGTGATTCTGGATTGGATGCCAGATCACTGGAAAAAAAAAACTGAAAGTTACTGGGACAATTTGTAATGTACGAATACAGACTCTATCTTAACTGGTACTATTGTATTAATTTTTTTAAATTACATGAATTTTAAAACCATGCTGTGGTTATATAAAAGAACGTTCTTTTTCTTAGGAGGTACATGCAAAAGTATTTGGGGGTGTTGAGTCAGCATGTCTGCAACTTACTTTCAAATGGTCCTACAAAAAAAACAACTGTAACACTCATATGAGTGCATGTGTATATACACATTGAGAGAGAGAAAGAAAATGTGGCAAATGGCACAACTGGAGAATGTAGGTGATGGTGTGTGTTCGCTGTGGTTCTAGTTTTCTATTACTGTTGTAAAAACCACCATAAACTCAGTGGCTCAAAACAACATGAATTTATTGTTTTAGAAATTCTGTAGCTCAGGAGTCTAATGTGGGTGTCGTTATGCTAAAAAAAAAAGTGTTGGCAAAGCTGCATTCCTTTCTGAGGGTTCTAGGGATGAGTCCATTTTCTTGCCATTTCCAGCCTCTAGAGGCCACCCACATTCCTTACCTTGTGGCCCCTTCAAAGCCAGCAGTGGCCTGTCTAGTCCTTCTCACATCACATTACTCTGATACTGACTCTTTTGCCTCCCTCTTCCACTTTTAAGGACCTTTGTAATTGTATTGGGCCCACCTAATAATCTAGGATAATCTATTTTAAGTTCAGGTGATGAGCAACCTTAACTAAGCCTTCTGCAGCCTTTGATGTATAACATAACATGTAAATTCCCTTTGACATGTAACAACATATTCACAAGTTCCAGGGATTAGTGTGTAGACATATTTTTTTCTTAGGGGAGTGGTGTAATTCTGCCCACCATAATTGTATTACTTCTTGTAACTTTTCTAAAGGTTTAAATGTTTTCAGAATAAAAATCTAAAGAAAAATATGTGTTAACAGGGAAAATTCTGTGGACTCTACAAAAAAGGCTACCAGAATTAATAAGTGAGATTAGCAAGATCACAGGATACAAAGGCCAACAAACAAAAATTTATTCTATTGCTACATACTGGCAACAAACAATTGGACATTGAAATTTTTGAAACATCATTTGCAATATGATCAAAAAAATTACATGCTTAGGACCAAATCAAAGAAAATATGTGCAAGATTAGTACAGCAAAAGCTACAAAACATTGATGAGAGAAATTAAAGAAAACCTAAAGAAATGGAGATCTATACCATATTCATGGATTGGAAGACTAAGCGTGGTTAAGATGTCCATTCTCCCCCAATTCATCTACGCAGCCTATGCAGTGCCAAGCAAAATCCCAGTGGGCTCTTTTGTACAAATTAACATGCTGGTTCTAAAATCTGTATGGAAAGGCAAAGAACCTAGAATAATCTAAACAATTTTGAAAAAGGTCAATAAAATTGGAAGGCTCACATAACTGATTTCAAGACTTAACTATAAAGATATTTACCTTAAAGCTACAAATCAAGTCAGTGTGGGATTGGCACAAGCAAAGACATATAGATAAATGGAAGAACAGGATAGAAAGCCCAGAAATAGACACATACACACACAAGATCAGTTGATTTCTGACAAAGCTATCCTTAAAGAGCAGAAAACAGAAGCTGCATATGAGCCCAAACTGTCCACCAAGTCCTCGTCTGCTCCCGGGTAGTGAATGCCCCAACGCTGGATGTGTGTAAGAGGCTGGTTAGCCTTCTGTCCTGCAGAGACTTTTCTTTTTAAATAAGGTGGATCCGGAAGTTCTCTGCCTGCCCCAGATCCCTAAGGCGGCTGCGGCGGCAGGGAGGCAGCCGCGGGTCGCTGTCCGCGGTTCTGAATGCGCTCAGAGCGCCATATCCTGCTGCCCTCCTCTGTGGGTCGCTGGGACTCCCTCCCACTGGCCTTTTGGTTTTGCTTTGTTTGGTATTCTATCTCAGTGTAAATTCCCTCTGACATGTATGTACTGTCAAACTTTTAAGGTTAAGTATTCATTTACCATGGAAATGTCAAACATATCTAAAAGTAGAATAGGATAATGAACTTTATGTACTCGTCACCCAACTCCTCCCCACCCAGACTATTTTGAGCAAATCTCATGTATTGTATCATTTCATTCATAAATACTTCAGTATAGATCTCCAAAAGATAACAACTCTTTGGAAACATATACCCAATACATTACCACAACTAAAAAGTAATGGCTATTCCTTAACCTTGTCCAATGTCTGGTTGGTGTGCATGATCGGATTTATGTGTGGGATGCAAAGCTCAGAGGAGTTGAGGTGTCTGCCTGGGCATGCCTTCTGTAGCCAGGATTAGTGCCGGAGCAGAGGTTGCCCCACGAGCATAATGTGACCCCTGTCATAGATTGGCACATACCAGCCTCCTTCCCACCTGTGACATTAAGCAAGTCTGAGGCGCAGTGTGCTGGCTCGGGCAAGTGTTCACATCCACAGTAATCCCTAGAGGCAGTGCCAAGGAGGTAGGAGATGAAAGGCAATTTAAGTCATATCATATTGGGAACCCCATACTCCTAGAGGCACTTGGACAAACCAAGCTGGAGCTTAATGAGCAGCATATCTAGGTTGGGGATGTCCTTGAGGAGTGGTCTTCAGACACAAAGTTATTCACTGTGGGCCTCAGAGGAACCAGATCACCACCTTTCTACCTTTGCCTGGCTGTCCCCAGGCAGATGGAGCAGGCAGGGTCTGTGGGCCCAGAGTGCAGAGCTGGGATCATTGGATTTTAAGGCAGGCATCTGGGTTTTAAAGGCACATGAGAAAATGCCTAAGAGTTAAATAAGAGAGAATGCAGGGAAGTGCTTATAAACTGTGAAGTACTGTGAGGGATGCTTGTGAATATCAGCTGTGAACAGAGGACCCTGATGCGTGAGCCACACACAATGGATACCAAAGAGAAGTTTTCAGAGCAGAGTATTAAAAGCAATGGAGATATTTGACCAAGTAAGCCAGGAATATTTAACAACATGCTGCTCAGTGAAGGAGGATGATTTGGTGGAGAGGAAGGTGGGAGTGGCCAACCATCTTTCCCTAAGACACAAAAAGCAATGGGGACAAAGATGGCCACAGGGGAAGCCCCAGAGAACAGATGAGAGAGGCAGTGATGAAGGGAGGCTTGAGTGTCCACGAAAATAGAGGCCTGTGTCCATGGGACAGAGGACAGGGGAGCAGAAATATTCTCAGAGGTCTCCAAAACCTCTAGGTCATTAACCTGGAGACCCAGATGGCCAGGCCCCTCCTCTCCACCAGTGGAGGAAATCTCAAACCAGCCCTTGGGGGTGAGGACAGAGCCTTCCATCTCAGCTGGAAGGATCACTGGGGCCTGAGGGTCACCTGAGCCGAGTCAAGCCAGCTCCCTTCCTCCTGCAGGCAAGATCTGCACCTGCCCCCACCCAGGCGACAGCAAGAGGGGCCGGAGGCCAGCTCAGCCCCAGTGGGTCCTGGAGAATGTCCTGCGTGTCCTCACTCTGTCCCTCTCCCCTCCCTTTTCATCCCAGGTCCTCCTGCACCCCACGCTTTCCCTCTTCACTCACCTTCTTGCTTTCCTGTACTCAACCCTCTGAGGCCTGCCTGAATCCAAACTCCTTCTCATGCAGACTGCTCTCTGTGACCAGCCTCTGCCTACCCCCCAACTGCCCAGTCACTCACGCTGCTCCAGCCACACTGGCTGCTTTCTGTTTCTTGAACACAGCATTTTCATTCTCTCCTTGGGGCCTTTGCACTTGCTGTTCCCTGTGCTTGCAAAGCTCTTCCCCTCTCTTTGCCTCTCTTCTCAAGTCTCACCTCAAATATCATCCCAGAGGGGTCCTCCTGGACCACTGGTCCAATACTGACCCCACCCCAAGCCCGGGCTGTCTCGCCCTCTCTTCCTCATCGCAGCACCACCACTCTCCCAGACGATCTTATTTCACACTTCCCTGTTTGCTCTTCAGCATCTGCTCCCGAACTCACTCCAGAATATGTTTTCTTCCCAGCTGTGTCCCCAGAGCCTGTAGTTCATTAAGTATACGGTCGAATGAATGAATGTCTTATTGTCTCTTTTGTTCACATATTTATTCCTTTGCTCCCTTCTTCTCTCACGCATGGCCCCATTTCTCCACCCTCCCAAACCCTTCCTGGGCTGAGGGTCTCCCAGGGGCACAGTGTGGGTTCTGCTCTGAGGACAGAAAGAGTGGCGACCCCCAGGGAGGCCAGAGGAGGTCTGTTCCAGTAGACTGGTGAGGGGATGGAGGCACTGCTACGCTATAAACCTTTGTAAGGAATAAAGGCGGGGCTGTGGTGGTGGCAGCCAGGGGCTGCTGGGCACCCCCACAGAAGCAGGTGCAGCTGGAATTCTGAGATATTTAACCCCTCTCACTCCTCCTCCAACCCCCCAATCTCCTACCAGAGACTCTTGCTGAATAGACCCAGTAGGAAGTCAGAGATCAAGATTTCTGGAGTGAGGCAGAGCAGGGGGTCACCCCCAAGGGCTAGTGCAGGACAGAGAAGGTCAGAGGAATGACCTGAGGGAAGGCACACCCCATCCCATGATTTCAGTTTGCTCTCTGATCTCATATCCCTGATACGAGTACATGGCATTTTCTCCATCTTCTGCAAGGTGTTCTTCAAACAGCTGTACTGTGAAGTGCTCTGCAAACAGCACCCAAACCCCTCTTCTCAGAAGATACTGACCCCTGCTCCACCATATGGAAATTATAGAACCAAGATATGTGGCTTCCTTTCTCCCTCTAATGAGACAGGGACAGAGTGACCTGCGCACAGTGACCTGGTGGCATACCAACAGGCTGGTCCTCTCCCCCAAAAAGAAGTACTTGGGCCCCAGGAAACTGGCTCCAAGGAGAGGGGCTCCAAAGGGGCTGGTGGGGTCTATTGGAACTCTTGGGGGGGGCCTCAGCTCACACAGTTTGGGACAAGAGTCCGAGGAGAAAGTGAGGCTGTCCCCTGGTCCTCCACTCGGCCAACAATGCCAGTGCCCACCTGGGCTAAGGGCTCCAGAAGACTAGTCGGGACTCAAGGACTTGGGGCAGATGTGGACACACAGGACAAGGGGCAAGACGTGTCGGGGAGGTCAGTCACTGTGCCAGCCCGGCTTGGTGTCCCTCAGGCCCGGCAGGCAGACCCGGGCTCCTTGGCCAAGTCCATGGGCTGGAGGGGCTGGTGACCTGCAGGCTGCAGAGGAAGCAGACGCCGGTAAGTGGAAGTTTTCAGTCTGGGGTTGGGTGAGGGGCAGGTAATGCCATGGAGGGGCAGCCCTAGCACCCAGTGAGCCTGGCTCACTCTGCTCCCAAATCCTGCCCCCAGGGAGGCTCTGAGGCCCTTCTTCTGGCTGAGCTGGGATTAGCAGGAAGGTTCCAGGTGTGGCCAAACACCTGTCCTGTCAGGTGGGTCAGGAAGGACTGCTGTGTCTCCAGCCAGTAGGGAGGGCAGCTTGGAAACAGACAGGCACCCTCAACACAAACCCCACACAGGGCACGCCGGGGCGTCTGGAGCATGGTGGAAAGACTGGTGGGGATCTGGCTGAGCAGTGACATCTGCTTGTCCTCTGTGAGCTCTGTGGGGGAGGGAGTGTGGCTGCCCCCTAGTGGGTCCTACAGCCAGGCCCTGCCAGGTCAGGCCCACAGAGGGGACCAAACGTGTGCTGGGAGCCGCACGGTGCATGAACAGAGGGACATGGAAGGTAGGGACTCCGTGTCCGGGGAAATAGCTGGTGCCCTTCCCAGCCCAGCACAGCCAGTCCCGCTCCGCCCCAGGCCCTCTGCCTGTCCTACCTGAACATCCCAGGTGGTTCTTCATCCTGGAGGAGACCTGGAGGGCCGAAGTCCTCCACGCACCTTGCATCCACCACAGTCAGCAGGCACGTGGGGCAGCCACACCACCAGCCTGGAGGAAGGGGTCAGCAACTGCTTCACTCAGCCTCCCCCAGCCTCCCCCAGCCTCCCCCACAGGCTCAGAGTGGAGCTGGGGGTCCCGAGACACCAGGCCCGAAAGAAGTGGAATGGGGTCAGGAGTGCCCAGCTGTGTTGGCTCCACCGCAGAGCAGGTCGGACTGCGGGGCACCTGTAGAGGCCTAAGAGGTTGGGGAATGCGAGATCAATGCTGAACTTGATGCAGGCGGCCAGGCCCTTACAGTCATTGACACCACGGGGCACAAGTGAAAGCCCAGGGGTGGAGAGGGCATGTCTTTGGGGTGAGGCTGGCTTGGGGGTGCAGCCCAGCTCCCCTCCTCATAAGCTGTGTGACCTAGGCAGGTCAGGAAACCTCTCTGGGCTTCAGCTTCCTCACCTGCCAAATAAGGACAGTCACCTCGCCTGCAGTTTCCAACCTCCTCAGGATTTCCATCCCTTCTTCTTTCGTCCCCAGACCAGCCCCTGCCCTCCCTGCTCCACACCCCTTCATTCACTCCCCTCTCCGCAGCCAGCAGCCTTCCCGAACACACATCAGACCATTACCCTCACTTGCTCCAACTCTCCTGTGGCCCCCCACGTGGTCCTGCAGGGTCAGCAGAGAGCCAGGCCATCCGACTGAGACTGAGAGAGTGCCTGGCCCGGCACCTCCTCAGACTCACTGGACGCTGCAGGGCCTCACTGCCTCCCCCAGTGTATTTCCCTTCGAGGGGCCTCTAACCCAGGGCCGCGAACTAGGCGGACAGTCCACAGAGCATAGTATGACCATCAAAGAAGCTGGACTGCCACCCGCCTGTTCTGGACCTTCTGCCTCTGTTACTGCAATGTACACATGGAGCGTGTAGGTCACAGAAAATACCAGGTATGAACGTCCCGTGGTCTCGGCAGGCCTCCCCATCCGTGCTTCTTTATGGATTTTTAATGTTTTTTTAGCTAGAAAGGCTAGATTTTGCATTTAGCCTTTCTGACTTCACCTCGTGGTTTCCGACTAACAGCTCAGCATGAGAAGAACCTATGTCAGCAGAAAGCTCTCTCCCAGCTTTGGGCCACTGGCAATTTGAATAGCACCGCTGACCCGGTATTTGCTCAGCACAAAGCAGGACAGAGACCTGTGGCTCACTGTCACAGACCTTCTCTTGGGAATAGAGAATTTTTTAAAATACAGCTCTGCCCCTGACACTTCCTTGCTGAAACGCTTCGCTGCCTTCCAAGCACTCGGGATAGAAAGACCCCATCTGGCTGCAGAGCACCGCATGCCTAGCGCCTGCCGGCCTCCCCAGCCCTATCTTGTGCTCACACCACCTTTTGGCTCCAGCCATCCTGGCTGCCCTTCCTGCTCCTCAGATAAGCCTCCCTCCCTTCTGCCTTCTGAGCCAGGACCTTTGCACATACTGTTCTGTCCATCTGGAAAGCTTTCCCCTTCCCTCTTTGCCTAGTGGACTCTTACCTATGCTTCAGATTATAGTCAAAAGTTACCTCTTCTGGGAGCCTCCCCTGACAAGATGGCCACTCTTGGGAGCAGTCCCAGTTCACTGCCTGTGTAGACTTCTCCTAGGAGCCACAGCCAGTATAGACCTCTCTGGTATCTCTGGCAAAGCTGTGGTTGCACAGTGAATGTGTGATGATTTGTGGGCCATGAGCCCCTCAAGGCCAGGCACGGGATCCGAGTCAGTGCTGCCTCTCTACCCCCCAGCCAAGGCATGGCCCCTGGTAGGCCCTCAATAACTGTTGGTGGAATTCATGAACAGACGCAGCAGTGATCCATTAATCTGCAGAGCTAGAACTGTTAGTGAGTTCTTCACCACAGCCAGTCTGCCCTAGAAGGGCCTTGTTTTATAGAAAAGGAATCTGAAGCCAGAGAGGTCAAGAGACCTGGCCCAGGCCACCCAGCTAACCTGAGGCAGCCCAACGCCTAGAGTTATCCTCAGAAGCAGCACATTTTCTCTGAGGCTCTGGCAGACGGAGCAAAGGCCCAAATGTCCTAGAGATAGGGGAGGGGCCAGGGTGCTGCCCAGGAGGCCCTGCTTCGGGTCGCCACTCAGTCGCAGCTGCTAACTCACCTCCCCATCAGTCCCATCTTCAGAGGAGACAACGGAGGCCATGCAGCCAACACCAAGTGGCGTAGGGAGGCCAGCCAGGCTGGGAAGTGGTCACTGCCAGGAAGTGGCAAGGTCAGGATGGACCCCAGGTCTGGCAGGCTCCCTGAGCTCTTTCTACCTCTTCTGCCCCTCTGGAAAGTCTGTTGTGGCCCCTGGGATGGGACGAGTGTCCACACCACACCTCCCTCCATAACAGTAACATGTCCCGTGTCTCTAACAACAGCAGTGGCAGCAGCTGAGCCCACAGTGACCATTTCTCAAGCCCCTATCCCCAAACTTCCCAGAGTGGAAAGAACGGGCACCCTGGCTGGGGCAGAGCCAGAGCCCAGGTCCCTTCAGCCAGCCCACAGCTCAGCCACGCACACACCACCGACCTCGAGAGTCGGGGCTTGGGGGGCTCACAAACAGCAGTCCGCACACCCAACTCCCCAGCCCCCCGTTTACCTGATGTGTGTCCCAGGACAAGTCCCATCCCTTCCCTGAGTTGAAGTTACCTCCTCTGGAGGTGAAAAGAAATAGACACACACACAGGGTCAAAGGTTTTTCTAGTATTTGACCAACAAACTGCTCACCTTTTCCAAAAGGTCACTGAATTCATAGCAGCTCTTGGTCAGAGCAGCTCTGGAGCCAAAAGGTGGAGTGTTTCCTCAATCAACGGATACTGAACTAACAACTGTTAGTCATTTGTGTGTGTGTGTGGTGGGGGGAAGGCTGAGTTACTGTCTATTTGCTAAAGAGTTTAAAAGGCAATCTAAGATGGCATCTTTCCCACTTTTACTATGCTGTTTACGGCTGGGCTTGCTTGCCATTATTAACTGCCCAGCTTGACATCACCTGGTCAGGCCTGAAGGAGGCAAGACAGCACACAGGCCTGGGCCTTGCAGCATGCTAAAGTGACTCTTACACGTGATTACAAATGATTAGCATAATAAAAACATGGGCTGAGGACTTCTGGGAAGATGGCACTGTGAGCAGGGCGGCAGAAATCTCCTCCCAAAACTATATAAATCTATGAAAACACAGCAAATACAACTATTCCTAAAAAAAGAAATCGGAGCACACAGGAAAGTGCACAGCGTGCAGCCACACCTGGGAGGACTCAGCACCCCACAAGGCGGGTAAGATACAGAGCCGTGACCCGGCGGCACCCGAACACTCACCCAGCTCAGCGCGCCGGTGGGAGGAGAGGATTCAGAGCCGGGAGGGAGTGGAAGAGCAGGTCCGTGAAATAACCAGCCCCGGTGGTCAGTGCCAGTAGCGCTGACACATCGCGCAGTGCATCAGACATTGGAGAGGCAGAAGGTGCAGGTTTTGAGCCAGGAAGGCACCGGGACGGTGCAGCCAGAGCCCAGGGACAAGAGAAAAGCACGTGCCATTTGTAGCAGTCTCAGAGAGGCGGGGGGCCCAGCGAGGGAACACCATCGCCCCGGCGGGCTCAGCCCTACAGGCTGGAAGTCCTGGGGAACTTTGGTCCCCTTCGCTAGTGACAGAGAGAAGGGAGCAACCACGCTGGAACTTTATACAGAAAACAATAGCGTCCCATTCATTCCTGCCCCGCCCAGACCTACAAAAAAAAAAAAAAGCGGCACGGCTGCGGCTGCGAATTAGTGGAGCAACAGCGACACCTACACCATGCTTAGAGAACCCACTCCAGGTGGGCTTCTTTTTTTTTGCTCATTTGTGTTATTTCTTGCCTTTTTTTTTTGCTCGTCTGTTTTATTTCTTGCCTTCTTTTTTTCTTTTTTTCACCTTCCTTTTCTTTCATTTCTTTCTTCTTTCTCTCTTTTCTTTCTCTTCCTTCTTTTTTTGGCTTGCTTGTTTTTTTTGGTGGTGCTTTTTTTTTTCTTTTCTTTTCTTTTTAAACCTTAAAGAGCCCAGCTGATATACGTGGCATGTACCAGTGACCACTCCTGTCAACATGACAAGACAGAAGAATATGACACAGACAAAGATCACCAAGATCCAGAGCCCCTCTAAGAAGGAATCTGAAGGGATGGAAATGCAGCATCTTCCTGAAAAAGAATTCAGAATAAAAGTCATAACCATGCTGATGGATCTACACAGAAATATGCAAAAGCTAAGGGAGGAAGTGAGGGAAGTCAGGAAAGATAATGCAGAAATGAGACAAGCCATCAACGGACTCAGCAGCAGACTGGACGAGATGCAAGACACTGTTAATGCAATAGAAATCAGAGAACAGGAACACAGAGCAGCTGAGGCAGAGAGAGATAAAAGGATCTCTAGGAATGAAAGAATACTAAGAGAACTATGTGACCAATCCAAAAGGAACAATATTCTCATTATAGGAGTACCAGAGGAAGAAGAGAGAGAAAAAGGGATAGAAAGTGTCTTTGAAGAAATAATCTCTGAAAACTTCCCCATGCTGGGGAAGGAAATAGTCTCGCAGTCCATGGAAGCCCACAGATCTCCTAACACAAGGGACCCCAGGAAGACAACACCAAGACACATAATAATTAAAATGGCAAAGATCAAAGATAAGGACAGAGTATTAAAGGCAGCTAGAGAAAGAAAAAAGATCACCTTCTAAGGAAAACCCATCAGACTAACATCAGACTTCCCAACAGAAACCTTACAGGCTAGAAGAGAATGGCGTGATATATTTAACGCAATAAAACAGAAGGGCCTCGAACCAAGAATACTGTATCCAGCACGATTATCATTTAAATATGACAGCGGGATTAAACAATTTCCAGACAAGCAAAAGCTGAGAGAATTTGCCTCCCATAAACCACCTGTACAGGACATCTTAAAGGAACTGCTCTAGAGGGAAGCACTCCTAAGGCTAAAAAGCTGTCACCAGAGAAAATAAAATCATAGCACAGAAAGCAGACCATCCAAATACTAACTAAAGGCAAAGAATAAAACACCTAGTATATAAAGAATGGAGGAGGAAGAATAAGAAGGGAGAGAAATAAAGAAACATCAGATTGTGTTTACAACAACTTAACAAGAAAGTTAAGTTAGACTGTTAGATAGTAAAGAAGCAACCCTTGAACCTTTGGTAACCACGAATCTAAAGCCAGCAACGGCAATAAGTATATATCTTTCGATAATCACCCAAAACGTAAATGGATTGAATGCACCAATCAAAAGACACACAGTAACAGAATGGATAAAAAACCAAGACCCATCTACATGTTGCCTACAGGAAACTCAACGCAAAGATATCCCCAGATTAAAAGTGAAGGGATGGAAAAAGATATTTCATGCAAATAACAAGGAGAAAAAAGCAGGGGTTGCAGTACTTGGATCAGACAAAATAGACTTCAAAATGAAGAAAGTAGCAAGAGATAAAGAAGGACATTACATAATGATAAAGCGGTCAATCCAACAAAAGGATATAGCCATTTTAAATATATATGCACCCAAAACAGGGGCGCCGGCATTTGTGAAACAAATACTAACAGAATTAAAGAGGAAATAGACAGCAATGCATTCATCTTAGGTGACTTCAACACACCACTCACTCCAAGGGACAGATCAACCAGACAGAAAATAAGTAAAGACACAGAGGCACTGAACAACACACTAGAACAGATGAACCTAACAGACATCTACAGAACTCTACACCCAAAAGCAACGGGATACACATTCTTCTCAAGTGCACATGGAACATTTTCCAGAATAGACCACATACTAGGCCACAAAAAGAACCTCAGTAAAATCGAAAATATTGAAGTTCTACCAACCAACTTCTCGGATCATAAAGGTATTAAACTAGAATTAAACTTTAGAAAGAAAACGAAAAGGCTCACAAATACATGGAGACTTAACAACATTCTCCTAATCAATGGGTCAATGACCAAAGCAAAACAGAAATCAAAGAATATATGGAGACAAATGACAGCAACAACACAAAGTCACAGCTTCTGTGGGACGCAGCAAAGGCAGTTCTAATAGGAAAGTATATTGCAATCCAGGCCTATCTAAAGAAAGAAGAACATTCCTAAATGAATAGCCTAAAGACACAATTACTGAAATTGGAAAAAGAAGAACAAATGAGACCCAAAGTCCCCAGAAGGAGGGACATAATAAAGATCAGAGAAGAAATAAATAAAATTCAGAAGAATAAAACAATAGAAAAAATCAATGAAACCAAGAGCTGGTTCTTTGAAAAAATAAACAAAATTGATAAACCCCTAGCCAGACTCATTAAGAGAAAAAGAGAATCTGCACACATAAACAGAATCAGAAATGAAAAAGGAAAAATCACGACGAATCCCACAGAAATACAAAGAATCATAAGAGAATATTATGAGAATCTATATGCTAACAAGCTGGAAAACCTAGAAGAAATGGACAACTTTTTAGAAAAATACAACCTTCCAAAACTAACCAAACAAGAAACAGAAAAATTAAACAGACCAATCACCAGCAATGAAATTGAAGCGGTAATCAAAAAACTACCCAAGAACAAAACCCCCGGACCAGATGGATTCACCTCTGAATTCTACCAGACATATAGAGAAGAAGTAACACCCATTCTCCTTAAAGTTTTCCAAAAAATAGAAGAGGAGGGAATACTTCCAAACTCATTCTATTAAGCCAGCATCACTCTAATACCAAAACCAGGCAAAGACCTCACCAAAAAAGAAAACTATAGACCAATATCCCTGATGAACGTGGATGCAAAAATACTCAACAAAATATTAGCAAACCGAATTCAAAAATACATCAAGAGGATCATACACCATGATCAAGTGGGATTCATCCCAGGGATGCAAGGATGGTACAACATTCGAAAATCCATCAACATCATCCACCACATCAACAAAAAGAAGAACAAAAACCACATGATCATCTCCATAGATGCTGAAAAAGCATTTGACAAAATTCAGCATCCATTCCTGATTAAAACTCTCAACAAAATGGGTATAGACGGCAAGTACCTCAACATCATAAAGGCTATATATGACAAACCCACAGCTAACATCATACTTAATGGCAAGACGCTGAAAGCTTTTCATCTAAGATCGGGAACAAGACAGGGATGCCCACTCTCTCCACTGTTATTTAACATAGTACTGGAGGTCCTAGCCACAGCAATCAGACAAAACAAAGACATACAAGGCATCCAGATTGGTAAAGAAGAAGTCAAATTGTCACTATTTGCAGATGACATGATATTGTACATAAAAAACCCTAAAGACTCCACTCCAAAACTACTAGAACTAATATCTGAATTCAGCAAAGTTGCAGGATACAAAATTAACACACAGAAATCGGTTGCTTTCCTATACACTAATGATGAACTAACAGAAAGAGAAATCAGAAAAACAATTCCATTCACAATTGCATCAAAAAGAATAAAATACCTAAGAATAAACCTAACGAAGGAAGTGAAAGACCTGTACTCTGAAAACTACAAGACACTCCTAAGAGAAATTAAAGAGGACACTAACAAATGGAAATGCATCCCATGCTCTTGGCTAGGAAGAATAAATATTGTCAAAATGGCTATACTACCTAAAGCAATCTACAGATTCAATGCAATCCCTATCAAACTACCAACAGCTTTCTTCAATGAACTGGAACAAATAATTCTAAAATTCATATGGAACCACAAAAGACCCCGAATAGCCAAAGCAATCCTGAGAAGGAGGAATAAAACAGGGGGAATTACGCTCCCTGACTTCAAGCTCTACTACAAAGCCACAGTAATCAAGACAATTTGGTATTGGCACAAAAACAGACCCACCGATCAGTGGAACAGAATAGAAAATCCAAACATTAACCCAAACATATACAGTCAATTAATATTTGATAAAAGTGCCTTGGATATACAATGGGGAGATGACAGCCTCTTCAGAAGCTGGTGTTGGAAAAACTGGACAGCTACATGTAAGAGAATGAAACTGGACTACTGTCTAGCCCCATACACAAAGGTAAACTCAAGGTAGATCAAAGACCTGAATGTAAGTCATGAAACCATAAAACTCTTAGAAAAAAACATAGGCAAAAATCTCTTGGACATAAACATGAGCACTTCTTCATGAACATATCTCCCTGGGCAAGGGAAACAAAAGCAAAAATGAACAAGTGGGACTATATGAAGCTGAAAAGCCTCTGTACAGCAAAGGACACCATCAGTAGAACAAAAAGACATCCTACAGTATGGGAGAATATATTCATAAATGACGTATCCAATAAGGGGTTGACATCCAAAATATATAAAGAACTCATGCACCTCAACAAACAAAAAGCAAATAATCCAATTAAGAAATGGGCAGAGGACATGAATAGACACTTCTCCAAAGAAGAAATTCAGATGGCCAACAGGCACATGAAAAGATGCTCCACATCGCTAATCATCAGAGAAATGCAGATTAAAACCACAATGAGATATCACCTCACACCAGTGAGGATGGCCAACATCCAAAACACAAACAACAACAAATGTTGGCGAGGATGTGGAGAAAAGGGAACCCTCCTACACTGCTGGTGGGACTGCAAATTAGTTCAACCATTGTGGAAAGCAGTATGGAGGTTCCTCAAAAAACTCAAAATAGAAATACCATTTGACCCAGGAATTCCACTCCTAGGAATTTACCCTAAGAATGCAGCAGCCCAGTTTGAAAAAGACATATGCACCCCTATGTTTATCGCAGCACTATTTACAATAGCCAAGAAATGGAAGCAACCTAAGTGTCCATCAGTAGATGAATGGATAAAGAAGATGTGGTACATATACACAATGGAATATTATTCAGCCATAAGAAGAAAACAAATCCTACCATTTGCAACAACATGGATGGAGCTAGAGGGTATTATGCTCAGTGAAATAAGCCCAGCCGAAAAAGACAAGTATCAAATGATTTCACACATATGTGGAGTATAAGAACAAAGGAAAAAAACTGAAGGAACAAAACAGCAGCAGACTCACAGAACCCAAGAACGGACTAATAGTTACCAAAGGGAAAGGGACTGGGGAGGATGGGTGGGAAGGGAGGGGCAAGGGGGAAGAAGGGACATTATGATTAGCAGATGTAATGTTGGGGGGGCACGGGGAGGGCTGTACAACCCAGAGAGGACAAGGAGTGACTCTATGGCATCTCACTACGCTGATGGACAGTGACTGTAATGGGGTTGGGGGGGATGGAACCTGATGAAGGAGGTAGTGTAATCACCATAATATTACTCATTTAATTGTAGATTAATGATATCAAAATAAACTTATTAAAAAAAATAAAAAATAATAAAAACATGGGCTATGCTGAGTTACTTTCCTTTATCTGGGGAATATTAACTGATCTCACTGAAGAATGACTCCAGAGCTAACGTTTAGCACGGAGCTTTGTAAGGGGTGTCCTTGCAAATGGTTACATTGCTCTGACTGTAATTATCTCGCCTTGCTTTGTCCGGAGGCCTTCACCCTACTCTGCCTAAGCCCATGGTCCCTGTCTCACATCGACCCACATTTTTTTAACACAAATTCTTGTCTTTCAATATACCTTGAACTGTTACTTTTTAAAATTGGATTTCAAGGTGGGGGCATGAGAAGCCCTTAGGAGCATTTTCCCCAAACCAGGTGGTCCCTGTGCTTCCCCCCTACACACACCCCTCCTAAAATGCCTGTCCCCGCCCCAGCTGCACCCCGCCTGGCGCTGCTGGGGCTGATGAGCGGTCCTCAAGGGGGCCCTGCAGGCACGTGGAGGCAGAAGAGGGCTGAGGACCAGGAGATTTACAAGGAAGGAAAAGCACAAGCCAGCGCAGGGATGGAGAGGTAGGGCGGAATGTGGGCTTGACTGAACGGAGGGACAGGGTGGCTGGGGTGGGAGCCGGATGTGGGGCCCTCTGAGGTCAGCAGCAGTCACTAACAGGCTGGCCCTGAGGGAAGCATCTGGCAGCTGGGCCACCCCTCCCAGTGTGCACCCTGTCCTCAGCACACTGCCAGGCGTGGGGGGCGTGGGGGGCTACCTCTCCGTGACCCAGAGGTGAGCCGGCCCTACCTTGGGCTTGCCACTGGGGGAGGGGGCAGGCTGGGACCTGGTGCTGTGGCTGCCGGCGTCCAGGGCAGCAGGCTGTCCTGGTGAGCAAGCCAGGGCTGGCAATGGGGCACAAAACACCAGTACCAGAGGTCAGTGGGGACAAGGCTGGGACCAGATGAATGCTCCCCACACACTCATTCACCAGAATCACGGAGACCCCCTGGCCCGTCCTGGGGCCTGTGCTGGGTTGGGTGCTGGGGACAGGGAATAGACAGTCCACCTGAGTCCACTGACTCCAGGGATTGAGCGGGATAACTAAGGTGTGTATGTGCCAATTCATGAAAATGTCACCTCTTCTGAGAAGCCTGCCCTTAACCCCTTTCCTACTCCCGGACTAAGGTGGCCTTTGCACTGAAGGAACTGCCTGGATTCAAGCCCTGCCTCCTCCTCTTGCTGGCTGTGGGCCCCGAGCAAGTCGCCACGCCACCTCTCAGCCTGTTTCTTCCCCTGTAAAAGGGGGGTAGTAATATGATTCACCTCAGCGACTTAACTGCGAGCACCAAACAAAATCCAGGTACGACTCCTAGCATGGTGCCCGTTACACAGCATGCCTGTGATATACCAGCTATTGCTGTTGTTATTATGAAATCACTATCACTCCGGATTTCTCTCTGTTAAAGTACTTCCTATTTCAGATCATACATTCATGGGTCGTGGCCACCAGCCCACAAGCTTCCAGAGACCAGGGGCCACGAGTCATTCGTTCCTGCATCCCCAGCAAACGTTCTGGCAAACACCAACGTTCAGAGTGATCATGGTCGCCATGGTAACACAGATGGTGGGCCCTGTGGTTACCGTGTCCTGAGCATCCATGCCCCACACCGGCTCCAGGCACTCCATGTGGACTTTGGCTTAATAATCACACATCCTCCCAGGGAGGAGGCCTCAGCTCCATTTCTGGGCCCTGCCCCAGGTCACAGAGTCTGTCCGTGGCCCTGACCCTGAGGCCAGTACTTATGACCCCCATGACATCTGTCCCCTCCAGCTGCAGAGACTCAACAAGCATCCCATGGAGGGATTCGCCTCTGTTATGAGCTGTGTGTAGTAGATAATGGAAAACTGGGTGAAGTTCCCGATGAGCATGGTGCTCCCACAGGTCTGCGATGATGTGCTATCCAACCTGCCTTTAAACTCTAAGAATTACCACCAGGATTCCATGTTCAAGGGCTCCCTCACTCTCAGCCCTTAATTTTTTTTTTTTTATGTAGGAGTTTTCTTTTTTTTTTTCAGCCCTTAATTTTTAAGAAGCAACTATTTTGAGAATGAATTCGCCTTATATGCAAGCAAGGCTGATCCTTGAAACCAAGAGGACAGAGCAAACTGAAGCTCGCCGAGCTTGCTGCAGCCCAGGGCTCAGAGGGTCTCAAGCTGCAAACAGCTTCCAGGGTCCTGTCTCCCTGGCTCTCTGTGCACAGCTCTGGTCTCCTGGTTCCCACTTGGCAGGTAGAGAGACTAAGGCAGAAAAGGTGTGACTTTCAGGTCAATCGGTTGAGCACGTAATGCTTGCAGATGCTCTGTGAGAAGCTCCTGTCTCTGAGGGGTGGCCAGCTTGAGCGTGGCTGGGTCTCCTAAGGACAGATAACCTTATCACAGGACAGTCAGCGCTGCCTTGTGTGGGCCCCCCCAGTGGCCATTCTGTGCCCCCACCCCACTCTGGCCCCAGCCAGAGAAACAGGGTGCCCTGTCATCTCAGATGTGCTTTAAAGAGCAGAGCAGTCATCAGCATTGCACTGGAGGCGGCAAGGCGTGCAGATAGGTCCTTCGATGGGTCCCAGGGCTCTGGGCCTCCTGAACCACAGCCTCCTGCCTTCTGTTAAAAGGAGAGTTAAGCCTCTGAACTCACCACTGAACTTCGCCAACACTGACACCCCTGCCTCAGGCCTTATCTCTTAGTGGGTGACCTCAGCTCCTTTGGGAGGAACCAAGCCCTGAGCCACGACTCCCTCTGCTGAGCCAGGGGTGTCCCTCTTTGACATGTGCAAAGCTGCAGGCACACTGTGTCCCTCTCCCTGCAGAGTTCATGCTCCTGAGCTCCCTCCTGCCCTGCCCGCCCGTCGTCTTTGGCAGTCCTCCCCAGCTCGGCCTCCACTCTGCTCTTTCCCCCGGAGGTAACACGTGCCTCTCCAGGAGGCTGGGTTCTCTGGATGGGCATGCTCCTGGGTCCTCCACCTCTCCTCCCTCCTCCTTCAAACCCCTGATTTCTTTGACTCACATGCCCACTTCACTGTCCACACATGGCTGCTGTCATCATCCCTTTACAGCCTCATGGCCTGGCTCACTGCTCTCTCCTCCCCTCTCTGGTCTCCATTCCCAGAGAAGGCTGCAGCCGCATCCCAGCCTCCCTGTCCAAGGGCTCCTCAGATGGCTTTGCCCTCCACCTGGCCCACTCCTACTCGACCTGGGGTCTTGCCCTGCCCCTGGTCACCAGCACTCACCGCTCGCACCCAGGACTCCATGACAACGCTCCCAACCAAGGACCCTCGCCTGTTCCTCTGCATGCTGCTCCCCACTCCAGGATGTTCCAGCCCCACGGAGACCCCCACCACTGATCCTACAGCCTTTCCATGACCCACAGCCCCTTCCAGGTCTTCACTTCCCTCCTTCCTCAGCTTACATTCCATGGTGCACCTGAGACATATTTAAAATTTTATGAGTTTGTTTGAGCAAAAATTGATTCAAATGAGGCAGCACCAAACTGGAAGTGATTAGGAGCCCTCCATTGACAGGAGCTGGACAAGACTAAGAAGAAGACACGGAAGCAAAGCGAGGACCTTGTTTGATTGGCTATAGCTTAAACAACTGCCTGTGGGAAAGCTGCATTGGCTATTAGCGATCAGTTGCCCTCAGGTTTCAATTTCTTAACCTTGAGGCATTTCATGTTTGGGTTTTAGTTTGCTCACATGGGCCGTTAAGGCTTTAGAGCTACCTCAGTCTACTGGCCTCTTTGTTGAAGTAATTTAGCACACCATTATACTCTTATCCTTGCAAACACGTTCGGCACTGCTATCCCCGTCCCCCTCAGTCACGCCACCTATCAAGTCCTAACCCTGGCCAAGTATTCCATGCTTTCACGAGGACAGGTGGATGTTGCTGGAGGAAATGACACAACCTTGCAGACTTGCTTTCCGTGTATGACCTTGAGTCTCATTGTTCGGTGCTGCCAGACAGCCCTCTTACACTCCGGGAGAAATGCACCCTCCCTCTCTCTGCACCTTCATGCACCTTCCTTACAACCCCCTCTCATCCAGTGGCCTCATTCTTCCCACACAACCCCATCTCATGTTGATGACATACCTGGTCCCCACTCACGCCTGTTCCTGTCACAGTGATTGATTGCTTCCTGGCTCTGTCCAGAGTCAACTGCTACCCCCACCTTCCTCCTCCACCGGGTCCTTTTCTCCAAGAACTTGCTGCAGCCTTATCTCCTAATCTTCTGCAAGATTCCCTGCTTCTCTCTGCTTGACCTTTCCCTTCTGCACAAGAATGCATTCTAACACCATGCTCTTTCAAAAAGCCCTCACTCCCCTGACCCCACCTCTCCTTCCAGCTTCTTCAAAGAGCTGGCTCCCCTGGCAGACCCTGTTCTTTCCTCCACCTGTTCCAAATCGGTTTTTATCCCATGCATTGTCTTGTCCACATTGCCAAAGCCAGTGGGCAGTTACCTGCCCTCACTGCTCTTGGTAGTGTGTAATGTGATAAAATGAAGATGTAATGTGAAAACGTCAAGGTATCTGTGATGCCTGCCCTTTTTGCTTTCTCCTTCCTCCCATGGGGGGCTGCCCTAGGTTCTGTCTCCCCTGTTTCTCTCTTTACCCTCTCCAGATGCTCTTCTCCAGACTCATGGCTTTAACTACCACCTCTACCCCCAATGACTCCCAAATCGTGTGCTCTGACTTTTCCCTGAAGCTCCAGACCTGTACATCCAACTGTTTACCTGACACTTGGTTGTCCAGAAGCCTCTCCAGCTTAGCGTGACCAAGATGGAGTCCCCATTGGCCTTTCCGAACCCACCCTCTCCAGCCTTCCCCAACCCCTGGGGTCCTCTGGTGCTTCACACTTATCTCCAACCCACCAGCAGGTCCACTTTTCTCTACCTTGCAAGCAGTTTTTATTCCAGCCACTTCTCTCCACCGCCGTGCCTACCCCCCAGTCCAATCTGCCCTGGTTCCCGAGCACCCACAGTGCCTCCCACATGGCCAGCCTGCTTCGGGATCTGCCTTCCCTCAGGCCCCTTTGGCATTAGAGGCCGCAGCCTGTTTCCACAAGCAGTCTAGTGGAGCCGATGCCCCATCTCAGAAGACCATTTATTTTCAAATACAGTTATCAAAATACATTTTAACCGCGATACAATAATAGATGTGCTTCTTTGTGCATTAAATAAGATCTAGCAGATACCATAATTTCAAAGTAATGAGCATAAATATTAATATTATCTTGAGCTCTACAACTGTAATGTGATATAAAAAGATCTGTGATTTCTGTTAGAACAAAGTCACATGTACTTCAAATAACCCTACAGTAGTTTGTTGCCTACATTTGTCTGAAGGAAATACTAAATTTTAGTTAAAGGCAGTGAAAATGAAGATGTAATTCTTCTCCATCCAGGTTCACGAGCCTGCTGAATTCTATCCACAGAGTTTAGGGCCCTGGGAAGATCTTTCTAGTTTGCAAATAAGACTGTGTCACTCCCCTCCCTAAATCCTCAAGTGCTTCCCATTACAACAAGAATAACATTCAGACTCCTATAGGTACCACCCCCACTCAGGACACCTGGCACCCCACCCAGCCCCAAGCCCAGCATCCACCCATTCTCTCCTTCTCACCATCTTCCAGGCTTAGGGAACTTTTGCCTGGTCTCGAACTTGCCAATCTCATTCATCCAGCAACACCGTGTCACCTTCTGGATGGCTCCCTCCCTCCCTCACATTTTCACAAGGTTTCTCCTTGTGACCCCATATGCTTCAGGACATTAGCACTGGCCACCCCAGCTAAGGCTGCCTCATTCCCAGCCCAGTGGCCCTCCACCACATTCTCTTGTGTGAAAAAGAAACAACAGGTCCAAAATGGGATCACTTGTGGTAAGCCCCTTGTCGCCACACCAAGACTTAGCAGCTAGCCCCCTTGCAGTTTCAGCCTGTCCCAGGGATATAACCTTTAACCAGTCAACGTGGAATTGCCTGGTCAGCACTAGGGAGGTAATCTGCCCAATAGACGCTTTCTGTTCCCCTTGGGAGGACCAGCTTGACTATCGCAGTGCATCCTTCACTAACAGTTTCCTTTCGCCACCCCCTTCCTGCCTTTAAAAACCTTTCCTCTTCTACAGCTTGGGGGAGCCTCTTCCCATTTGCTAGATGGGCTGCTGACCAATTCATGAATTGTTCGATAAAGCCAATTAGATCTCCAAATTTACTCAGTTGAACTTGGTTAACACTTGGTTTCTCTTTCACATGGCACTTAACTTCCCCCGACATTGTGTAGTTTATTCACTGTTGGCAGGATTTTTGTCTGTCTTCCCCAGCTAGACTATCACCTCACCAAGGCAGGTGTCTTGTTCACTTCTATGAGAGACAGAATGGACAGTAGCCTGACCATATATCACAATAGAATTCTGAACCACAACCTGAAATAACCAACCCAGGAAGGCAGCCTGCTGGAAGCAGACAAGCAGGAAGTTCAATCAGTGTCTCAAGCAACCAGTTCAGGAAGGTGAACAAAACCCTGTAACAGCTGGCCTCAGATGATCGGGATCTGTTAATAACTGACATCTGGGTCTGACCAGGGAGGGCAGAAGTCTCCTGTAGCTGACTATGAATGTGTGTTGGAGGACAGGAAAACAATATAATTGCCTGTGGCTGGTTGCCTCATCTGGGGCCCGCAACATAGCCTCTAATTCCCACCCTGCACCTGGCCTTCCTGTCATTAATCCTAAGGGGAGTCATGTAACACAGGAGGGCTGGCAGATACAGGATGAAGGGGACCTGGGTGAGGAACAGGAGGCTAGAAATTGGGCCCTAGCTGACCTTGCTGGTAACCTCAGTTCTCTGATCCAGAAACTTAATTTCTGTCCCAGCCCTGAGTGCGAGGTGGGCATGGAGGGTAGTCAGTCAAGACAAGCCTGTGAACACCACCCCGCCCCCACCCTCACAAGGCCAATGTGGTAAGGGGCCAGCCCTTTCCTCTCTCTGGGCCTCCATCTATGAAGTGTAAGCTGTGATGCGGCTGTTAGCCCTGGTGGTTGCTAAGGTCTGCAGGTCCCACACCCCAGGATTCTGGCCCCTGGATGGGAGAGAATGGCCCACCTTGGGGGTCTGCAGTCCCCGAGGCAGCCCAGCCTCAGCCTCTGCCCCACTTCCATTTCCCACCTGTCCGTGCAGAGTCTGGGCAAAAGCAAGGGATGCAGAGGACTTGGGAGGCTCTGCGGGTGGGGAGGTCATGCACAACCCATGTGTCCAGACACTTCGGGGTTGACATCAAACTGCACTGGTTGCTTTATAGATGAGAACACAGAAGGGGGGGTAGCCTGATTCCAAAGCCTACACTCTGCACTCCACACAGAGAAGTGAGGGGTCTGTGCCAACAGGGTAAGATGGCCCAGTAGACCCCAATTGCTGGCTGTTAACTCTGGACAGATGCTTAACCTTCCAGCACAGGCCGCTGTGGAAATGCTCTGTGCAGTGTGGGACACCTAGGTCAGGTGGGGTTTTAGGCACTTCCTGAGGGCACCAGCAATCATCTAGGCCAGAGCCCCCTAAACTCCGATGTTCCTGCCCCGGGCCCCACCCTAGAACTTGTTCATCACAATTTTTACTTGTAAGTGAAACTTTTAGATGGAAACCTTGTGTCTCTATCATTAAATGAAAACTCAGTACCTCTTGCCATGAATTGAAGGCATTGTGCAAAACACTTAAGGAAAACAAAGCAAAGACTTTAACTTCTATTTAGATGCTAGCTCCTGTTTAAGATTTGCTGTCCCCATGTAAAAAGGGAAATGACAGTGTGTAGAAGATATCAAAGATTTAGGTGGGCAATTGCTTGCTTCTTGCTGATTTAAAGGAGAAGGAACGGAAAAGAGCCTTTCTCTCCAGGACACCCACCGTCACGGGTCTGGAAAACTTCCCTCTGCACCGCCCATGCCCTCCTCCCGTCCCCTGCTCGCCCACCCTCACGCACACCTCCCCGCTCCTCCACCCCGCCCCGAGCCCCTCCCCTCGGCTAAGGAGGGCGAGCTGCGTCCTGCCCCGGGCTGGGCCGCCGTCCGCCCCAGTGTAGGTTCCGAGGGGGCGGGCTGGCCGGGACGGCGTCAAGCCGCGAAGTCCTGGTTGGAGGCCGGGCGAGAACTCCAGCAGGTGCGGGACGGAGCAGCGGCGCGCCCGGAGCCCGGAGTCCGGCGCCCGGGGGAGCAGCCGCGGACCTGGAGCCCCGACCCGCCGCCGCCATGTACGACCTCGAGCGCGGCTGGAGCCTGTCCTTCTCCGGCTGCGGCTTCCTGAGCATCTACCATGTCGGGGTGACCAGCTGCCTCAGCGAGCGGGCCCCGCACCTCCTCCGCGACGCGCGTACGTTCTTCGGCTCCTCGTCCGGGGCGGTGCACGGCGTCTTCTTCCTCGCCGGGATTCCTGTGGGTACGTCCAGGGCCGCCACCCGGGCTCCGCGCGGAGACGGGACGCACGCGGGCAGGGGTGCAGGCGAGTCCGAGGACGCGGATGCTGCGGGAGGCATCCAGGGGCCCTCTTCCCGGTACATGCCGCCTCCTCTGCGTCCGTTGGCCCTGCACCTGGTGGCTCCAACCCCGGGCCTGGAGCAGGACGTGGGGACCCCAAGCTCATCCTCAGTCCAACCGCCCTCTGTCGCCAGGGTTTGTAGGAAGTTCCTCGCCCTGGGAGTGAGAGTCAGGTCATCCTGAGCCAGGGAGCGGGAACCGGGGTGGGATGTGGGCAGGGGAGGGCGCGTAAGGTGGAGCAGGTCCTTGCGGTCCGACCATCAGCTCGGGTGGCGCTGAGCGAGCTGAGCTGCCAAAGGGCTGGTTGCCCTGGGTCCGGCCACAAGAGGGGCTTTGGCCTGTGTCCTAGGGTGGGCGCTTTCTTCCCTCTGGGGACTAGACGTACTGGAGACACCCCCTCCTCTGGCGCGTTTGACCGCCGCCCCCTTACTTCGGGGCTGGATAGCCCTCAAGGAGAGGGCAGCTCTGGAGTTCTCAGCGCTGGTTTGAAGTCGATGGGGTGGCGGTGGCGAGGGCATGTTGTGTTTGTGTGGGTGGTGGGGTAGGAAATTTTTCTCTTGTCCTTTTCCAGTGTTTGAGACCCTTCCTGGGGGTTGGAGGGGACCCCTGACGCCCCCATCCCATCCTACCCCCCCAACACACACACATCTCCTCCACTCAGTGCCACTGGTAATGAGGTCCAGTGCATTTGAATCTTTTCCCAATTTAATATATGTCCTTGTGGGTGTCCATGAGAGGGTAGGACATGGGTCTTGTGCCCACTGGCCCAAACTATACTGCAGCATCCTCAGCCTGGCGCTCTGAGCCATGGGGCAGGGCCTGGGCAGGTGGCAGTGTGGGGCTGTTGCCACTCAGAGATTCCCAGATGCAGAGATAATGCACCTTATCAGCTCCCCCATGTATCTGGGATTCCTTAACAATTCGCTGTTTGCTCTCCCCGGGGACTACTGTGTTGGAGGCTGCCAGCAGGCCGTGACTGGCTGGCCACTTGGTGGCCAGGATCCTCCTGAAGTAGGTGCAGCCCTGCCATTGGATAGGATCTGTAAGCAGACACTGGGCTGACTGGGAGGTGGCATTAGGAGAGAGGCCCTGGTCGTCTTCTTCATCCAGGAGGTTGGGAGCAAAGGACACGAAATGGGATCTCAGAGAAAATCTAGACTGGCCACATGGCCAGTCTGTACACTCTGGGCTTTAGCAATGATAAAATCCAAGCTTTGTATCCCAAGGTGCCCTGCAGACACCCACATGGTTGAATGCTTAATTGGGACCAAAGTCAAAAGTACTGGCCCCAGCACCCTGAAATACACTGACTTTAATGTAGAGGGGGTTGCTAACTGGCAGAAGACAGGTGCAGCCTCGGGCTGTGCCCTGCAGGGACAGGGGGAATCTTGGGGACCACCATGTCCTTGGAAAGTGGTCTGGAGGTTTTGGCCAGAGCTGTTCCCCAGGTTCCAGGAGCCCCAGTTTTCTGCTTTTAACCTCCTGTCTCACTTGGAGGAACTTCAAGAGCATTTCCCAGGGGCTGCAACTTTGGCAGGGCTCCTGAGAGTGCTTCTAAGCCAAGGCTGGCTTGGCAGGAGAGACACCACAACCTGCCAGCTGTGTGCAATTTTGCCACTTCTGTCCCTGCTCGGGGGGCCAGATGTGCAGGAAGAGCTGAGCTGAAGTCACAGGCAGATCAGGGCAGGTTGGCTGGCATCTGTCTCTCTGCATCCCAGGATTTGTGACTGGGCAGGTCTCAAGCTGGGACCAGTGGTCCCGTGGGCCAGGGCAGGGCAGATCAGCCAGAGGCGGCCGGGCCAAAGAGTGAGGTCAGACGGAGCATGACGTTCCCTGTGCCAGATGGACAGTTTGGCAATTCTGGTGTCAGAGGTTTAAGGTTGAGTCTGTTTATTAGGCGCCTCCTCTGGGTCAAGCACTTTAAAATTGTAGTGTATCTAATCGTCTCTTTCTCCCAAGTTAAAAACACAGTCTGAAAGAGACAGCAAAGTGACTTACTGAGCCACCTAGCTAGTAAGAGGTAGAGGCAGCGTTCCCACTCAGGTCCCAGCCTGCTCTCCTCTGCTCTCCGTAGTGTTAGGGATGAGCTCCTGTCTTCTGGCTTTTTGGGTATGGAGGTGAGGAGAGAGCTCACTTGGGCCTCTGGAGGTTCATACCTGTGGCCAGACCCAGAGACCCAGACCTAGGCCAGACCTACACAGTCCAGTAGAAACATAGTGCAAGTCATGCATGTTACTGAACATTTCCTAATAGCCACACTGAAAGGAGTAAAAGACACAAGCTGCAATTAATTTTATTTCTTCTAAATGTTCAAAATATTGTCATAATCATATCTAATTAATATAAAACATTAAGATGCTTTTATCCTTTTTTCTTGTACAAAGCCTTTGAAATCCAGTGTGTCTTCTGCACATCTGTTTGGACTAGCCGCATTTCAAGGGCTCTCCAGCTGCATGTGGCTGCTGTGTTAGATATCTCAGGCCTAGGAAAAGGTTGGCAGCTTCCCTGTCATCTGGTTTCTGGTCGTGCCACAAGCATTCCCATCTGCAGGGTGGCACGTTGCTTTATCTCTTTGTCTCCCGGACCCACAGAGAAGGCTGTGCAGATCTTCATGGGCTTTGCGCAGAGCACCAGGAGCCGGAACATTGCCATTTTCCACCCGTGCATCAATGTGGGCAAGCAGCTCCGAGAAGACCTCCGCAGGCACCTCCCAGCCAACATCCACCAGCTCATCTCTGGCAAAATGTGCATCTCGCTCACCAGAGTGTCCGATGGGAAAAACGTGCTGGTGTCTGATTTTCAGTCCAAAGACGAAGTCGTGAACGTAAGCAGTTAGCTTATCTGGGTGTTGTCATGTAAGAAAGGCTGTTTCATTTTGGAAGCAACATGGATGCACAAGAACCTAGTCGCCCGTGATGTCAGTTTGTTTCTGCACTAGAGTGACATGACTGCCTGCATCCAGTGTTTGGCCCATAGTATCTGTAAACCCTGAATGTTCCCAGAGAGCTTCAGTTTCTAATAATGCCTTCCAGTTCTTTAAGGCTCATGACCGCCTCCTCCAGGGACCATGTCCCTGGTGTGTCCCTCTTCCCAACGATGTGTGTTCAATAATGAGGACATGCGAGGAAAGCCCCTCAAGGGTGGAAATGTATTATTTTTCCTCTGTCCCCAGGATCAAGCACCAAGATCATTTACAATAACAAAATAGCACTTAAAATTTAACTGATGCCTTTTATGAGAGTTACTGAGACTACATTTCACTTAACCCAGGTCTGTGCAAGATGCATATATAAGCATATATAGGCAGCATCTCAGTAGCCCATGTCATCCTGGGAGCTTTTTCCAGGGAGTCAGCACCTGTCATTTCCCCATGAGTCTGTCCTCTTCTTAGGGGGGTATTGTTTATTTTCCTCTGTTCTTGTCCCCACCACAACAAAGAATTGAAGGGCAGAGACACAGTAGTGAAGCAGAGTAAAAGTTTTATTTAAAGTTATGCACTTAAAGAGAGAAAAAGTGCAGGCAACCTCAGGGAGGAGAGGCGCCCCACAAGGTTTAAGTTGTATTTAAAGAGAGAAAGTGCACACTCGGAGAAAGGGGAGTGTGGGTTACCTCAGAGAAGAGGTGTGCTGAAAGGTTGGGGGTTCCCCCTTTTAAGGATTTTTCAGGCATGTGACAAAGGGCTAGGGGTGTGGACTTGCCAAGTGGTCCCAAGATGTTTATCTTTGATGAGAAACATTAAGTCTCTTCTGTTACCAGTTCTTTAGGTAATTCTGCAAAATTAACATGAGAAATGTACTGCTCTGATTCCTTCCCAGGATAGCAGCTTCACTCTGGGAACAGACCAATTAAGATCGCTTGCCCTGCCCCCAAGGTGGGCTGAGTTATTGTCTGTTTGCTAAAGAGTATGTTAAGAATCTTCTTAACTTCTTGGGTTTTAAAATGCAACCTTAGCTTTAAAATGGAATCTTTCCTGTTTTTATTATGTTGTTTATAGCTGGGCTTGTTTGCTAAATGCATCATGGCGCTCCATCAGGATGCAGATTACGTGATTAGGGACTGGAGGAGGTAAAAACAGCATATAGGATAAGTTAAAGTGTAAGCTGGGCCTTTTAGCAGGCTAAAGTAAATTTTTAAATGGCATGATCCAATTGGCACAGTGAAGACATGGGCTGTGCCTGGGGAATAGCTGGGCATTCCAAGTTACTCCTGGCCTTTGGAGCTTTAACTGATTAATCCATTAACTCTGTGAGTCTTTTCTGGCTCTCTAGTTCTATATGGTTAACTCTTTGAGTCCCTTTTAGTGAGTTTTACGGGCCTTATTCTTCCTCCACCCTGCTCCTATCTATTTCCCTGCCTAACACTCTCAATGAATCAGTGTAGGATCCTGATTAACGCTCTAACATCTAGCATCGTGCTGCTCAAAGTGTGGTCCCTTGGCCAGCAGCGGGATCACGGGGGTGGGGGGACGGGGACGGGGGTGGGATATGACTTGTTAGGATTGCAGACTCTCAGGTGCTTCCCACCCGCTGCGCCAGAACACCCCCCACCCCCCACCCCCCCCAGGGCGGGACATAGTCTGTTGCTCAACAGTTTTCCAGGTAATTCCCGTGAACATGAGCATTTGTGAGCCCTGATCTAGTCCCAGGAATCAGCGAGTCAACAATTCTTGGCCGTGACAGTGAGCAGTGTGACTCTTGGGGAGTGGAGACAGCAAGCTGAAGTGCACAGACAGTGTCAAAGAGCTTATACTAAAATCCAAGTGTGTCAGTTGATTCCATGGTTCATTCAACTAGTTTATTAAAACGCCTCCTCTGTGCAAAGAGCATGTTCTGGCTTGTCGCTCTGCTTATTCAGAGAAAGCTGACGAAGGTCCAGGGAATAAAGGGCAGGTTGTTCCGGCCTGTGGCTTCACCCACTTTTTGTCTTCACAGGCCTTGTTTTGTTCCTGCTTCCTCCCTTTCTACTGTGGCTTCATCCCTCCTTCCTTCAGAGGCGTGGTGAGTCTGCTTTGCAGCTGTGTTCTCACCACTCCTGCCTGCAGGACACTGGGTCGAGACTCCTGGGACTGTCCCCCAATGCAAAGCCTTGGCCCCGCAGCCTTTCAGACAGGAACTCCACACTGTCCCCCTTCCAGGCTTCCTGGGCAGCAAACCCACGTTCATGTAAATGTAATAATCTGGCTTATCTGTAAGGCAAGCTGGTTCTCTTACTCTTCACGATCCCCAAGATAGGTCCCCTAGTTAAAGTGAAAGATGCTTAAGAATTGGGTACTTGGTTAAGGTAGAGCTTTATTCTCAGGGACTGAGAGTTTCAGCCCCACCAGATCTAACTCTGCCCTTTCCAGCCCATGGCTTTGGGGAGAAGCTGCCAACAGGGCTGCAGTTTGGGTTCATTCAACAGATGTGTGTTTTGGCTGATTCCTGAGTCCTGCCTGGGGTGGAGAAACTGAAGGTCGGGTGTCTGTTCCACAGGCTCTGGCCGAGATGCTAGGCTCTGCCGGACCACTTCGCAGCCTCCTTCTAGGGCAAGGGTTCCCTACCTGAGATGATCGGTCCCCCCAACTCCGGGGCATCTGGCCATGTTTAGAGACAGTTTAGGTTGTCACAACTGGGGGAGGGCTGCTGGCATCTGGTATGCAGAGGCCAGGGGCACCACTCAACACCGGGCAGTGCCCAGGACAATCCTCTTAACAAAGAATTACCTGATGTCAGGGGTGCCAAGTTGTGAAACCCTATCTAGGGAGGCAAGACACGATGTCTCAATGTCTCAGGTCAAGTTGCATGTAGGCTCACTTATGCTCTAGAGCTACCCTGTGACAGACCCAGTGTCTCTGTTCACAGGTGAGAAAATTGAGGCCTAGAGCAATAAAGTGGCCACCCCTCACAGCCTCTGCCTGGCAGACAAACCTAGAATTGAATCCCTGCTGTAGCATATGTTAGCTGGGCCACTTTGGACACAGTTCTTAACCTCCCTGAGCCTAGCTTGCAAAATAAGAGTTAATAACAGTGAAATATCATAGCATTAGAGGGATTACATAATATAATGAAATGAAATGCTAAGCACAGAGCCTGGCACATGCAAGTATTCATTAAATGGAGGCTAGTTCATCATTATTGTTATTCTTGTTATCCTCTTTCCACTTCCCCCAGGCTGCCCCAGCTCTGGTGACCACATGCGTCCATGGAGTGTGGACGATGGATCCTGTGAAACATGCTGAACATTAGAACACCTAGTCCTTGTGTCCCCCAAGCGAACTCAGAGCATTACTATAGCAAACCTCAGAATGGAAGGGAAAAATCTAGATGACAGAGGAATAACTGGACTTAAGAATATCCCTGGAGTGAAGAATAGTCAACCTGCTTCCACCCTCCTTAGTGTTAATAACTAAAGATCCCTGACATTTCTGTGTCCACGTCAGGTTCTCATGCCTTCCTGCCACTGAGGTTTTTAATGCTTTCCTACATCTTCCATAGACATTGTGTGGTTGCCATCTTGAAAACCCTGCTGTGTACACATCTGATCATTTTTGGACTCAAGGCAAGGGTTGCTTAATGGCTAAGACATGCCTAAACATGCCTGATTCTTTTCTGGACATGTTTTAGGCCAAACATGTACCCTGTGATTTCCCCCTTTGGAAGGATTGGCTGGGGAAAGGCTTCCAGTCATAACAGTTGAAGGCCTTCCTCTGTGGGTGCTGACAGCTGGGCTGTATGGGTTTGGGAATCATTCTAGACTTTGGTTTGACAGGTGGAGACTATCTAGACTATACCAAAACCGGCCTGCCCTGGCCTGCAGTTTTTGAAGGATCTGGGTGCAGAAAAACTGACACTCATGGTAACTAATCCCTAATGCCACTTAGCTGTGGGATAAGAAGACATTTTCGGAGGGCCATCTAAGTCCAAGCTTCCCTGTCATTTAAGTCTCCAAAGCCCCTCAAAGTATTGGTTCTGATTTCCTAAGCAGAAAGGGGGTCTGGAATCGAAGCCATGACCTCTCCTTCAGGGCAGGATCTACACCACACTCTGTCGCTCCACAGTCCTCCTGGTATGTAGAACCCCTTTATAGAAATTACATGTGCACAGGTATGGGAGCCTGCCTGGGTTTAGGACTCGGCCAGTGCAACAGGGGCTGGACTCTAGCCTTTGTCTGCCTCTTTGCCAGGCCATTTTTATGCAGTGCACAAACTGTACAACGGTATATAGCAACTCTGAGTGCAGCGTAGAACCTCACCTGGCACAGAAATGCTCAGTCAGGGTTTGTTAAAAGATTTCAAAGCCCTCCCACTGTATCAGTTTGTGGCTCTGCCTGTGATCTGAAAAGAACATAAAACATTAGAGCCTCTGACTCTTTGTCCTCTTCTCTCTCCCTTAAAAGCGATACATAGATGGAGGAATTAGTGACAATATACCCTTCACCGATGCCAAGACAACCATCACCGTGTCCCCCTTCTGTGGGGAGTGTGATATCTGCCCTAAAGTCAAGTCCATGAACTTTCTTTACATGGACGTAAACAAGCTCAGTTTATACCTCTGCTCAGAGAATATCTACCTTCTGTACCAAGCCTTGTTTCCTCCGGATGTCAAGGTCAGTGGGGGGGCTGAGTGTTCTTCATTGCTCTGTGTGCCAGGGGGTCCACCACTTATTCTCTGCAGAAACAGACAGGAACCTGTCCCAGAACCTCAGTGCTGCCCCATTCAGATCCTTGGACTCCCTGGGAATATTAAACGGCACTCTGGCTCCAATCCCACTACCAGGGCTCTGGTTTAAGTAGTCGGAGTACAGCCTGGCCCGTGGGGTTTTTTTTCTAGTTACTCTTATGATTATGTGTAGCCATGAACCACACTGCTCTTGGTGGTTTCATATTTTGTTGTGTAGAAAGCCTTACCACCCTAACATGGAAGAGACTCTAGACTGCATACATGAACAGTTCTCTGGGGAGAGAAGGCTGTGTGTAGCCTGCAGGCAACCACCAGGCCAAGCTCCCGAGGGAGAGAAGGCTGGAAAACAGAATCAGTTTGTGTGTGCGGTGCATATGCAGACGAGTAGAGGAGGCAGCTGTCATTGTCCCAGTGACAACCAGCACAGTATTTGTTAGGGTAGAGGCTCATTCTGGGACCAACGGAGTCCAGAGAAACCGGCCCCTGTCATGGTGGGGTGCCAGCTAAGGCTCCCTGGAGAGGGTGTCATGTGAGCCGAGTCTTGCAGGAAAGCAAGATTGCTGTGTTGTGGGAGCACAGAGCCCTTAGTGTAGCCTCCTTGGGGCTGTGCTGGGCACACAGAAGCAGCTAAGAGCTTGAAGGACTCCAGTCTGTCTCTGCAGGCCAATGTTTAAAGGCACTCAGTGATGCCCCCTGCAGCTAACTTACTTTCTTCGTTGACAGGTGCTTGCAGAGCTGTACTTCCAAGGGTATTTAGATACGCTCAAGTTCTTGGAAAAGAATGGTACGTATGGATGGGGTCAGGAGCAAATGTGCCCACTGGACGCACTTTTTGTTAGCTCTCTAGGTAAACCAGAGACAGATGTTGGTTCCATCACTGGCGCTCAGCCCTGCATTCACTGTCTTGCTCAGTCTGCTCATTAGCCCAGGAGGGAGGAAATCTTTGTCCCCTTTAACAGATGGGGAACTGGAGGCTTGAAGAGGTAAGACAGGGGTCTCCACTCCACTCACTGAGCTAGAATTTGAACACAGGGTGTCACGGCTCCAGGGGGCTCTCCTTCCATAGTGTGGCCTGTTTGAACACGGAAGGCAACTCCATCGGTTTTTGTTTTCTCCTTGAACTATTGTTAATCTCCAGGTACAGAAGAGAGGATGTTAGACAGGGGCCCTGGGCCTAGGCCCCAGTGAAGCAGAGAATAGTGTCTCCTGCCAGGTGCGAGTCATGCCCTTCAGCCCAGCTGTCCTTTCTGAGGCTGGTGCCTGTCTTGGAGTCACCCTGGCCCATCTGCCCTGCAGGAGGTGGCTCTCGGAATATTAGAATGGAACCAGTTATTACATATGTTCGGAGCTATTTTTCTTTAATACTAAAAGTTGGTTAATGTGTTGATTCTCTGAATTAGTCTGGCCATGACCAAGGAGAGGGTGTGGTTAAAAGGACAAATAGGTATTTATGTACTCAGAAAATATTTATTGTGTACCTCCTGGGTGCCAAGCAATTGGCTATGTGCTAGGGACAGCATAGAGAACAGACAGATGTGGCCCCTGCTGGCCTGGAGCTCACTGTCGTGTGGTAGGATGGGCAGAAAAGTAAATAGGGGGTGACGGTGTGCTGGTGCCCCAACAGGAAGGCGCAGCATGCTGTGGGACATGCAGGAGGGTCTGCAAGGCATGACGCAGGGCTTCAGTAGCCTGTGGCTCCACACCAGAGAGGGCCTGGGGACCCGAGGGGGAAGGCAGTCTGTGGGAGGATAGGAGGGCCTGTGATACGGGTGGGGGGGGCAGGGGACACCGAGGCATGGTAATAAATGAAGAGTGGAGAGCAAGGCTGGGCCTTGTGGTTGTGGACAAGGGTTTACATCCCGCAGTAATAGGGAGCCAGTGAGGCTTGCTGGAACAGGAGTGAGGGGGTCTGAGAGGAACTCTGGAAGGTCCCCCGGCTGCAGTGTGGAGAGGCTAAGACAGCATCCAGGAAGCCAGGGCACCACCCAGACTTGGCCAGGGTCAGGCAGCAAGGGCGGTGGATGGGGCCCCAGGGAACAGGACTTGGAGATGACCAACCGGAGATTCGGGAAGAGGATGTCGCCAGGGTGAAGTCCTGGCTTTAGCGGTTGGGGCTGAGTGGGGTGGGCACCCTGCACCCTGGTTGAGGGGCAGACTCAGGTTACTAGTGACTCTACTAAGTCAGTGACTTTGGACACGCCACCTCCCCTCCTCGGGCCACCTGTGTCCACATCAGTACCCAGGGGAGTTCAGATTAAATGATATGTGATTCTGACGAACTCTGGAGACTGGTGTGTGGCTGAGTGTTTGTAGCAGCAGCGCTGGTCTTTTGAACCTGTGGCTGGGAGCAGGAGGTGAGCCAGGGGCAGATGTGGGCATTGGAACCTGCCTGACCCCCGCAGCCCCCGTGGGCTGCTTCCAGGAGCATGGAACCACCCACTGCTGTCAGCTGCGAGCTGACGCCCCGGGCAGTGCCTGCACCAACGCATAGCGCTTCTTGCCAGGCTGTGTGAGGGAACAGTGCCAGTTTTCACATCGGACCTGGGTTCAAATTCTGCCCTTCCACATACTGGCTGTGTGGCTTTGGATGTATCTCTCAACCTCTCTGTGCTATTTCTCATCAAAAAGTGGAGACAATAATCCAGGTGCAGCTGAATGGTGGTCACAGGCCTGACTAGGACGCCCCGAACCCAGGGCCTGGTGTGCAGGCTTAACCAGTGGCACAGCTGTTAGAAATTCATGGTCATGCTCCTCGATCAACCTCATGAGTCCACACAGCCAGTGAGGGACGGAGGCAGGAGCTGACTCACATCCACCCGGCTTCCAAGCCCCACGTGTCTTTCCCTCTCTCACGGCCCCTGAGCCCACCTCACCCTGCCTTGTACTTGCGGATGACAGGCCTGCGGCTTACCCACTGGCTGCTTGCCGCCCCTGTCGCTCTGGGCGTGGGCAGGTGCGCCGTGACCGCTGCTGCCCAGGTCCACCTGATGGTTGGTTCCCGTCCCCACAGGTATCTGCAGTGGGCCCCGTCCGTGCCTGAATACAGCCTCAGAGGGTATGCCGCCCTGGGAAGACAGCAGTGCGGAGTCTTCCCAGGGAGGGGCTGCCCGGGACACACGGCCTGGGGCAGGCGAGCTGCTGCCGGACCACCTGCGTCGCAGCATCTTGTCCGCCGAGAGCATCTCGGAGGCCCTGGTGCCCAAGCTCAGGATAGGTGCTGACCGGCCCCCAGGGGTGGGACGGCGGAGGGTGTTGTTTTCTGGGACTGAGAGGGCTACTTTCCCATGTGTTATGGAGGAAGGCAGTGCCGCCACGTGGGAAGAGGTGAGGCGGAGCCTCCCCCCACGCAGGCACCCTGCTCAGTCTCCCTTCCCGTGGCGACGTGGCCAGAGGAAAACAAACTCTAGCTGAGCCCATTTTGAGTCAACCAGACACCCTGGGCTCCTGGGCTCTAGTCACAGTGGACCTCAGGGGTGCTAGGGGTTGGGTTAGGGGTGGCCCATTCTCTCCCTGCCCACCCATCTCAGAGCCTTCTTCCTGAGGAGCCTCTCCTGACTTCTCCCTCCCGCCCAAGCGCACAGTTCGAACCTTCATTGAACGTTGGTATATTTTATCATGTCACTATTAGATGGACAGAGGGGTGCCCAAGCTAGCTTCCGGTCGTGTGTTTGGATCAGTTCATGGAACGGTACCCCACTCCTTGCCAAGGCACTAAAGCCCTAGAAACCACACTAACCAGCAGCTGCCCAGGTTCACATGATTTGAGGCATCCTTAGGTCATTATGGAGCGGACCTAGTGGGCTAGGGCTTCCGGGTAGAAGGGGACGGTCTCCAGCGGGAGGAGCAAGGGAAAATTCAAAGGTGGGTCTTGGAAAAGTTTGTGTACACCTCCAAAAATAGTGGTCCGTTTAAAAGTGAGCAATTAATTGGGAACCCAGTGTCCTGTAGGCCATCCCAGGATCCATCTCATTTGTGAATGCTTCTGATCTTTTGGATGTTGGGATTTGTGTATTTCATGGAAATTCCAGCCATCCCCTGGGTAAGGTGGCTAGTGTTTCCCCCTGGTGGGAGGTAAACCCCTTGCCGTATTTTTCAGTACTGAATGCAGCAACGAAAAACCAAAGTGGGTACATGAGCAAGATGTGCAACTTCTTACCAGTCAAGGTGATGTCCTACATGCTGCTGCCCTGTACGTTGCCCGTGGAGGCAGCCATTGCGATGGTCCAGAGGTGAGCATTTCATGCGGCTTTGTGCCTTCCTTTCCGGGCTGGGTGAGAATGAGGCGAGAGGTTCCAGGCAGGGACCCCTAGCCTGGGGCCTGGCTTCCTGTACAGGGGTGGGGGTGGGGTGACCTTGCTGTCTACATGAACAGTCCAGAAAGCAGCCCCACAGCGAGCCCCGGCCCAGCCCTCCTGCTCTGTGCTCTCATTCTGGGGTTTTCCTCCTGCTATGTTGGGAGGGACAGGAGGCAAACACGTGTGCCTGCTGGAATGCTGCGTAGTTGTTTACCTCAGCTTTCTTCCGATTTACTTTCTTTTCAGTGAGTTGGCATGTCCAGCAGTCCATCTTTTGAAGGCCAAACTGTCCTTCAGAATTCAACCCAGTTCTCCTGCCCTTGGTGAACCTTCCTGTTACCTCCCCACCCTCCTGAATTAGCCCTGAGTGGAGGTCTGTTCAGGCATTTATTAAAGCCTGAGATGGGGGTCCTTTTAGTGTTGGGGAGTTGGGAGTCTGCAGAGGTCAGTGGTCAGGCCTCCTTGGCAGCTACCTTCACTGGGCGGGAGGCCAAACACAGCAGGGCTGATGGGGAGGGAAGGTGTCTCATCCACAAGGCACTCTGTCAGCAGCTTCTTGCCCCGGACACTAGGATCCTGGAAGCCAAGACCTTCAATTTTATTTCTGTGTGAATCCCTTGAGCTTTCCTGAATCAAAAGTGGCCTAACTTTGCTTTACAGCTTTTAGGTGGGCTTGTTGATCTTTGGCAGAACATCCCAAATCCACCTGGGAATTCATTTGGTTGGGATTAGCAGTGACCCAGCAGTTCGACTGGCCAAAGGGTGTGACTGTGAAATGTCTGCCTGGTGTCTAGTTCTTGTTGCACTCCTTTTGTTCTGGCTGCCTTCATGCCACTATGATGTGTGTGTGTGTCTTGTTTTTTTCTGCAGCCTGGTGATGTGGCTTCCAGACGCTCCTGATGACATCCGGTCGCTGCAGAGGATGACCTCCCACATCTGTTCTCGATTGATGATGCGTCTGTTCCACTCCAGGTAAGTGAATAGGCTGTGGGTGTGCGGGTTCACAGGCACCCCCTTCATGTGACCAGGCCTTATGCACCATCCTAGAAACATCACTGAGCCCCCAGTAATGGCAAGGAGCTTATCCTTTATTGTGGGGGGCCCTGTCTTGTGGGAGATAGCTGAGTAAGCCAGAGATATGACCACCTGTTGCTGAAAGCTGACCGGACAGGTGCCGTGGAGCCCCGGGGGTGGGGGTATGGGGAGGTGTGTGCACTGGAGCCCAATATGGACGGCAGCTGAGGAGAGGGCTGACTGCTAAAGCAGGGGAGGAGCGGAGGGGACAGGGGCAGGTCGGGTGTGTCAGCCCCGCTTTGCCGGGCAGCACAGGGCCAGGTGGGGCTCCTCAGTGTGCACCTGTTAATGCAGATTCCCAGTTGACCTCAGACTTGCTGAATCACATGCATGGGATTCCCCAGGGGTGGAGGCCCGCAAGCCACATCGTTAACGGTTAACGTTGTGCTCTAGTGCCACTACTGTCTGAATCCCCAGAACTGATTCAGGCCACGAGAAACCTCATTCCCGTTACGGGATTAGGTGTTATCCTGAATTCCTGAAAATGAAGCCCTTGGCTTTCAGCCTGTTGAGCGGGGTGACCCTTCCCTCTTCACTGGGCTTCTGTGAGGCTTTGGGGAGCCCCAGCACAGCACTGGGCACGTGTGGGCACTAAGGAGGCCGATCTCTTACTGCTGTCGGCAGACATGAAGGGCTTAAAGTAGGGGTGCTGCAGAGTCCGGTTTGCTCTGGGAAATGACCACAGGGGCCGTGTGGAGGAGGCTGCATCGGGCCAGAGCGGCAGCAGGCTCACCTGCACCGAGGGGCAGGGGGAAGCTGCGGCCTTAGGCTGGGCCACCCTGCAGCGCCTACAGTGTGCTCAGTGTTGGCTGGCAGTGTACGTCCATCCTTGCCGTGGCCGAAGACCTCAGAGCAGTGAGACACTGGCTGAATTAGCATTCTTCATTTGTTTCAGATCCCAAATGCCAGCGAGCAGCCAGTAGCCTTCCCCGCACCAACCAGAACACAGCGGAACCATGGACCAGGGTGCCCACCCTGTGGACTGTGCAGGAGAGGCCGAGGCTGAGGCCCCCCAGCAGATCCATCCTCCAGGCCAGCGTGGTTTTCTTGGGCAGCAGAGTGCTGGGATCAGGAGAGGCTCTGCCTTCCCGCTTTGCCACTGAAGAGGAGTTTCTGAGTCTTTTAAGGAGGCAAGTTGAGGGCATTCTTTCAGACATCCTAGACCTTTCTGGTCTTTCCATCCACCTCTGCACTGCCATTTAATGCCCCAGTGCCTGTGACATCCGGAATCCAGCCTCTTGCTTAATTTGTAGTTTGCTGAAATCAAAGGCAATTTATTTGTTTTTATGAAAAGCTGGAAGCTACTTTCGGTATACATGGTAATCCAGAGCTTAAGGATATCTAATGTTTAAGCACCCAAGCCAGTGAGCTCCGTTGGTTGGGAAACGGCACCAGGAAGCCACGCATGGGGATCCACCTCTACTCAGCCCCGCAGCCCTCTCTGCTGCCCCGGCGCGAGGCCTTTGAGTGGCCGCCCTTTGTGGTTGGGAGGAAGAGAGGAATATGGTCCCATCTCCCCACAGGGGAGTCAGTGGGGCAGGGTGGGGTGCCATCCTTTTCCAAGGACAGCATTGCCAGCCAGGGGTGTTAAAATGTTGTGACTTACTCATATTTTGGAACACTTTTTGGACCTAAACATTTAATAGTTTTGTATAAAATGCAAGGGAATCTTATGATCTGCTGAATATGTATTATGTGACTCAGTGAGATGTTAACAGAATAAGTCTTTAAACAATCCAGTGTGTCACAGGGTCACCCCAGCCCCCAAACACAGCAAAACAGCTTCTGGTCTGCACTCCTCTGTTCTCTGCCTCCCCCCGCCCCCATCGGCTGTACCCCCATGGCCATACTGAATGGAGACAAGCAAGACAGGGATCTACCTTTCCCAGATGTGGGCATTTGGCAGGCAATGTGGTTGGACTCAAGGTGAAATGCATGTTTGTTTTTCTTATACATTCAGTTCTAGTGTCACAAAAAGAAAAGAAACAGTAACAAGCTCAAACTCCTAAATGTTGCCACAGAAACCTGCAACTCTCACCTGCATTGTTTAAGTTTCCCGAAGAACCAGAAAGTCAGACTGAGCACTTTCTCGTAAAGATGTGTCCTTGGAGAGAACTGTGGTTCTGGGGCAAACACTTGTCTTGCCAATGGGTTTCAGCCCCCGGCAAGTTCACTATGGATTCAGTGTGACCAAAGAAATGACAGTAGAATGTTCTTGGGGTGAAAGGGTTTATTACCCGGCTTGTTCTCCCAGTGGTAGGTCGAGCACTAGTGTCTCTGCCTCTGCCCAGAGCACTGGGCTGAGCTCTCTAGGTAGTGCAATGATAGCTTATTGCCTAAAGGTGTGGAAGTGGTAGCCTAGCTACAGGCCAGTTACATCCAGGTGGTTTAAGTTCAGTGCGGATCCTGGCCATAGGAACCCCAGCTTCCCCCCACGCTGCAGGAGCCCATTCCCTTGGGCTGCAGTGAGATTGTGAACCTCCAGAAGACAGGGACTTGTGAACCTAGGAGGTGACGGCCCAGCACACACGACCCACACCCGGGCTCCCTGCTGTGTCCACAGCTCCCTGTGAGCGAGCAGCAAGGCTCCTGCCCTGGTAGTTTTCTCTCCCTCAGTGAGGCGGGGCAGGGGAGTGGTGGGCTCTCCTGGCCCCCCAGGCCCCGGAACAAGGCACTGTCCTCTTGCTGAGCTGGCCTGTGGGTGGGGGAGGCTGCCCCTGACACCACCTGGACCCCTGGGAACACACCCTCACACCTTCCCCCGAGCCCACTCTCAGGTTCCTCTGCCAGCTGCCTTCTGTCAGAACCACAGCGTTGGTCATTAGCAGATAGAGCTACACTTTAGCCATATTTTACAATAACCAATATAGTTCTGTATAGACTGTATAAACACTAGTTCTGTGATTGTTATAAGAAATATGTTAAACAGCTGTTAGGATCACTTGGGACTTATTTTCATACTACTTTTCTGAAATTGTTCAACCTTCTCACAATGTGCTTATTGTTTTATAATTTTTAAAATTGTAATAAAAAAATGTGCACCAAGACAAGGAAGTGTGATACTCTTAGAAATGGCAGGGGCTCCTCTCCCGACCTGTGCCTTAGATGCTGCCTCCCTGCCCCTCACCAGCCCAGCACTGCTGGGGGTTCTTATCAGCGTGTGAAAACATGCTTGATTCCTCTCACCTTATCAAATCACCCCTCCCTCCTCTTCAGGGTACTTAGGCTTCGGGATACTCCACTCTCAGGAATCATCTGTGGGTGGCTATTTAATGCCAGGGAGCAACAGTCTTTATTTGACAAATAGAGCAAAACTTGGTGCACAGCATGAGCCCAGTCTGGTTAAAATACCAAATGTGTTGGGGGGGGGGGGTGTATGTGCAGAAAACAAGGAGAATGTATACCAAAACATTGCTAGTGGTTATCATTATCCATCATTATATTTTATTTGTTGTGCTTACATGATTTTCACATTTCTCTTGTGAACATGTGTTACTTTTGTCAGAAAATAATTCATAATGTGATTCTGAAATGCTTTCCGTCCTCTCTACATCCTTTCCAAGGAGTCACATGTTTCAGTGGCCTCCATATGCTCTGTCCTGGATGCTGTGGACCAGGCCCTCCTCCTAGAATCCCTCTCCTTCCTCTGGGATGCCAGACAAGGGTGTGGCTCCTCTGCCATCCTGAACGCTGGACTCTTCCCCAAGGTGCAATGTGCCTGCTCTACTGAGCGTTCACAGCAGCTCCCAGGGAGGCCTCACTCACTCCAAGGACCCCCCAGTCTCTGGCTCAGCTGAGGATCGCCCCCCACCCGAGCCGGCTCCCCCTGGCCACCCCTCAGCAGCCCTCCAGCACAACTCCTCCAGGGCTCCTCAGCCCCCCAATCAGCTGCCCTGTATCCAAGCCCAGAACTAGGGGCTCATGGAGCCCCACTCCCTCTCCAGCTGGTCCCAATCCTGCCGCGCCTCCACCTCTACCTAAGGTCTCTTACATCTGGCCTCTTGTCCCCAGCTGCCGCCCCCGCCCCGGGCCACTGTAACAATCTCCCAGTGTGGTAGGAAGCCCTCATTAGGCCTAGACCTTATCAAGTCACCCCCTCAGCCCAGGCACCCAGGAACTGCCCTCACGTCCTCTGCAGGATAAGCCCTCCTCAACATTCCTCCCCAAGTGCCCCCAGCGTCTCGGAGCCTGGTCCCCTAGTCACCCCACTGCACCTCGCAGAATGCCCTCCCCTTCACTACTCAGACTCTGGGAACAGGTTCTCACTTCCTGGGAAAGGGACAAAGAAACAAGGCTGGTGACCCCGGGGAGGGTATGCCACAAAGTGTTCCAAACTAAAGAGATGGGTGACCTCTGAGCATCTGGGGGAAGTCCAGCATCAAGTGTTCAAAACCTCTGTGACTTGGGGTTTGATTTTCTTAGGGGAACCAGTGCAGTCACTACTGCCCTGCATTTCTTCTTCTGAGGGAACAAGACCAGCCAAGTTTTCTAAAATGCTGGCACGCTTACAGATGTCATCAGGTGAGTTGATCAGTTAGGACAGGCTGGGTTATGTTTAACAAAGACTCCAAAAAGGTTTACTTCTCTCTCCCACTACATACCCATCAGACTTGGCCGGTCCTACCTGAAACTATCCCACTACCTGGAGGGTCACTGATCACCCGGAGTGGGGACGGGGGATATGGCGCTCAAGGTTTTCATCCAGAGGTGACACCTGTCCTTCTATTCAACCAAGTCACATGGATGGAGACAGGGAAATACAATCCTACCTTCTGCCCAAAAGACAAGCAGAAGTACTGGTCAACAGCACCACTGAAGGCCACAGAAACCAAACCGTCAAAGTCTCTATGACCCTCAAAGTTCAGAAAATGCTGGGTTAAAGAAAGGGAAGCAGGTATATATGCCACAACTTCTCAAAGCCTTTGATATGTTAATGTTCATTGTGACTGTCAGAGATGACGTCTGAGAGTAAAGCTGTGACTTTGTGTTTCTTCCAGGTGTGCCCTCTTGTCGCCCTGGCCCAGTGCCTTGAGCACAATAGGCTCTCTAGTTGGCTCTGGACTCTTGTTGCAATCTGCAGGTCAACCTCATGGCTTATCTTCCATTAGAGGCTTACTCAAGAGAAGGAGGGAGAAAATGCAGGCAGATCTAGTTTATCTGCTGGGTACAGTGTGCCAGGCCCCGTGCTTTATCTCATTAAATCCTCAGTATACCATTATGCCTTAGGAACTGTTACCAACCCCATTATACAGTTGAGGAAACAGGCTCAAGGAATTGGCAGGAGTTTCAAATCTTGTGTGACTTGTGCTCAAAACCTGCTCAGTCTCCTAGATTATTTTTGGAAATTTCTATCAAAGTTTTCATACCTAAAATAGACTTTGAGTCTGAGCCGGCGATCAGAGAGACCTGAAAAAGCCTTTGTTGGCCAGGGACAGGTTTCCTGGGTGTCAGGAACTGGGAAGACAGATGCATAGGTCAACCCGCAAGGTAAAGGAAGGATGGGGCCCTGGCAGGCGCTGACTTTGGCCTCTTTCTGGACAAGAAGGGGAACGTGGACTTTGAATATTCACCCCAGGGGTGCTGGAGGCTTAGGGTGCTATTTAAATGGAAAAGGGTGTCAGGATCTTGGGTGGAGGGAGAGAGAAGAAAAGAATATGAAATACTTTATTTTCAGGAAATAGTGGAAATACTGACAAATCCCTCTTCTTTCTCGTTTTGTTTCTCTCATGGCATTTACCACAACATGTAACTATTATGTCCTGTTTTTTGAGGGTGGAACTGTTTCCTCCACCAAAATTAAGCCCCATGGACAGCCGTCTTGTTCTCAGAATGGCTCCCATCCGACCATGCTCACTAGTGACGACCCTCACTAATATTAACTAGTTGCAGCTGAATGCATCAAGGGTCGTGGGCATGTACCCACTGCTCACGGAGAGTCCTGCACAGTGCCAGGGGTTTTTACATCCCGTCTCTCATGCATGAGCCCTTTAAATCCAACCCTGTGAAGTAGACATGACCATCACCTTCACTTAGCCGTGACGAGACTGAGCCCTTGGAGGTTTCAGTGACTCGAAGGGTCCGTGAGGTCAGCAGAAGGGAGCAGAGCTCCAACCCAGGCTTGTGCAGCTCCAGGCGCTGGGCGGGGCCCACCTCTGCAGCCGGGCGTGGCAAGCCTCGGCCCGGAGCGTGGGGACAAGCGCAGAAACCGACCGGTCCGCGGTGCCACGAGGGGTAAGGGCGAGACCTGGGTGAAGCCCCGGCGCACCCTCCAATTGGCGGCAGCCGGCTCCCAGAGAACCCTCCCGCAGACCCACGTTCACAGGCCTACCGAGTCGGCTCTGTCATCGGACGCTCTGCGCGCGCGCCGTCTCCAAGCCGCAGGGCTTCCTGGGGTTCCTGTGAACATCCGGGTCACCAGCTCTTAAGGACCAATGAGCGGAGGCACTGTGTGCCAGAGGGCGGGGATAAGGCGGGGCATTATGGCCGCCCCCTGTCCGCCGCGTCCGGGGGCCTGTGGGTGGTGCACGGACCGGCAGCTCTGCTACCGCGGACCCGACCTCTGGCCTTACCAGCCGAGCCTTTATCGTGTCCCGGCACCTCTGCGAGGCGGAGGCCGGAGAGGGAACCATGGGGACAGTGCATGCAAGGGTAAGAGGCCCAGCGACTCGCGCGCTGCGTGACCTCCGGGCTGGCGCCGCGGGGAGACGCTCTCGTGGCTGCGCCCGGGGTTCCCTTGGGTGAGGGCGTCCCGGGGGCGGCAGGACGGAAGGCTGGGTGGGACTTACCCAAGGTCACTCAGCGAGGCAGTGGCCCGGAAGGTAGCGGACTTCCGGTGGTGTCCTGCGGCGGAGCGGTGTGTTTCTCTCCATTACTTCTCCATCTTCAGCCGTTTCGAGCGTCTTGTCTCCTGACAGTCGCCTTCTTCAGTCTCAAGCGCTCAGCGCTGCTGGAGTCCAGATAGACTCCTGGAGCACGAAGTATCCTTTGGAGTCTTCTCGCCCAGACCCAGCTAGGAGCCCCCTTTCTCCTGACTAACGTGCAGAGACCTCTCTATCTTTAGTGTTTTCTTTTGAAGTGGAGGAGTAATCGTATTTGCTCATTATAATCTGTTGCGAGAGTTAGAGACGCAAATGCATAATGCAGTACTTAAACAGGGGTGTTCAGTGCCTATTAAGAGCTTGCCAGACTGCTCTCCTCTATTGTAATCTTAATCGAGGGCCAGAAGAAATCTTTGTCCAAGGTCACACTGTTAGACCCTCACAATGTTCCAAATCTCTGACCTTCCGAGTCCCAGCCCCTTTAGCATTACTTTTGTGCTACTACATGGATTGTTAACACTAACCCTGCTCAGAAGTTTTGTTTCCCCGTTAGCTTCTTGAAGAAGCAAGCACAGACTTTCCAGCCTGGCATGCAGAACTGGACTTAACCCCCCTTCTCAGATCTTCCATGCAAATGAAACGCCGTTGCTGTTCAGGTACACTCTGTGGGCCGTACTGTCGCACACAGCTCTCTCGTCCATGAGCCGCCCTGACAGCCCACCATTAGCTGTCAGAATATTTCCATCTTTCAGAACTCAGTTCGTGTCACTTCCTGCATAAACTTCCTCTTTATCTCCTCTTGACATTTTTCCTCTAGTGCCCTGTTTTAGCTGTGTGCATTTTTATCTTGTTTTTTTTTTTATTCTAAATTTCTAGATGTCACAACAGGAACGGCATCATACTTGGCTTGCATCCCTTGTAGCATCTTGAACAAACTAGGCATTTGTTTATTCAAGTTACAGTCACGAAAGGTCTCCTGTGTGCTTGGCACTGTTGCAGGTGCTAGGGATACAGAAAGAAAAGGAATCTGCTTTTTTTGAGCTCCTTTGATGCCGAAATTGCTGCTCCTTTGATTAATGTACTGACAGAAAATGTTGTCAGTTCTTTAATTTGACCTTTACATTCCACTAGCCAGTATTATTTGAGTTTTTTGGTCAGGACTCACAGTAAGAAAATATTTTACATTTGGTACCTAGTACTTTCATGCGTATGTGAAACAAGTTTTGTGAAACAATATTTACCATTCAAATCTGATATGCTTTCTGGTACTTCTACCTCACTCTAGTCTACATCGCTTTAAAGATGTTCTTCATAACTTATTAAATTTACTTCATGTCCTGTTCCTTCAGTTAGCACTGCCTGGCACAGAACCTGGCGCCTGGTGTTCAGTAAAACTTGTTGGCTGACTGGTAGACTGATGTAATTAAAGGTTAAAAACTAGATCCGAGGATTTCTTTTAATTCCTTTCACCAAATACTTATTCCATGCCTGCTTTTCCAGACACTGGAAGGTAAATTATATGAGGGTGAAGATCTTGTAAGTGCTTTTCACACAGTAGATTATTATTTAGTGAATGAATGAACCAATATTAGTAGACAGCTTACTTTAGGACATCAACGTTTGATGTAACTGTGAAATCTTCAAGACATCATCTCCTGAGTCTGAATTTGATATTACAGATAACTCTGGCAGATCTTTGGTGGACCGTGTTTTATGTTTTGAAATTTAAGGAGGCATAATGGAATTTTTTTTTTAATATAATTTATTTTATTATCATTAATTTACAATTACATGTGCAATATTACGATTATTAAACTACCCCTTCATCAGGTCCCCCCCACCAACCCCATTACAGTCACTGTCCATCAGCGTAGTGAGATGCTATAGAATCACTACTTGTCTTCTCTGAGTTGTACTGCCCTCCCCGTGCCCCCCCAACATTACATCTGCTAATCGTAATGCCCCTTTTTCCCTCTTATCCCTCCCTTCCCGCCCATTTTCCCCAGTCCCTTTCCCTTTGGTAACTATTAGTCCGTTCTTGGGTTCTGTGAGTCTGCTGCTGTTTTGTTCCTTCAGTTTTTTTCTTTGTTCTTATACTCCACATATGAGTGAAATCATTTGATACTTGTCTTTTTCGGCTTGGCTTATTTCACTGAGCATAATACCCTCTAGCTCCATCCATGTTGTTGCAAATGGTAGGATTTGTTTTCTTCTTATGGCTGATAATATTCCATTGTGTATATGTACCACATCATCTTTATCCATTCATCTACTGATGGACACTTAGGTTGCTTCCATTTCTTGGCTATTGTAAATAGTGCTGCAATAAACATAGGGTGCATCTGTCCTTTTCAAATTGGGCTGCTGCATTCTTAGGGTAAATTCCTAGGAGTGGAATTCCTGGGTCAAATGGTATTTCTATTTTGAGTTTTTTGAGGAACCTCCATACTGCTTTCCACAATGGTTGAACTAATTTGCAGTCCCACCAGCAGTGTAGGAGGGTTCCCTTTTCTCCACATCCTCGCCAACATTTGTTGTTGTTTGTGTTTTGATGTTGGCCATCCTCACTGGTGTGAGGTGATATCTCATTGTGGTTTTAATCTGCATTTCTGATGATTAGCGATGTGGAGCATCTTTTCATGTGCCTGTTGGCCATCTGAATTTCTTCTTTAGAGAAGTGTCTATTCATGTCCTCTGCCCATTTCTTAATTGGATTATTTGCTTTCTGTTTGTTAAGGTGCATGAGTTCTTTATATATTTTGGATGTCAACCCTTTATCAGATACGTTTTTTATGAATATATTCTCCCATACTGTAGGATGTCTTTTTGTTCTACTGATGGTGTCCTTTGCTGTACAGAAGCTTTTCAGCTTCATATAGTCCCACTTGTTCATTTTTGCTTTTGTTTCCCTTGCCCGGGAGATATGTTCATGAAGAAGTTGCTCATGTTTATGTCCAGGAGATTTTTGCCTATGTTTTTTTCTAAGAGTTTAATGGTTTCATGACTTACATTCAAGTCTTTGATCCACCTTGAGTTTACCTTTGTGTATGGGGCTAGACAGTAGTCCAGTTTCATTCTCTTACATGTAGCTGTCCAGTTTTTCCAACACCAGCTGCTGAAGAGGCTGTCATCTCCCATTGTATATCCAAGGCACTTTTATCAAATATTAATTGACTGTATATGTTTGGGTTAATGTTTGGATTTTCTATTCTGTTCCACTGGTCTGTGGGTCTGTTTTTTGTGCCAATACCATATTGTCTTGATTACTGTGGCTTTGTAGTAGAGCTTGAAGTCAGGGAGTGTAGTTCCCCCTGTTTTATTCCTCCTTCTCAGGATTGATTTGGCTATTCGGGGTCTTTTGTGGTTCCATATGAATTTTAGAATTATTTGTTCCAGTTCATTGAAGAAAGCTGTTGGTAGTTTGATAGGGATTGCATTGAATCTGTAGATTGCTTTAGGTAGTATAGCCATTTTGACAATATTTATTCTTCCTAGCCAAGAGCATGGGATGCATTTCATTTGTTAGTGTCCTCTTTAATTTCTCTTAGGAGTGTCTTGTAGTTTTCAGAGTACAGGTCTTTCACTTCCTTCGTTAGGTTTATTCCTAGGTATTTTATTCTTTTTGATGCAATTGTGAATGGAATTGCTTTTCTGATTTCTCTTTCTGTTAGTTCATCGTTAGTGTATAGGAAAGCAACAGATATCTGTGTGTTAATTTTGTATCCTGCAAATTTTCTGAATTCAGATATTAGTTTTAGTAGTTTTGGAATGGAATCTTTAGGGTTTTTTATGTACAGTATCATGTCATCTGCAAATAGTGACAATTTGACTTCTTCTTTACCAATCTGGATGCCTTGTATGTCTTTGTTTTGTCTGATTGCCATGGCTAGGACCTCCAGTACTATGTTAAATAACAGTGGAGAGAGTGGGCATCCCTGTCTTGTTCCCGATCTTAGATGAAAGCTTTCAGCTTCTCGCCATTAAGTATGATGTTAGCTGTGGGTTTGTCATATATGGCCTTTATGATGTTGAGGTACTTGCCGTCTATACCCATTTTGTTGAGAGTTTTAATCATGAATGGATGCTGAATTTTGTCAAATGCTTTTTCAGCATCTATGGAGATGATCATGTGGTTTTTGTTCTTCTTTTGTTGATGTGGTGGATGATGTTGATGGATTTTCGAATGTTGTACCATCCTTGCATCCCTGGGATGAATCCCACTTGATCATGGTGTATGATCCTCTTGATGTATTTTTGAATTCGATTTGCTAATATTTTGTTGAGTATTTTGCATCTACGTTCATCAGGGATATTGGTCTGTAATTTTCTTTTTTGGTGAGGTCTTTGCCCGGTTTTGGTATTAGAGTGATGCTGGCTTCATAGAATGAGTTTGGAAGTATTCCCTCCTCTTCTATTTTTTGGAAAACTTTAAGGAGAATGGGTGTTATTTCTTCTCTATATGTCTGGTAGAATTCAGAGGTGAATCCATCAGGCCCAGGGGTTTTGTTCTTGGGTAGTTTTTTGATTACCAATTCGATTTCGTCACTGGTGATTGGTCTGTTTAGTTTTTCTGTTTCTTGCTTGGTCAGTCTTGGAAGGTTGTATTTTTCTAAGAAGTTGTCCATTTCTTCTATGTTTTCCAGCTTGTTAGCATATAGATTCTCATAATATTCTCTTATGATTCTTTGTATTTCTGTGGGGTCCGTCGTGATTTTTCCTTTCTCATTTCTGATTGTGTTTATGTGTGTAGATTCTCTTTTTCTCTTAATGAGTCTGGCTAGGGGTTTATCTATTTTGTTTATTTTTTCAAAGAACCAGCTCTTGGTTTTATTGATTTTTTCTATTGTTTTATTCTTCTCAATTTTATTTATTTCTTCTCTAATCTTTATTATGTCCCTCCTTCTGGTGACTTTGGGCCTCATTTGTTCTTCTTTTTCCAATTTCAGTAATTGTGTCTTTAGACTATTCATTTGGGAATGTTCTTCCTTCTTTAAATAGGCCTGGATTGCAATATACTTTCCTCTTAGAACTGCCTTTGCTGCGTCCCACAGAAGTTGTGGCTTTGTGTTGTTGTTGTCATTAGTCTCCATATATTCTTTGATTTCTGTTTTGATTTGGTCGTTAACCCATTGATTAATTAGGAGAGTGTTGTTAAGTCTCCATGTATTTGTGAGCCTTTTTGATTTCTTTCTAAAATTTATTTCTAGTTTTATACCTTGGTGATCTGAGAAGTTGGTTGGTAGGATTTCAATATTTTGAAATTACTGAGGTTCTTTTTGTGGCCTAGTATGTGGTCTATTCTGGAAAATGTTCCATGTGCACTTGAGAAGAATGTGTATCTTGTTGCTTTTGGGTGTAGAGTTCTGTAGATGTCTGTTAGGTCCATCTGTTCTAGTGTGTTGTTCAGTGCCTCTGTGTCTTTACTTATTTTCTGTCTGGTTGATCTGTCCTCTGGAGTGAGTGGTGTGTTGAAGTCTCCTAAGATGAATGCATTGCTGTCTATTTCCTCCTTTAATTCTGTTAGTATTTGTCTCACATATGCTGGCGCTCCTGTGTTGGGTGCATATATATTTATAATGGTTATATCTTCTTGTTGGACTGACCCCTTTATCATTATGTAATGTCCTTCTTTATCTTTTGCTACTTTCTTCGTTTTGAAGTCTATTTTGTCTGATACAAGTACTGCAACACCTGCTTTTTTCTCTTTGTTGTTTGCATGAAATATCTTTTTCCATCCCTTCACTTTTAGTCTGTGTATATCTTTGGATTTGAGGTGAGTTTCTTGTAGGCAGCATATAGATGGGTCTTGCTTTTTTATCCATTCTGTTCTCTGTGTCTTTTGATTGGTGCATTCAGTCCATTTACATTTAGGGTGATTATTGATAGGTATGTACTTATTGCCATTGCTGGCTTTAGATTCGTGGTTACCAAGGGTTCAAGGGTTGCTTCTTTACTATCTAACAATCTAACTTAACTTTCTTGTTAAGTTATTGTAAACACAGTCTGATGTTTCTTTCTTTCTCTCCCTTCTTATTCCTCCTCCTCCATTCTTTCTATAATAGGTGTTTTATTCTTTGCCTTTAGTTAGTATTTGGATGGTCTGCTTTCTTTGCTATGATTTTATTTTCTCTGGTGACATCTTTTTAGCCTTAGGTGTGCTTCCATCTAGAGCAGTCCATTTAAGATATCCTGTAGTGGTGGTTTATGAGAGGCAAACTCTCTCAACTTTCATTTGTCTGGAAATTGTTTAATCCCTCCATCATATTTAAATGATAATCGTGCTGGATACAATATTCTTGGTTCGAGGCCCTTCTGTTTCATAACGTTAAATATATCATGCCATTCTCTTCTGGCCTGTAAGGTTTCTGTTGAGAAGTCTGATGATAGTCTGATGGGTTTTCCTTTGTAGGTGATCTTTTTTCTCTCTCTAGCTGCCTTTAATACTCTGTCTTTATCTTTGATCTTTGCCTTCTTAATTATTATGTGTCTTGGTGTTGTCTTCCTTGGGTCCCTTGTGTTGGGAGATCTATGAGCTTCGGTGGACTGCGAGACTACTTCCTTCCCCAGCGAGGGAAAGTTTTCAGCAATTATTTGTTCAAAGACACTTTCTATCCCTTTTTCTCTCTCTTCTTCCTCAGGTACTCCTATAATGCGAATATTGTTCCGTTTGGATTGGTCACACAGTTCTCTTAATATTCTTTCATTCCTGGAAATCCTTTTATCTCTCTCTGCCTCCGCTGCTCTGTACTCCTGTTCTCTGTTTTCTATTCCACATAATGGAATTTTTTTAGCATAGTGAAATATGAACTTTGTGCCTAGACAAAATGTATTTACTAAGCATTCAGATTAAATAGAATTAATATGTGCATGTATTGCTAACCATAGGATATACTCTGCATGCACAGTTTGTACAAATTTAATATACTTTTTTACATAATCTAAACATAAATACAGGAAGCATATTCCTGAAATGGTACAGGTGAAAAGTTACTATTTTAATTTGTTAATATTTTTAGAAATATAGTAATGGTTCACTTTTTTAAATATTACCCCCCAAAAATGAAAGTAATGATTGTGAAATACATGGTATATTCTTCATCCAGTATCATCTTCCTCTTTTTACTTATGTAAATATTCCCCTTTAGCTTCTATGAGGCAAGGACTTGGTCTGTCTTGTTCACTAATGCATTCCCAGCTCTCAGCATATAATAGGCACTCAGAAAACATTTATTAATGAAAGAACAAAAGAAAAAAATATTCACTCACCCATTCCCCAAATATTTGGGTATTTCTGATGTGCCAGGGCAGGTAAAAATAAGAAAAACAAGGAGTATCTGCAAAGGTCAAAAACTTCTACAGTCAAGAGATGTCTCTGTAAAGGCGGGGCTGATTCTGCCTGAAGCATCCAGGGATGGCTCACAAGAGGAGCTGGCATAAGGTGGACTGTTTTAGCGGGGCAGTGTTCTGGGCAGAGAGAACAGAGTATGCACAGACATGAATGTGTGGGCCAGGCAGTGGGGGGATTAAAGCTGGAGTACAGATGTGAGCCTTATGGTTGGTTCTCTGTGTGCCCTCCATGGCTTCTATCTCCGTAGGCCCTTTTTGGGACCATCAGGGTTTTTTAGAGCAGGGATGGGAAAGAGGACATGGTACTGTTGGGCCATTACCGGTCCAGAGATCAATGACATTATCAAGGATGTACTGACAAGAGACTGTTGAGTACTCTTGGGATAAGGTTGCACTGGCCTAGATTCCCCATTGCTCCACACACTGCAGATGTCAAACACTTCGTGCACTGTAAAAACGCTTATTTATAGAGAATTGGTTGAGTAAAGAAACAGCCAGATACTGGTTAACACAGTTTTCTCCAAATGTGCCTGTTTGTACAGTGACCTAGTGTCACCCTGGACCTTCTGAATCCCTTTCTCGGAGCGTCTGGGAATTCCCTGTGGCCAAGCAAGCATATATGTGGTACATAATATCATATGTGTGTTATTGTATGTACTATTATATTATTATGTCTCCCTAGAAGTACTATACTAGGCATAGCCTGCAGAATCCTTATTCTGAAGATGCTTTAATGCTTTTGAGATAATATCAGTTCATATTGAAGAAAGTGACTTTCTGCCTATTATATGAACATACGCAATTCCCCTTAATGTGTGAATGAGACTTTCTGAATGGAAGCCATCTATCAGGCTGCATAAAAACATGTTTTAGTAATTAATTTGTCAGTGTAATTATCCTTGACTGTATCCAAATTTGAATAAAAAAATTAGGGTACTTTCTGTAACAATAAGAAAGCAAAATTTTTTTCTTTTCCCTGATAAATGTCTTTGTGGCACCTATGGGCCTCAGGTGTACAGAACTAGATAGCCATAGTCCCAGAGTCCTCAGTTCATCACACACTCATCATAGGTTCGTGCCTGACCCTTTTAGTTAGTTAATTTTCATCTTTGTTTTACTTATTAATAAAACAACGGATACCAGTGAGCTCACTACCAATCTGATGCCTGCACAGGGGCAGTAACTTACATCTGCCCTGTGCCCCACACCCTGCCCTGCCTCCGCTCACCAGAGGGAGCCAGGGTGCTGGGTGTTCTGAAGCACCATCTAAAGACAAAACTCAAAGGTTTTAAGTTTATATGTTTTAAGTTCATTTACCTGTTGTCCTTCCTCCCTTTCAGAGTTTAGAGCCTCTTCCAGCCAGTGGACCTGATTTTGGAGCATTAGGAGAAGAAGCTGAATTCGTTGAGGTTGAACCTGAAGCCAAACAGGAAATTCTTGAAAACAAGGATGTAAGTGTTCTGCTGAAGGGCTTAATGGAGCCGTTACTAGAAACATTCACTTCTGTAACCCAATAGGGATATGGAAGGAATCACTGTCTCAGTACCTTCATCAAAGAACAGTTTGTAGCCAACTACATTTTAGAAACACTGGGGACTTCTAGAAAAATAGTTTCTGGTTTTAAAGAAATACTTCTCTCTTGGTGCTTATTATTGTGGGAAGTTGAAACAAACACCTTTTTTATTTATATTATTAAAAAAACCCGAAAGTATTTCAAGGACAAACTCAAATTATGCGTAAGTTTATGCTGTGTTCCTTGTGCCCAGAAAGAAAAAAACTTGGGTCTTGAATGAAACTTTTCCTGAACTTTGTTGCTTTTAAAATTTAAATACAGCTGAAGAACTGTAAACACATTTTTAACTCCTTGAGATCTCAGTGCAGTATTCTGATTTCCCTAAGATATATTTCCTGAATGCTCAGTTATCCTTGATATATTTTTCTCTGCTACTCATTACCATCTATAACTGACCCTCAAATAATGCTGGGGTTGGAGACAGTGATCCCCTGCACAGTTGAAAATCCATGCACAACTTTTGACTTTCCCGGAACTTAACTACTAATGGCCTACTGCTGACCAGAAGCCTCACCAATAACATAAAGAGTCGATGAACACTTATTCTGTGTGTCATATGTATTGTATACTGTATTCTTACAATAAACTAAGCAGGAGGAAAGAAAATGTTTTCTCAAATTGTTGCAAACCTCCAAAACATTTTCCAGCACATTTATTGAAAAAATCCACTCTAAGTATACCCACACAATTCAAATCCATGTTGTTCAAGGGTCAGCTGTACTATATATACTATGTAATTGCCCTTTTCTCCCTGCTTGCGGCAGGAATTTATGTTGTTTTTAGAATATCACCCCCTTGAGGCAGGAATTTATGTTGTATTCCCTGTTTAGAACAATACCAACTTGTAGGTAATCAGTGCATTTTTGTTGAATTAATCAATTAATTAAGCATTTACAGATAGGTGAGAGGCTCTGAGTCAGCATTTATCATGCCATATTGAAATCTGTGCAAGATCTCTATCAAAATGCCTGAGGTTATTAAATCAAGGGTTACAGTCTGCGCCACCCAGGGCCACTGCTTGGGGAGCACGTTGGGAAGGGCATACAGGTCCTCCATGGCCTGCTGGGGTTTAGGACTGGTGTGGTCCTTGGTCATCTGGCTACAGAGACCATGTAGCTCTCATTCACAGCAGTACAGACTAGTGAAAGGTAAGTTTAAGTAACCAGTTTTTCAAAAAGGCATGAAAAATAAAGTCTGGAATTAAGAAGTATGGATCATGTAACTTGAAAAAAAGTCCTTGAAATTAATTTTCAGTCATTGGTCATTAGCTTGGATGGCTAATGTCTTGGCCTGTATTCATGCTTAATAATCAGTGTTCCCTTGTCACATTTAGGTGGTTGTTCAGCACGTTCATTTTGATGGACTTGGAAGGACAAAAGATGATATCATCATGTGTGAAATTGGAGAGGTTTTTAAGGCCAAAAACCTTATCGAGGCAAGTAACCTCTTTGCTTCCATCTCTTCTAAAGAACTTGTAAATCTCATGCCTCCTCAGATCACTGAGCACCCCACTCCGGCCTCATGCTGATGACTTTGCCCCCTACTCCGAAGGGAGCATTGGCGACCCCAGGCCGAGCCCCCTTGGCTCCCTGGATGCCTCCTGCATAACCGTTTGCGTTCACCGTCACTTCCTACCTCTCTTATCCTGGAGAAGGCGGTGTCCTGGTTTCCGTGGCTGTTCACCCTGCGTTCTCCACACCATCCCAGCGCTGAGAGAGAAGCTGAGGTGTTAAGTGCTAACTGCTTCCCGGGCCCCACTTAAGTGCTCTGTGCTCGCTGACCCTTGGGGCCCTCCCCCACCTTGTCGGGTGGGTGCTCGATCACCCACTCCCGCTGATTGCTCAGGGCCCTTGCTCCATTTACCCACCGCCTTCCTCCTCTCCTCTGTGGGTTCCTCTTGCCCTCCTGCTCTTGGAACCACATTGAACATGTGCAGAATATCTGGGCAGAGGCTCCGACAGCTTCCTCATGGCCAGCCGTCTCCTTTCCATCCCCATTTCACTTGACCTTTCAGCAGTGTCCATTCCCACTTTTTAAAAAAAATTGGTATTTTTTAAAAAAGATTAATATATAAGCACAGTTTTTTAAGAAGTATGAAACAGTGAAATGGTACAGAGGGTACTGAAATGAAACATAGGCATTTCTTTCCCCTGCCAGTCCGGTGCCCCTCTGCAGAGGTAATGAGGGCTGAGGGTTTCTTATGCGTCTGTCCAGGTACACTGTACACCTCTGTAAACACATAGAGCCCTTAAACAGTAACCCCATTCTCCGTATTTGTTCTGCAACTTTCATTTTTGACATTGTGGAGGTGTGTCCACAGCAGCATTCACCAGTCTGCGTGGCACCTCACTGTGTGGGCTTCCATCAGTCATTGTGTACTGTTCCTTACTGACGGGCATTTAACTTAATTGTTTTGTTCTTACGAACAATGCTGCAGTGAACATCTTTGTGTATGTATGACATTATATCTGCAGGTTAAAATCTTGGAAGTGGGATTACTGGGTCAAAGGGTATGTACCTAATAATTTAACAGATGATGCCATATCGCTCTCCAGAGTTCGCACCGGCCCACACTCCTTCCAGCACTAGAGGAGAGGGTCTCTGTTCCTCAACATTGGATGTAAAATTCTTGCCAATCTGTTACGTGAAAAACACTATCTCGTTGTAATTTGCACTTTTTTACTGTAAATGAGATTAAGCACCTTTTCTGTGTTTGCTGGTCATTCATATTTCTCTTTTGTGAATTACCTGTTGGTGTCCCCTATTTTCATTTGGATTGCTGGGTTTTTGTCAATTTATAAAAGCTCCTTGCATTAAAGAAAAAGTGACCACTTTGTCACTTATGTCATATATATTTCTTGCTTTCTTGAGTTTATCTTTCCTCTTTCTCAGTATTTTCCTTTGCCTTGTTTTCCCATGAGTCCCACACTGTCCTAGGCTGCTTCACACCGCTCATCACGTTCATTTTAGGCTCCATTGTCAGCTTCATTCCCTGTGACTGTCCTGAAATGTTGGTTTTCCATGAGGGCCAGTCTCCTGGGAGATGTCCTCCACACCCCTGCTTTCAGCTACAGCCTCTGCATTAGGGCTTCCCAGCCTCTATTTCTAGCTGGTTCCTCTCCACTGAGCTTTGGCCCCGAATGTGCATGGAGGAAATGCCCCTCACGGACTTGCCACAAACATCTCCAACCCTGTGTGGCTAAAAACTGAACTGAGTTCATCGTCACTTTCCACACTGCCTCTCCTTCCATCTCCATACCTGACTTACCTGAGGGCCCAGGACGTACTAGCCGAGAGCTGGGAATTTTTGTGTTCTCCTCTCTCTGCCCGTGTACTACATCCAATCAGTTAACTGTCCTGGGGCTCCTGTCTGTGAAATGTGTGCAGTCTGTCCTCCCCTCTAACAGCATGACCTGCACCTAATCAGCCTCCCTCCCAGCCCCTGGGTCTGCTGCAAGAATCTCCTGCTTTCCTCTGTCTCATTTTCTGCTTCATGTTCATCCACATGATCAGTTCGCTCTCATAAGGAAATCCTATCCTGTCCTTCCCCTGCCGTAACCTCTAAAGTAATTTCCCTTCCACCTGCAGGATGAGCTCTAAGCATCACTTCTATAAGGTCCTTTCCTGATCTGCTTCCTGAGAGCCCTTCCTGCCTTCCCTTCTGCTTCCACTTGTCCCTCCAGCAGAAGGACTCCTGGCAGGGGAAGGACTGCTGTCAACACTAAAGAGGAAAAAAAGCAGAACAGTGGTTAGAAAATTCAAACAACACAAAGAGGCACATACGGAAAGTCTTTTTCCCCAGACATAACCAGTATTAACAGTTGGTTATGATCCCTCCTAGGCTGTACATTTTAGTTAGTTTTTTTGTTTACATAAAAGGGATTAAATTATGCACTGTGTTTTCTACCCTTGGCTCGGTTTTGTGCTTCTGAGTAGGAATTTTTTGCTCTCTTAAGTGCTTTGTCCGTCTGTCCTTAGGGGTGCTCTCTTCTCAGTGACTTTGTGCCAGTTGGTAAGCTGCCAGCCTGGTAGTAAAACCACCACTCATGTTTCTGTATCTTAGAGGAATACATTCTCTCTTTTTTTCCTCTCACAGGTAATGCGGAAATCTCATGAAGCCCGTGAAAAATTGCTTCGTCTAGGAATATTTAGACAAGTGGATGTTTTGATTGATACATGTCAAGGTACATGTTGTGGTATAGTATCTCTGATTTCCCCTCCTTCCACCCTCCAGGATCACAGAGGCTACTTGTGGGGCCAGACAGACTGAGCACTTGGAGGTTTATCAGGTAGCTAGGTCTTGGTAGTAACTGGATTTTTGTAACAGGCCATAGGAGGATGGGGAGCTTTGATGATATTGTTGTGTGAATCCCTGGGTGGTACTGGGGTTGTGAGAAGGATCTCAGAGGAGGGAGCCAGGTGTCCTTCGGGATAGCCCAGCCCAGCCCAGCAGTACTCCATTCAAGTGTGTGCTTTAAAGAGGCGGGCACTAGGAATCCGATGTCAACTTTAATTCTTGTTCATTTGCTTGTTTGCTGTGTGATATTGGGCAAGTCTGCCAACTTAACCAACATGTATGGTTCTGTTAGTGAATGCCTGCTGGAGTCAGGCCCCGTGCTGGGTGCCTGGGAGGGACACAGGAGCAAGCGAGTTGCAGTCTCCTTCTCAGGGTGCTTCTGGCCAAGTGGAGCAGGGTTGGGGTACCAGACAAATAGGTGATAGGTCATGCTGTAAGGGGCTGGAGGAGTAGACTTAGCCTCTTTGGGTGGGGCAGCGGAGAAGGGGAATTGTAGGTTTTCTGGATGGGCTGAGATGCACCTGAGACCTAAAGTGTGTATGTGTTAGTTTGGTGAGCATGGCCAGTGTGAGGGAGGAATGGAGACTGTCTGGGAGAAGGAGGCCCAGCGGCCAGGGAGAGAAAGGGCCCCAGGGCGAGCCCCAATGTGCCGTGGAGCCCAGGGGCAGACATGGAACGATGGAAGGCACAGCAGAAAAGTAATCAGGAGACCCCGCCACAGAGGACTGACCACTTGGTGGTGGACTTTATTCTGAGTTCAGTAGACAGCCGTTGGAAAATAAGCATTTGGAATGAATCAATGAACAGGTGAACTCTTCAAGATTGTATGGAGGATAATATTAAGAAAATGTAGATGAAGCTATGTGGAAATGCTTGCAAAAATATGAAATGCTGTATAAACAAAAGGGATTTTTATTATTTGTATGCATATATATTTATAATGGTTATATCTTCTTGTTGGACTGACCCCTTTATCATTATGTAATTGATGCCGGGGTTCTTGTTCATGAAGCCTAAGAATGAGCTTAGCAAACAGGCAAGGTAGGAGAGCAAGGTACAGGCTTTTATTTAGAGATAAAATGAAAGGACAGAGCTCCCAGCTCACGCCAGGAGGGGACAAGGGAGTCCCTGGGTGGTGCGTTGTCTAGGGGTATTTATAGAAAATGAGGATTTTTCAAGAACATGAAAAAAAAGGCTTAGGGGTGTGGACTTGTACCACTTGCCCTGCCCTCAAGGTGGGCTGGGTTGTTCTCTGCTTGCTAGGGTTGTTTACAGTAAAGTCACAGGTTATGCTGTGATACCCTTCCCTATTTGTAAAACCACTCAGTCATTCTAGGCCAAGTTGCTCCTGACCTTTTGACCTTTAACTGCTCTCACTGAAGATGTCTATATTCTTAATCTGGTTTCTTGATCCTTGAGAATTAGTATGACCTTGACTGCATAATGCTTAACACAGAGTTTCAAAAGGGACTTCTTTGCCCATTGTTATATTGCTGATTGTAAATATCCTGCCCTGCTTTTTCTGGAGGCCCTCACCCTACTCTGACTACACCCATGGTCCCTGTCTCATAATGTCCTTCTTTATCTCTTGCTACTTTCTTCGTTTTGAAGTCTATTTTTTCTGATACAAGTACTGCAAGACCTGCTTTTTTCTCCTTGTTGTTGGCATGAAATATCTTTTTCCATCCCTTCACTTTTAGTCTGTGTATATCTTTGGGTTTAAGGTGAGTCTCTTGAAGGCAGCATATAGATGGGTCTTGTTTTTTTATCCATTCAGTGACTCTATGTCTTTTGACTGGTGCATTCAGTCCATTTACATTTAGGGTGATTACGGATAGGTATGTACTTATTGGCATTGCAGGCTTCAGATTCATGGTTACCAGAGGTTCAAGGTTAAACTTCCCAACTATCTAAAGTCTAACAACTCACTTAATATGCTATTACAAACACAATCTAAAGGTTCTTTTTTTGTTTGTTTGTTTCCTTCCTCCTTTTTCTTCCTCCTCCATTCTTTATATATTAGGTATCATATTCTGTACTGTTTGTCTATCCCTTGATTGACTTTGGGGATAGTTAATTTAATTTTGCATTTTCTTAGTAATTAGCTGTTCTATTTTCTTTACTGTGGTTTTATTACCTCTGGTGACAGCTATTAAACCGCAGGAACACTTCCATCTATAGCAGTCCCTCCAAAATACACTGTAGAGATGGTTTGTGGGAGGTAAATTCTCTCAGCCTTTGCTTATCTGGGAATTGATTAATCCCTCCTTCAAATTTAAATGATAATCTTGCCAGGATAAAGTAATCTTGGTTCAAGGCCCTTCTGCTTCATTGCATTAAATACATCATGCCACTCCCTTCTGGCCTGTAAGGTTTCTGGTGAGAAGTCTGATGATAGCCTGATGGGTTTTCCTTTGTGTGTGGTCTTATTTCTCTCTCTGGCTGCTTTTAATAGTCTGTCCTTATCCTTGATCTTTGCCATTTTAATTTACTATATGTCTTGATGTTGTCTTCCTTGAGTCCCTTGTGTTGGGAGATCTGTGCACCTCCATGGCCTGAGAGACTATCTCCTTCCCCAGATTGGGGAAGTTTTCAGCAATCACCTCCTCAAAGACACTTTCTATCCCTTTTTCTCTTCTTCTTCTGGTACCCCTATAATGCGAATATTGTTCCGTTTGGATTGGTCACACAGTTCTCTCAATATTCTTTACTTCTTAGAGATCCTTTTTTCTCTCAGTGCCTCAGCTTCTTTGTATTCCTCGTCTCTAGTTTCTATTTCATTTATCATCTCCTTCACCATATCCAATCTGCTTTTAATACCGTCCATTGTGTTCTTCAATGATTGGATCTTCGACCGGAATTCATTCCTGAGTTCCTGAATATCTTCCCGTACCTCCATGAGCATGTTAATGATTTTTATTTTGAACTCCCTTTCAGGGAGAGTCATAAGGTCCATATCATTTAAATCTTTCTCAGGAGTTGTATTCATAATTTTACTCTGGACCAGGTTCCTTTGGCGTTTCATATTTGTGTATGGCACCCTCTAGTGCCCAGAAGCTCTACTCTCTGCAGCTGCTCAGCCCCTGAAGCAATGTCCGGGATTGTAGGGGAGTGGTATTGGTGCCTCAGGGGAGGAAAGGGCTGTTTCCTGATTTCTGGCTGCTATGCCTGTCTCCACTGCCTGAACCAGTGGGCTGAACACACAGGTATAAGCCTCTGTGCTTTGCGTTTTTAGTTGCTGTAGACAGATCTTCCCTCTGGCTGGCCTAACACCAGGGAAGGGTTTCCCAGTTTGCAAGCCCGGTGGGACTGGCCAGAAGAAAGGCGCACTAGTCTGCCTGTCACAGAAGGGGTTCTTGGAGCTGTGTAGGCAGCCGGGAAGCTGGCGCACCTGAAGATCGTGAAAACTCCCAATCTGCTGGGCAGGGTGCACCTGGACAATTTTGTCTACCTGTCCTTTCTCCTGAGCAGTAAGCTCTGTCCAATCCTTGCCCCTTTAGCAGCCCTCTTGCTAAGGGCTTCTTTGTTAGGAAGTGTCTCAGACTGCCCGCCTTCCTTTTGTCCCCAAGCAGCTGGGTATGGATCCCTGCTTTCCACAAGCAGCTGGAATCTTAGTCTCTCCAGGAATTCTGCCTGTCTTAGCTTTCCAACCCCCTAATTACAAGAGTATCATGCAAGCACCGTGAAATGTAGGTTTGTGCTCCCAGAGCAGATCTCCAGAGTTAGGTATTCAGCAGTCCCAGTTCTCCACTCCCTCTCTGCTCCATTCCTGTTCCTCCTGCTGGTGAGCTGGGGTGGGGGAAGGGCTTGGATCCCGCAGGACCACAGTTTTAGTACGTTACCCTTTTCCGTGAGGGCTGCTCGTCTCCAGGTGTATGCAGTTTGTTGCCGTCCTCTTTCCTGTTGGTCTTTCAAGAGTAGTTGTAGTAGCTTTATTTTCATATTATATGCGGTTTTAGGAGGAAGCCTCTGTCTCACCTTTCACACCGCCATCTTTTTCTATTATTTGTAATATAGATCATCCATGACTAACAGAGACCCCAAATATCAGTGGCTTAGGCAGGCAAGAAGTCTCTCTGACTCTCCACAACAGTTGGGAGGATGTCTGGGGCTGGTGTCAAACTCTGCTCCTTGAACTCTCCTGGGGCTGGTAGGGTTCTCCCCTAGAGCCTTGTCATCTCATCATCCTGAGGGTCCCCTGGTCCCTGTACTGGCTGTGCACCGTCAGCATCAGGAAGGAGGGAAGGAGGGTGAGGTGCGGTGCCTTGCCTGTCCAGGTGCTGTACGCAGCACTCCCCTCTCATCCCATTGGCCAGGACTTACTGACAAGGCCACACCTCGGTAGGAGAGGCTGAGAAATAGTGTCTGGGTGGCCACGAACCCACCTAAGAAATGGAGATTTGATTATGATGAGAGCAATGGTTCTTGAATGTGGTTGCCGTCCAGCAGCACTGTTCACACTTGGGAACTTGTTAGAAATGCACATTCACCTGAAGCAGAAACTGGGGGTGGGGCCAGCCATCTGGCACAAGGAGCCCTCCCGCTTGTGAGGCAGCTCAAGTTTGAGACCCGCTGGACTAGGAAGGGAAGAAGGCAAGCTGGGAGACGACTGCTGGTCCTGCGCCCTCTGAGCAGGAGCGGCGGCCGCACCTCTGCCACAGTTTGCAGTGCAGGCCCTGTGCACTGCCCACGTGAGTCCTCGCAACACCTGCTGAAGTGACTATCATTGTTTTAGCCAAAGTGTTTTTCAGCTAGGGAAACTGAGGCTCTCAGAGGTTAAGTTATTTGTCCTGGGTCCAATGAGGGAGGGATGTGGCCCATGGTGCCGCTCTGGGATGCTTTTCTTGGTGCACACGCTTGCTTTTCTAAGCGCGCCTTGCTGGTGGCACTTAGTTTTAGCACCCTCCTGTCACATAAATGTGATGTGTACGCAGTCTGCTCGCCCACTAGTGTCACTCATTCTGCATGCTGGCTGTGCATTAGAATTCCCTGGGAGCTTTTAAAGAAGAGTGGTTTAGAGCAGTGACTCTTCTGTGTGATTGTCTTGGTGGGTATGCAACGTCATCCATTTGTCAAACTCCCTAAAATGTATACCACCAAGAGTGATCCTTACTGCAGATCGCACTTTAGTCCATAGTAACGTCTCACTGTTGATTCACCAATTGTAACAAATGTACCATACCAGTGCAAGATGTCAATCATATAAAAAACAGGGGAAATGTGTGTAGGAGGGTAGCTGTGGCTGAAGTGAGGGTTCCTATGGCCAGAATTCTCACCTGACCCTAGTCAGTTAGCTCACTACACACGTGGGCAATACATTGCTATTGACTCTACGTAAAGAGCTCCGCCCAGTACTCTGGGTTGCAAGGCTGCAGGAAAGCAGAGACTGAGACAGGTGTGGGGGCAGAGAGGCCCAGAGGCAGAGACTGCTCGCTGCATGCAGATTCGCTCTGAGTGGATGCGATTCTAGTGACTGACCTGCCACTGTGAGAATAAAGTTGCGTATAAGCCCTTTTACCCCAAGAACGTTCCATTGTCATTCCTTGGTCTCATTGAATCCATAGTGAACTTTCCTGGGGCTGAAACCCATTGCTAAGTGTGGATAAAATGAGAGTTCCTGTGGTCAGGATTCTCACCTGGGCCTGGTTGATTAGCTCACTGCACACCTGTGGGCAATACATGGCTGTTGACTCTATATAAAGAGCTCTACCCCGTGCTCTGGGTGTGACATGGTGGCATGACTGCAAGGCTGCAGGAGAGCAGAGGCTGGAGTGGTGGTAGCCCTGAGGACAAAGGCCCAGAGGACAGCTGTGTGGGACGGCTGTGCAGAGGGGCCCAGAGGCAGAGACCGGCTTGCTGCATGCAGACTCGCTCTGAGTGAACAGGATTTTAGTGACTGACCTGCCACCTGGAAATAAAGTTGGGTATAACCCTTTCACCCCAAGAACGTTTTGCTGTCAATTTCTTTGGTCACATTGAATCCATAGTGAACTTGCCTGGGGATGAAACCCATTGGCAAGACACAAGATAATCGGCGACGTCTACAGGATTCATTGTTGTCTAGGAAAAAGAACACGCTGCCCTCATGGGAGGACTGTTTCAGCAGGTTGCACCTGTGGATGGGGAGACATTCGAGTGTCCCCAGTGGACATGCGGTCCTATGTGGCTTGCCTCCTAGAGGACTGGGCCCCACCCCAAGACTGGGAAGGGGTGGAGGTGCCGCCTGAGGCAGTAGGGGTGGCCCTCAGCAAAATAGGGAATTCCTTAGAGAAACAGTGCCTGTGAGGCGGCAGGAGTGGTGGGAAGGTTTTTTCTCACAATATTGAGAAAAGACATAAGGGAGAAAGATGCCCTCCTGCAAGAAGCACGAGAAGAGACGGCACAAGAACGTGAGCTGCGAGGTACCATTGAGGAGGTAAAAATTTTGTTGGTGACTGAAGTGGTGTCACCACGAGGTGCTGTGGAAATGGTGAAGGATGTCACGGTGGACCGAGAAGGAGCAGCAGCCCAAGAGCGCAGGCTGCCAGGTGCCAGGGGGCAGGTGAAGGGTGCAGTGGAGCTGTCAGCCCCAGAACTGGAGGAGCAGAGGTTTGATGAACAGCTGGGGGTGGAGGCCCTGCTGGTGCCGGAGGCATCAGCTCCTCCTCAGTTGAAACCCCACCTGGTTGAAAGCTGGTGGAAAGCCCCCCAAAAAATAAAGACTCGGCAACCACGGGTTCCTCCAGAAGGGGTGCAGTCCCTCCTCAGGTCGTGGAGCACTCTATGCTCTGCTCCTATCCTCAGGCTCAAGCAATGAGAGCACAAAGGAAATACAGTCTGCTCCTTGAAGGAAGAATTTAAAGGTCCCCATGAAGGTCATGAGGACCCAGATGTGGGTTGATTTGATCAAGGCAGGAGAAGACAGAAAGAAATTGGATGGGAAGTCAAATAGACTCTTACTGGAGCTGTGGCAACAATTGTCCGGAGCAGCGGTTTCCGGCTGCTGAGGACAAAGCAGAAGCCAGAGACAAAGCAACAAGATTGGCCTATGTGTCTGTAAGACTTTCTGCTGGAGAGGCTGGAGAAGGTGGGTGTTACAGCGCCCACCTATGGTCCTTTTGATGGACTAATCTGAGTAGAACTGGTTTGAATCCAGCCAGGATGACCACTTGGTGGCAATGGATCTCCTCAGGCTTGAGGTTTATTATAATTTGTTGTAATTTATTGGTATATTGTATTATGTTAAGGAATTTGGTTATAATGTTCCAGCTTCCTTACACAGGGACTTGATTGAGGGCACATAGATTGAGAAGCGAGAATCCTGGAGGGGTGGAGTGTGGATAAAGTGAAGGTTCCTATGGCTAGGATTCTCACCTGGCCTGGGTCAGCTAGCTCACTACACACGTGAGGGCAATATGTTGCTATTGACTCTGTATAAAAAGCTCTGCCCAGTGCCCTGGGCGACACGGCAGGGCTGCAAGGCTGCAGGAGAGTAGAGGCTGGAGTAGTGGCAGTGCTGAGGACTGAGACTGAGACAGCTGTGGAGGCAAGGGGCCCAGAGGCAGAGACCGGCTTGCTGCATGCAGACTCGCTCTGAGTGGACGGGATTCTGGTGATTGACCTGCCACCATGGAAGTAAAGTTGGGTGTAAACTTCTTTTTTTTTATAGTTTATTTTGATATCATTAATCTACAATTACATGTGCAATCTTATGGTGATTAAACTACCCCCTTCATCAGGTCCCCCCCACCTATCCCATTACAGTCACTGTCCATCAGCATAGTGAGATGCTATAGGGTCACTACTTGTCTTCTCTGAGTTGTACAGCCCTCCCCGTGCACCCCCAACATTACATTTGCTAATCGTAATGCCCCTTCTTTCCTCTTATCCCTCCCTTCCCACCCATCCTCCCCAGTCCCTTTCCCTTTGGTAACTATTAGTCCGTTCTTGGGTTCCATGAGTCTGCTGCTGTTTTGTTCCTTCACTTTTATTCTTTGTTCTTACACTCCACATGAGTGAAATCATTTGGTACTTGTCTTTTTCGGCTTGGCTTATTTCACTGAGCATAATACCCTCTAGCTCCATCCATGTTGTTGCAAATGGTAGGATTTGTTTTCTTCTTATAGCTGTATAATATTCCATTGTGTATATGTACCACATCTTCTTTATCCATTCATCTACTGATGGACACTTAGGTTGCTTCTATTTCTTGGCTATTGTAAATAGTGCTGCAATAAACATAGGGGTGCATCTGTCTTTTTCAAACTGGGCTGCTGCATTCTTAGGGTAAATTCCTAGGAGTGGAATTCCTGGGTCAAATGGTATTTCTATTTTGAGTTTTTTGAGGAACCTCCATACTGCTTTCCACAATGGTTGAACTAATTTGCAGTCCCACCAGCAGTGTAGGAGGGTTCCCTTTTCTCCACATCCTCGCCAACATTTGTTGTTGTTTGTGTTTTGGATGTTGGCCATCCTCACTGGTGTGAGGTGATATCTCATTGTGATTTTAATCTGCATTTCTCTGATGATTAGCGATGTGGAGCATCTTTTCATGTGCCTGTTGGCCATCTGAGTTTCTTCTTTGGACAAGTGTCTATTCATGTCCTCTGCCCATTTCTTAATTGGGTTATTTACTTTATGTTTGTTGAGGTGCATGAGTTCTTTATATATTTTGGATGTCAACCCCTTATCTGATACGTCATTTATGAATATATTCTCCCATACTATAGGATGTCTTTTTGTTCTACTGATGGTGTCCTTTGCTGTACAGAAGCTTTTCAGCTTGATATAGTCCCACTTGTTCATTTTTGCTTTTGGTTCCCTTGCCCGGGGAGATATGTTCATAAAGAAGTCGCTCATGTTTATGTTCAAGAAATTTTTGCCTATGTTTTTTTCTAAGAGTTTTATGGTTTCATGACTTACATTCATGTCTTTGATCCATTTTGAGTTGACTTTTGTGTATGGGGTTAGACAGTAGTCCAGTTTCATTCTCTTATATTTGCTGTCCAGTTTTTCCAACACCAGCTGCTGAAGAGGCTGTCATCTCCCCATTGTATATCCAAGGCTCCTTTATCAAATATTAATTGACTGTATATGTTTGGGTTAATGTTTGGATTTTCTATTCTGTTCCACTGGTCTGTGGGTCTGTTTTTGTGCCAATACCAAATTGTCTTGATTACTGTGGCTTTGTAGTAGAGCTTGAAGTCAGGGAGCGTAATTCCCCCTGTTTTATTCCTTCTTCTCTCAGGATTGCTTTGGCTATTTGGGGTCTTTTGTGGTTCCATATGAATTTTAGAATTATTTGTTCCAGTTCATTGAAGAAAGCTGTTGGTATTTTGATAGGGATTGCATTGAATCTGTAGATTGCTTTAGGTAGTATAGCCATATTGACAATATTTATTCTACCTACCCAGGAGCATGGGATGAATTTCCATTTGTTAGTGTCCTCTTTAATTTCTCTTAGGAGTGCCTTGTAGTTTTCAGAGTATAGGTCTTTCACTTCCTTCACTAGGTTTATTCCTAGGTATTTTACTCTTTGATGCAATTGTGAATAGAATTGTTTTTCTGATTTCTCTTTCTGTTAGTTCATTGTTAGTGTATGGGAAAGCAACAGACTTCTGTGTGTTAATTTTGTATCCTGCAACTTTGCTGAATTCAGATATTAGTTCTAGTAGTTTTGGAGTGGAGTCTTTAAGGTTTTTTATGACCAATATCATGTCATCTGCAAGTAGTGACAATTTAACTTCTTTACCAATCTGGATGCCTTGTATTTCTTTGTTTTGTCTGATGGCCGTGGCTAGGACCTCCAGTACTATGTTGAATAACAATGGAGAGAGTGGGCATCCCTGTCTTGTTCCCAATCTTAGATGAGAAGCTTTCAGCTTCTTGCTGTTAAGTATGGTGTTAGCTGTGGGTTTGTTATATATAGCCTTTATGATGTTGAGGTACTTGCCCTCTGTACCCATTTTGTTGAGAGTGTTAATCATGAATGGATGCTGAATTTTGTCAGATGCTTTTTCAGGATCTATGGAGATGATCGTGTGGTTTTTGTTCTTCTTTTTGTTGATGTGGTGGATGATGTTGATGGATTTTCGAATGTTGTACCATCCTTTCCTCCCTGGGATGAATCCCACTTGATCATGGTGTATGATCCTCTTGATGTATTTTTGAATTCAGTTTGCTACTATTTTGTTGAGTACTTTTGCATCTACGTTCATCAGGGATATTGGTCTATAGTTTTCTTTTTTGGTGAGGTCTTTGCCAGGTTTTGGTATTAGAGTGATGTTGGCTTCATAGAATGAGTTTGGAAGTATGCTCTCCTCTTCTATTTTTTGGAAAACTTTAAGCAGAATGGGTGTTATTTCCTCTCTGTATGTCTGGTAGAATTCAGAGGTGAATCCATCTGGTCCGAGGGGTTTGTTCTTGGGTAGTTTTTTGATTACCGCTTCAGTTTCGTTGCTGGTGATTGGTCTGTTTAGTTTTCTGTTTCTTGTTTGGTTAGTCTTGGAAGGTTGTATTTTACTAAGAAGTTGTCCATTTCTTCTAGGTTTTCCAGCTTGTTAGCATATAGATTCTCATAATATTCTCTTATGATTCTTTGTATTTCTGTGGGGTCTGTCGTTATTTTTCCTTTCTCATTTCTGATTCTGTTTATGTGTTTAAATTGTCTTTTTCTTTTAATAAGTCTGGCTAGGGATTTATCTATTTTGTTTATTTTTTCAAAGAACCAGCTCTTGGTTTCATTGATTTTTTTCTATTGTTTTATTCTTCTCAATTTTATTTATTTCTTCTCTAATCTTTATTATGTCCCTCCTTCTGGTGACTTTGGGTCTCATTTGTTCTTCTTTTTACAATTTCGGTAATTGTGTCTTTAGACTATTCTTTTGGGAATGTTCTTCCTTCTTTAAATAGGCCTGGATTGCAATATACTTTCCTCTTAGAACTGCCTTTGCTGCGTCCCACAGAAGTTGTGGCTTTGTGTTGTTGTTGTAATTAGTCTCTATATATTCTTTGATGTCTGTTTTGATTTGGTTATTAACCCATTGATTAATTAGGAGAATGTTGTTAAGTCTCCATGTATTTGTGAGCCTTTTTGTTTTCTTTCTAAAATTTATTTCCAGTTTTATACCTTTGTGATCTGCGAAGTTGGTTGGTAGAATTTCAATATTTTTTACTTTACTGAGATTATTTTTGTGGCCTAGTATGTGGTCTATTCTGGAAAATGTTCCATGTGCACTTGAGAAGAATGTGTATCCTGTTGCTTTTGGGTGTAGAGTTCTGTAGATGTCTGTTAGGTCCATCTGTTCTAGTGTGTTGTTCAGTGCCTCTGTGTCTTTACTTATTTTCTGTCTCGTTGATCTGTCCTTTGGAGTGAGTGGTGTGTTGAAGTCACCTAAAATGAATGCATTGCTTTCTATTTCCTTCTTTAATTCTGTTTGTATTTGTTTCACATATGCCGGTGCTCCTGTATTGGGTGCATATATATTTATAATGGTTATATCCTCTTGTTGGATTGACCCCTTTATCATTATGTAATGTCCTTCTTTATCTCTTGGTACTTTCTTCGTTTTGAAGTCTATTTTGTCTGATACAAGTACTGCAACACCTGCTTTTTTCTCTTTGTTGTTTGCATGAAATATCTTTTTCCATCCCTTCACTTTTAGTCTGTGTATATCTTTGGATTTGAGGTGAGTTTCTTGTAGGCAGCATATAGATGGGTCTTGCTTTTTTATCCATTCTGTTACTCTGTGTCTTTTGATTGGTGTGTTCAGTCCATTTACACTTAGGGTGATTATTGATAGATAGATATATGCTTATTGCCATTGCTGGCTTTAGATTCATGGTTACCAAAGGTTCAAGGGTTGCTTCTTTACTATCTAACAATCTAACTTAATTTTCTTGTTAAGTAATTGTAAACACCATCTGATGTTTCTTTATTTCTCTCCCTTCTTATTCTTCCTCCTCCATTCTTTATATGCTAGGTGTTTTATTCTTTGCCTTTAGTTAGTATTTGGGTGGTCTGCTTTCTTTGCTATGATTTTATTTTCTCTGGTGACATCTTTTTAGCCTTAGGAGTGCTTCCCTCTGGAGCAGTTCCTTTAAGATGTCCTGTAGAGGTGCTTTATGGGAGGCAAATTCTCTCAGCTTTCGTTTGTCTGGAAATTGTTTAATCCCTCCATCATATTTAAATGATAGTCGTGCTGGATACAATATTCTTGGTTCAAGGCCCTTCTGTTTCATTATGTTAAATATATCATGCCATTCTCTTCTGGCCTGTAAGGTTTCTGTTGAGAAGTCTGATGATAGTCTGATGGGTTTTCCTTTGTCGGTGATCTTTTTTCTCTCTCTGGCTGCCTTTAATACTCTGTCCTTATCTTTGATCTTTGCCATTTTCATTATTATGTGTCTTTGTGTTGTCTTCCTGGGGTCCCTTGTGTTGGGAGATCTGTGGGCTTCTGTGGACTGCGAGACTATTTCCTTCACCAGTGTGGGAAGTTTTCAGCGATTATTTCTTCAAAGACACTTTCTATCCCTTTTTCTCTCTCTTCTTCCTCTGGTACTCCTATAATGCGAATATTGTTCCGTTTGGATTGGTCACACACTTCTCTTAATATTCTTTCATTCCTTGAGATCCTTTTATCTCTCTCTGCCTCAGCTTCTCTGTATTCCTGTTCTCTGATTTCTGTTGCATTAACAGTCTCTTGCATCTCATCCAGTCTGCTGCTAAGGCCGTCGATGGCTTGTCTCATTTCTGCATTGTCTTTCCTGACTTCCCTCACTTCCTCCCTCAGCTTTTGCATATTTCTCTGTAGATCCATCAGCATGGTTATGACTTTTATTCTGAATTCTTTTTCAGGAAGATTGTGCATTTCTGTCCCTTCAGGCCCCCTCTCTGGTGTTGTCTGGGTCTGGGTGAGCTTTGTCTGTACCATATTCCTCTGTCTTTTCATGGTGATAGTAGTCGTCGCTGGTAGGTGCCACATATGTCAGCTGGGCTCTTTAAGACTTTAAAAAAAAAGGAAGAGAAAGAAAAGAGAAAAAAAGAAAGAAAGAAAAGAAAAGGAAGAACAAAAGAAAAACACCCACTGGGAGTAGATTCTGTAAGGATGCTGTAGGTGGCGCTGTTGCTCCACTATTCTGCAGTCACGGCCGCGCAGCTCCTCAGTGCCGTTTGTAGCTCTGGCCGGGGCGGGAACAAATGGGAGGCTGTTGTTCTATGTGAAGTCTCAGTGCGCTTCTTTTTCCCAGTCACCAGCCAAGGGGTCTGAAATTCCTCAGGATTCCCAGTCTGCTGGACTGAGTGTGCTGGGACGATTGTGTTCCTTCGTTGGGCCCCCTTCCTTTTTAAGACCGCCAAAAAAAGCACACGCTTTTCTTTTGTCCTGGGGAGCCTGCTGAAAGTACCTGGGCGCATTCCTAGCTCAAAACCTGCACCCTCTGCCTCTCCAATATCCGATAACACTGTGCGATGTGTGTCAGTGCTCCCAGCGCAGATCACCAGGGCTGGTTATTTCGCGGGCCTGTACTTCCACTCCGTCTCGGCTCTGAATCCTCTCCTCCCGCTGGTGCGCTGGGGTGGGGGGAGTGTTCGGGTCCCGCAGTGTCGCTGCTCTGTATCTTACCCACCTCGCGGGGTGCCGAGGCCTCTCACGTGCAGATGCAGACTGTGCGCTGTCCTGCATCTTCTGGTCTCTCTTTTAGGAATAGTTGTATTTGCTGTATTTTAATAGATATATATGGTTTTGGGAGGAGATTTCCGCCGCCCTGCTCACGCCGCCATCTTCCGGGAACTCCTGGTGTAAACTTCTTTTACCACAAGAACATTCCATTGTCATTTTTCAGTATGACTGAATCAAGAGTGAACTTCCCTGCGGCTGAAACCCACCGACAAGACCTGCTCTAAACAATAAACTGTACTAATTTTAAAAAGAAAAGAAAAAAATGGTGAAATGCTCCACCCTAGAGGAGCTGCAGCTGAGATTTAGAAGCCAGTGCCTAGGCATCCTCAAGCTTGAGAACAGCCCAGAAGCAGCCAGTGTCCAAGCAGGGTCACAGGAATAACGGCTTCCCCTCTGTGGGTGCTCAGCCCTGTCCCCTGGCCCCCCAGAGCTCCTTGGGACCAAAGAGCCCTCAGCTCAAATTCAAACACTGATCATCCCGCAGGCCCCACAGCCCTAGTTGGAGGAAGGACAAAAGTAATCACCTCTTATATTTTATTTGTTGCTCCCCTTTCAGAATTATATGAATCCCTCTTGTCACATGAATTCTATGTTTTGAATTCAGCTGAATGGTGCCCCAGGTATTTTCAGGGACCTCCCTAGTAGGAGAACAACACCTTTAGTAACTAATGTGTGCTTAAACAAATAATGCTGCTTTTATTTTGTTCCGGTAGCAAAATCTGATTGGTTGGGGTTTTTTTGCTGTCTTTAATATACAATTACACGAGCAACACTGTGGTTACTAGATTCCCCCCATTATCAAGTCCCCACCACATACCCCATTACAGTCACTGTCCATCAGCGTAGTGAAATGCTATAGAATCGCTACTTGTCTTCTCTGTGCTGTACTGCCTTCCCTGTGCGCCCCCCCCTACATTATGTGTGCTAATCATAATGCCCCTTTTTCCCCCTTATCCCTCCCTCCCCACCCAACCTCCCCAGTCCCTTTCCCTTTGGTATCTGTTAGTCCGTTCTTGGGTTCTGTGAGTCTGCTGCTGTTTTGTTCCTTCAAAATCTGGCTTGTTTTTTATACCTTCTACCACAGGAATGAGATACAGGTGTTTTGGTGTAGAGGAGCATTCTGATGTTGTGTGGGCATGCTCTTGAACTTAAAACAGGGGGTGTGTTTTCCAAAGGAGATTATGAAATAAAAAGAACCTTCAGATTGCTTTTTGTCTTTAGCGGTGGGACCTGAGATAAAGCTATGTATTCTAGCTGTCTTAGTGTTCAGTGTTTTTTATTTTCTTAGGTGATGATGCACTTCCAAATGGGCTGGACGTTACCTTTGAAGTGACGGAGCTGCGGCGACTGACGGGCAGCTATAACACCATGGTCGGGAACAACGAGGGCAGCATGGTACGGCTCAGGCTTCCTCCCTCCTGGGAGTGGAACTTTCCACTATGGGCTTTTAAAATGTGACTGTTCTGAACACTGATGGCAGTTTCAAGACTTCCCTACGCCTTAATCTTTATTTGTAAGATAACGTGTGGTTCTTCATTCACCTTCCTAGAATTATTATGTGTTGGAATGTTTGAAAACAATATTAACCTCTGTAGTTAAATAAGAATGATTTGGGGAATGTTTGTACTGTTTTTTGTTCAAATTCCCCTAAACTCCAAATCCATTCTGTTGATTTCCCGAGCCTCATAGTGAGGTTAGCCTAGCCCGCGATTCAATCAGGTGTGTGTGCGCTCAGCAAAGGCATGTTTTAAAGAGTGAAAGCAGTTACCAGTGAAAGGCCAGACCCAGAGCCTACACTGTTGTCCTGTTTTTCGAAGGGTCCCTTAGCTCACATACTCTTTCTTAAAAGTTAGTGTTTCTTCAGTTCACCACTATTTTTCTTTTCCTCCTAGGTCCTCGGCCTCAAACTCCCTAATCTTCTAGGCCGGGCGGAAAAGGTGACTTTTCAGTTTTCTTATGGAACAAAAGAAACTTCGTATGGCCTGTCCTTCTTCAAACCACAGCCAGGAAACTTCGACAGAAAGTAGGAAGCCAAACAGACCGTTGAGCACACTGGCCTGATTTAAAGTTAACGTAGATGCCTTGTTTGTGAAAAGAAACTGCAGAATTGGCTGCCACTTGTACAGTATCACATGCTGGGGAGATGGGCCCCAGAAGTGTCTTTTTAAATCTGTTGATTTAAATGTTTACAAATTACAGTCACAGTTTCAGCTTTTAAAGCTCTGTCCCATTGTCTCCTTAGTTTCTCTGTAAACTTATATAAAGTGACTGGCCAGTTCCCTTGGAGCTCTCTTCGGGAGACAGACAGAGGGGTGTCCGCCGAGTACAGCGTGAGTAGCGTCTCTGTCACCCCCTTGGGCACTCCAGTGGAAACAGCACCTGTTGAGTTGATTCCCAAAGACGGCAAGAGGGGGCTGCTCGGGAGAGTGTTGAGCATGCAGGCAATGCAGTGAGCTGAGGCCTGCAGCAGTGGGCATTGCTAGGGTCAGCCTTTGCCCTCCCGTCGGCTGCCTCCTAGCCCAGTGCCTCTCTGCTGGCCGTGTGCAGGTTGCTGGGGCCAGAGAGTGGCTAACATCCATGTGCAGTTCTCTTACCTGCCAGATCTCCTCCCCACTCCTGACTTCCTGTGACGCCATCTGTTTGTCTTTGCTTGTCTGTGCTGTGATAGATAGCCTCTGGTAGTCAGCGGTCGCTCCAGGCTACTGAAAGCTTTCATCATTGGTTTACCTTCAGTTTACATCTAGCAGGATCTGACTAAATGCAACAATGAAATTACTGTCCTTTGATCACTCTTTGGCTTTAGGATGAAACCTGCTGTTTTTTCCCTTCCTGTAGTCCTTCCCTCCTGTGCCAGGCTTCAGTTAATGAAGTGTAAATATTTAAATGTGTGGAGGTAGTTCCCCAGGTGTGCTCCTCAGACCAGCAACATCAGCCTCATTGTGAGCTGGTTAGAAATGCAAATTAATGGCTGCAGCTGCCCTGCTCTAGCAGCATGTCTGGGAATGGGGCCCAGGAAATTGAGCATGCTCCCAGGTCCTCCCCGTGGCTGCTCTGAGAACCATGCTGGAGCCCCAGGGCCCTGCCTGGGCTTCATCCTCACTGCTGTTCAGCAGCTCAGACACCCGAGACCCATGGGCCACTTAGGCTGCTTTTCCTGGGAGACCAAGGTCACGGAAACTGCACCTGGGGTAGACCAGGCAGCAGGCTCCGGTGCAGACATGAGCACTTCCTTTCTCCGTGTAGCTGCCTCTCCTTGTCTGAAGGGAGTAGCCTTCAGGGATCTTTTTGCCCTGTGCCGGGCATGGGAAAGTGGACACCCTGGCACAAACTGTTCTCTCCAGCCCCGCTCTGCCAGGTCACCAGCGGCCGCCAGTAGTAAGCCAGCCGTGTGGGAGGTTCTGCCACATCTTTCCCCTGGGACCCCCTTTCATCTGTCTTTTCTAAGCCTGTTTAAAGGAATAGATGCTTAGGAGCGTAGAAACACCTTATTTATCCACAGGGAATAGCAGAGATGAAAGGCATCTCTTGGAGTAGGTACAGGCAGGTACCTAGCGGAGGGGAGGAGGGAAATGGACAGAGGACCCGGAGGTGGGCTCCTGGAGGAAAGGACTGTATCCTACTCCTTGTACGTCCTAAGTGCCAACGCGAAGGAGGGGCTAGCTGCCAATCAGGTGGCTCTGTCTGGCCCCTGCCTTCTCTGAGAGTACACCCAGAGACCTGAGATGTGTCTCCTCTGCATAATAGTGTTTCTCTTAAGAGCTGCTCTAGGAGGAAGTAAGAAGATTTAGATTAATCTACACCTTCCACAGACATTTGGGATAGTAGCTGAATCTCAGGCTGGCCCTAAGTGCAGAATGGCAGGTGAGCAAGGCTGCTCTCCTGTACCTTCTGCCTGGTGTGGCACCTCTGGGTGCTTGATAAGTAATCATGTCGAGGTGGGCGCCCTCAGGTTGTTACCTGGAAAGCCAGGTGGGGTGTTTGGGCCCCAGGTTCTCTTGTAGACCCAACGGCTCCAGATAATAATGCCCAGTGTGGGACTCACTCTGGGGACAGTGCAGTGACCAGGCTTCCTTCTAAGAGTTACGTCATCGTTCTACTCCCCAAGGCTGCCAGACAACATCCTTCAGTGTTGAAAATCAGCATGGGCATTTCTCTGAGATAGAAATCTAAGAGAGGCAGTTCTGCCTTCAGGCAAAGAGAGGGCCAAGAGGTAGGTCCCACTTGCCTGGGACCCGCTTGCCCCAGAGCTCACTTGGCTCAGGCCTGCAGGAAGGGTGCTCTTTGCTGGTGTAACTTGCCTCCTCGCTCTGGGGGCCAACGTGGGTCACCTGGGTCATCCAGCCTGGCTTTAGATGAGGGGTTGGGAGGGCCAGGTCAGGCATGCGTCAGATTGCCTTAGAGATGGAAAAGAACCTGTCGTCAGGAAGTTGTTGCAGCTTTTAGACAGGTGACCTTGCTCCCCTGAACGGTATTTCCTTTGACTGGTTACAGCTCTCCCCCGCCTCCCTCTGTTTCTTCCTTCCCCACCTTCCCTGTTCTTTGTCCATCTGGTCCATCACTTACAAATTTATCTTAGGTATTTAATGAGTTGTTACCGTGGTGGCGCCGCATTCTGAATTCTGATTTGGGACAGCCTCCCGTTTGTGCAGCGTAGGGGGTTTACTGTTTCTCTGTGCGCTTGCAGTTTCCCATTTGGAAGACCAGCCACACGGTCAAGTGGGAAGGAGTGTGGAGAGAGCTGGGCTGCCTCTCAAGGGCAGCGTCGTTTGCCGTCCGGAAGGAAAGCGGGCACTCACTGAAGTCATCCCTTTCAGTAAGGCCTTCTCTTGTCTGAGTAAATATTCAGATACCTTGGTGCATCCATGCTGTGCATTGGGGAAACATCGGGATGGATTGAGAAGGTTCACAGCTTGGGTGGCTAAATGGTGCCTACTGGTCACTTTGTGAACTTACGGACACCATGTCATGTTATTTTTTCTAAATAACCCCAGTGGCAGCAGGGAAGTTGTGCTCAAGAGCTACTGTGGAAATCTAGTTGAAAGCTGGTTGGGTTGACTCAGGTCAGGGTGTCAAGCTCCTTCACAGCACAAACCCCGTGATGGGGGTCGTAATCTCCCGCCTGGTGAATGTGAATTGTTAATCCCACCCTCTCGCTCCTCTCCTGTAGAATAGGGGTGGTGTGCTGCCCCTCAGAGGGCGCTTGCTCAGGGGAAACGGTGTAAGAGCTGGGGAGTGCCTGGCACGCAGACAGTGTTCAGTAAGTGTGTGCTGTCCTTTTACAACCTATTTGAAGTGAAAATCTCCCACGTATTTCTTTCAGCATGCAATGGTCATCGACTCTCGGAACTCTTCCATCTTGCCAAGAAGAGGAGCTTTGCTGAAAGTTAACCAGGTGGTAGCTCTGCACCTGTGACCTCTGCAGGCGGTGGCCCCAGGAGATAGAGGGTCCCCCAGAGTAGCCGCATTCCAGCATTGAATAGTGTCCCTTGATTGTAAAGATCACGCTGGAGCGGCTTTCACGGTGTTGGTCCCCTCAGGGTCCCCAGCCCTGGGGCTGCACCCTGCTGTTCCGTTCTGTGACTCTGCAGTGTGGGGTGGGGACCCGGTCCTGGCTTCTCTGCTAGGGTCGCTTCCTAGGCCAGGAGGAAGCCTGTGGCTTCGTGTGTGTTCGATTTCCCTGGACACCTGCTAACAGGCACCGCAAGGCAGAGAGTGGCTCATGGGCCGGTGGCGGCTGGGCGGGCGGCCAGGCTGGGTGGGGCACTGGTGCTCAGTTGGCCTGATCTACTGTTTCAGAGGACCGGCTCGCAATCAGATTTTTATATGAAATGTGCCAAATTGTAAAAGACTAATTTTTTTTTCTAGGCACTGATTAGACCAAACAAGCCAGGTCCTGCATTGCAAGCACTGTAATAAAGCATTGGCGTTAGTAGCGCTGTCCTCCCACACATGGGAGTAACACGCTCTGCCTCCTGCAGGGTATTGGGTGATTCCGTATCTGTCAGTCCCCTGGTACCATCTAGAACAACTGTAGCTTCCAGGAGGCAAAGTGGTCTGTTGCCTCTTTAAAAATACAGCATAACAAAATGAACTGTAATTGTGGTGAGGCTGTGGAGTCGCCTTGGTCGTCGGTCTGTTGCTCCATGTGACCGGTGAGTTCTTCCCCTCCAGGAGCTGGCGGGCTATGCCGGTGGGGACGTGAGCTTCATAAAAGAAGATTTTGAGCTTCAGTTGAACAAACAACTCTTATTCGATTCAGTGAGTATTTAGCGAAAATGTCACCTGCATTTTTATCCCGCATTTTGGAATCTCAGTTCCTCAATAGCTCAAGTGCCAAAGGGAAGCCCAGAACGTGAATGCTAGCGAGTGAAGTGCTTGGTCTTGAAAACTCACCCAGAGTTGAAGTTCCGGGGAAGACGTGAGAACTAGTCTGAGAGGAACCTGCTGGTCACCTCATGCAGGGCCGCAGGAGAGCCCCTCCCCGTGTCAGCTCAGGGCCATCCAGGAAGTGTGTCTGCTTCCCTCCTTGAGTCGCTTCCATGGAAACTCTGAGTCTTCCCCTTATTTTCCGGGGTCTGCTGGGCTCTGGGCACTTCCAGGAATTTTTTTTGAAATCTTGAATGCAGTTTTGTGTGGTCTCTCCTGTTTGGCTGAGGAGAGAGGAGTGAGTGACTGGCAGGCCCAGCACTGGCGGCCCTGGCTCGCTCTCCGTCTTCCAGTGGGGCACTGCGGCCAGCTCTGCCCGGTTGCTGCCTTGCCCTTGACTACCCTAACACTCGGGGGCAGATTTTACTGAAAGGCTGCAGTGTGTCTGTTTCTAGCGTCATCTCTCACTGCACTTGGAATTTGCTTCCTGCCTCCCTGGGCCCTGTGTGTCCAGAGGCCTCTTGTCCAGCTCAGGGAGCTTTCTGGTCCCCTCCCTGCCCCTTCTTCATGGCACGTGATGCCACCAGCATTTGGCTCCCTTATTCCTGCGTCCTGCTCTTGCACAGCCGTCTGTCCCCTGTGCCCTTCCACGGCTCACCCCACTGCCTCCTCGCGACCATGTCTTTCCCCTAGACTTGGAGAAGTTTGCAGTTCTGCCCACTGCCCTGGACAGCGTCGCCCACCCTGCAGCTACCCTCTATGCTGTGACTCCTGAAGCTTGTCCAGCTCTCCTCCTGGGCCCCAGATTCACATGCTAGTGGACATTTCCGCTCTATTCCTCATGGACTCTTCAAACTCAAGATGTCTAAGGCTAACTGTGACTTCCCTTCTGAAGTCTGTGCCTGGCACCTGGGCTTCTGATTCTATTGACTTGCACATCCATTCACGCCACTGCCTTCCCCTTCTCCTGGCTGCTCCAAGGCCTCCCCTCAAAGCCACCGAGCACCAGTCCATCTCTTCTAACCCCCAGGGTTGCTCCGGTGCCTGCTGCCCTCCTCACTGTGGCATTGATGCCATTTCTGATGGGTCTCTGCTCCTCCCACCAGCCCTCACCCTTCCCCTTTTCCACTCCTCAGACATGCTGGTCTTCCTAAAATGAGGCCTTACAGTATCACTCTACTGCATAAAGTGTGTGCTCTTGGCAGGGTGCATGCGGACTTTCATCTCATCTCTGGCCACTTCTCTCTGTGCTTTGGTGCTGCTAAACTCCTTGTTCCCCAAAGGAGTGGGTCCTCTTTTGCTTCCATGCCTTTAGGCTTTATACCCCAACTATAAATCCCTGTTTTCAACTGCTCAACTTGGCCTCCTGCTGCCTGCCTTCAATACTAAGGTATAGGCGTGTCTCCTGCAGGCCTCCTCCAGCCTCCCAGACCAAAGTGGGGCTCCTCCCCTGGGCTTATCGTTCCTGTGTGTGTCTCTGGGTGTTGCCCATCATCCACCCACCTGTCCATCCACCCACCTTTCCACCACATATATCCTAGCTGCCAAGCACTGTCGGGGTCCTACAAATAGCTCAGTAAATGAAACACAGTTCCTGCTCCAGCATTCTAGTAAAGGAAGACTCACAAGCAAATTCATGTATATTTCATTTAGCAGGTGGTGGTATGTGTTACAAAGACCAATAAAACAGTAAAGGGCTAGAAAGTAGCTGAAGAGGTACTGCCTTATTTAAGATAGTCAGGGAATGCATCTTTGATGAAGCACATCTCCACACATCCCAGAACAGAGTGAGGGGGCCGGCCTTAGGCCGTTTGGAAAGGTGCGACAGCATGTCCGGGGGCGAGCCAGGGGACTGCTGAGGCCAGCAAGGTGAGGAGTTGGGGGAGCAGCAGGTGGGGCCGACATTGGACCAGATGTAGAGGCCTCTGGTTGACACCCTGGACTGACGTAGAGGAGGTCCAGCCTGGAGAGAGCATGGTGGGTGGCTCTACAGAAACCAGCCAGAAGGGAGCGTGCATACAGGTGGAAATGGGCAGGGTGATCAGGGAGCCCCTGGAGTCTCTCCTGGGGCTCTGTGTTCTCAGTTCGGAGGGAGCCATGCAGGGAGGGAGTGGGCAGTTGGAGAGAGGGCCGGGCATGAAATCATATCAGGGCAAGTGGGGGTGGGCTGGTAGGGAAAGGCAGGGCGTTGCCAGGCCACTCTAAGGGCCTGGTAGGCGGTACAGCCAGCTGTAAAAGGAGCCCCCTGCATGATGGGGCATCTCCCACTGCACAGCCATGCACAGAAAGATGGAGTGAGCCAGGCCTGGGGTGTTGCCAGGTGAGTGACACAGCTGAGGTGCACATAAGCTGGTGGGTTTTAGGGATGCGCCATGGAGTTTCAGCTGGGTACAGAGGGGATGTGAGAGGATGGGGAGGAGGGGTTGGGGTGTAGGTCCTGCTGGAGTTGAAGAATTGGGGAGTTGGTGGTAGAGGGGGCAGGCTGGGAAGGTGGAGTTGGGGGTGACTAGGAAATGGGCTCTCATGGTTGTGAGGTTGGCAGGGACGTCAGCCACAGTGGGATTACCACTTGCGGGTAATCGGTCTAATGTTGGCCCGTTAGCCCTGCTCTCAGACAGATGTGATGGTAGGGCAGCAAGAGGCCCTCCCTTTCTGTCCTGCTGACAGTGGAGTCTGGCCATTCAAGCCTTGTGTGCTCTGCCTGACCTACTTGGGTTACTCTCAACGCCGCGGTGGGCTTTCCTCCAAGGGTGGGCCTGCCCTGTGGTTCCCATCAGTGCTCCCATTCAGAGTGGTGTGAGTCTGGTGAGGGCAGCTCCCCGAGAGCACTCCGAGCTCCGGCCCCTCAATTTATCCTGTAGCGTCAGTCACGATGCTGGACTCAAAGGTGGTATTTCCTAAATGTTGAACAACTGGTTGAATTTATCAGAATTGAGTGTTTAGCTTGGCCTGCTCTGCCCACCTCCTGTCTCGGTGTCCATCTGTAGTCCTTCCAAAAGAGAGGCATCAGGGCAGGAGTGTGCAAGTCAGAGGACAGAGGAGCAGAAGCACGGGGCATGCTCCAGAGATGTGGTGGGCTGCAGGATGAGGCCTGGGTGGGTGAGCCCAGAGAGCCTCGTGCTGGTTAAAGGTGGTGTTGGGTGTATTATGTGGGTGTGAGGATAGGATCCTTCACTCACTGCGCTTGACCCATTAGAGAGCTCTGTCTCCAAGGCTTGGAGTAGAAGCCGTGTGTCCTTCACATTCCTATATGCAAACTGTAACCTCTACCTTCATTCACCTGAGATGCTATATCCCTTAATCCTCCTATGTTTTGAGGCCAAGCCAGAGGCCTGAGCAGAGCAGTTTCCATCCTCCATCAGGCCATGGAGGGAGCTGCCCTGTGTCGGAATGTGGAAGCTGTGTCGGAATGGATGCTGTACCCAATACCCTGCCTGGGTTTGGGCTTGTTTTTTTGCTTGTCCTCAACATGTCTTTATTTGAAATTTAAAGTTGCAAGTATTAAAAGTACTCACAAGATGCTTTGTAGCTCTTCCATGGCACAAGCTAGGTGTTCTCCTGGCCCTTTCACCTGCCACTGAGACCGCCCCCCCTGCTGGCATGTGGCCAGAGACCAGGTCTGCACGCACCTTCTGTCTGCTACTGCTCTTTGGAATGAAAGAAACACTGGAAGAAAATGGTTGTTTGTTTGTATTTCAATAGGTTTTCTCAACATCTCTCTGGGGTGGAATGTTGGTGCCTATTGGCGATAGACCATCAAGTATTGCTGATAGGTAAGTAATAAGTGAGTGGGCAGTTTGCATATGTTTACCTTTGGCTCGTTTTGGTTGGTTTCTTGTAAGATATCTTAGAGAAGTTTATTTAGGAGAGCAGCTATTTCACATTTTACTTTAGTTTTTATGTTAAAGTTAATTTCAAAATACCTAGAATATCTCATACTTAGTATTTTTTACATTTTTGTTGAGGGAGGGAGTTAAAAGTTTTTCTCTTCTGAGTATGAGAGAAGACACTTATACATGTTGCAGAAACACAAAAATAGAGACGTGAAGTAAGCAGTACTGCTCAGTGTAAGCAGAGTTAACCTCGGACTATTTTCCTTTTAGTTTATTTTTTGTGGATGTGTGTTTATATGTATGTGTGCATACATACACATTCACATCTATGTAGATTGTTGATAGGCTGTGTTTTGCATACAGTTTTGTGTTCTCCCTGCCTTTTAAAAAGTTAAACTTTTTAAAAAGACTAAACCACTCACCAAGTCATGAGAAATTGTCCATAAGCAGCATTTTAATATTTCATTATTTGCATATAAGTAACACTGAAGAATAAAACTTTGTAAATAAAATGAACTTTGGTTCCTTTTCTGAGGAGACAATCCTGCATGTGAAATTATTGTCTCAGAAGAATATGGACATTTTTTAAACTCATGAAGAAGATTGCTGGAGCCTGCTTCTTAGAAAGCTTATAGCAGTTAAACTATGAACTTCGTGCTTTGAAATACTAATAATAGTTCTTGAGGGCAAGAAACTAACTGTGCAATTAGTTAAGAGGTTGTTTTAGTTTAAACTGGTTCAGCCTTTTTAGGTGGCAATTTGGAATTATAAAAGTTTTAAATTTCTAAACTCTGGGACCTAACAGTTTCACCTCCATGAGTCTAATTTACAGAAATACATTTACAAGTGTACAGAGATTTACATACAAGGATGTCCATTGTAGCATTGTTCATAATAGCAAAAATTCTAAAACCACTGGTAGGGAAATGACTGGATTCAAATAAAACCATTCTAAAGAGATTATTACAAAGAATGAGGTAGATGTCCCTATGTTAAGTTTGCATACAAGCATGTTTCACTGATTGCTCCAATTATAGGCAGAGCTCCCGGGTGCATGTATGTGTTTGCATGTATAGCACCAAGGGTCTGGAAAGACAGCCGGTATCTTGGGACAGTAGTCAGCTCTGGAGATTGGGTTGCAGTGGGCACATGAGGGGCAGGGGAGGGAGAATCTCTTCACTTTCTGTGCTTCCTGGATCATATTAATTCTTTGAAAACAATGTGTGTGATTTATGATTTCTTAAAAATAAATGTAGTTTGCTGTTTGTTTTTGTAATTAATGTTAATGGAGTTTTCAGAAAGGCTTTGCTTAAAACTCCCAAATAATAAAAACAAATTTATAGACTTAAGCTCAAATGAATAACTTCATAGAGGCTTTTTATCTGGCAGGAAATCAGAGAAACAGTGCCCTGTCCCCTGTGTGCTATTTCAGCCCCATGGGGACTCTTTGCAGTCAGATGTGACATCTGTAGGCCAGCAGGAGGCTGTGGGGGCATCGCCTGGTTGTAGCTTCTGTGACTGATTTCCGTGTAGGGAAGATGATTCACAGCTTCTCTTGTCGATATAATTTGTTACTTAGTAGTTACATTGGTCTGAAATAGTGTTCAAGTAAGTAGTTACATTTTATAGAAAGTAGATGGGCTTCATAGTCATTCTTTTTTTTTTAATTTATTTTGGATCATTAATCTACAATTACATGTGCAATATTATGGTTATTAAACTACCCCCTTCATCAGGTCCCCCTCACCAACCCCATTACAGTCACTGTCCATCAGCATAGTGAGATGCTATCTAAGTCATTCTTAATTCATTTTGTTTTATTCAGATATAATTTAAAAGAGTGTGATAACCCAGTTCCTTAAGGAACACAAGAGGAAATCGTTTTTTAAAATCATAACACTTTTCTAATTAAAATTCATCATAGAAAATACAAAAATAAATTAGAATAATTCTGTTTTGGTCTATTTGCTTCTAGTATTTTCCTCTTTTTATAAAATTGGGATCATACTATTACATAATTTGTACTCTTTTTAAAAATTTACATTCGGAGCCTGTAGGAGGCTGTTTTGAAAAGGAGCTGCCTCATGAGTTCTTATAGACAGCAGATAAATCCTTTGTATTGGACAGTCCATCCCTTCCCTCTTCTAAAAGAGGGGTCTTCATTTGTGCCTTGTATCTCACCTACATACCCGGAAGTTTGATGTGTTTGTTTAGATTTTATATTTTTATGAAATTGGCTGTGCTCTTGTGCCTCTTCCTGGTCCCTATCCCCCCAATCCTTTGCCCTGTGAGGAGGTCACCTGTGGTCCAGTGCTGAATGTGAGCCTAACCTGTATGCTTTTTGTGCTCTCATTGTGTCATGTAGATTTTCACCCGTTGGCTCTCTGATGTCTGCCATTCTTTCTAGGTTTTACCTTGGAGGACCGACAAGTGTGCGAGGGTTCAGCATGCACAGCGTTGGACCACAAAGTGAAGGTCTGTCATTCCCCACAGTACCACCCAATCGAAATTAAGGTCACACATCTCATTTTTTTGAGCATGTGCTTGTTTGTGTAAATCACCACAATGATAGATGTTTATATTTTGCCACCATGGAATTAGCACCTTACACAGAATCTACCAGATAGCATGTATGGAAAAAGGTAATTGCGAGGGCATTGTAGAGAATGAGAAAATATATCCAAGCAAAAAGTCCATGACAATGACCTGTAATCCCATGACCTGGCAATCACACGTGTGAGTGTTTTGTTGTTCAGACATGCATATCTTTATACTTATGTTTTGTTTATATACTGTGTTTAAACCTGTTTCTCTGCCATTCCTCAAAAACAGTATATGAAAAGGATTTTTATAGGGATAATTACTTTGATGGCCACTTATTTCATCCTAAGGACACAATTTTAAAAATTAAAAGACTGTTTTTGAGAATAGTTTTAGGTTTAAAGAAAAACTGAGCAGAATTAGAGAGTCCCCATGTATGTTCCACAGCATTCTACTGTCCTCTATCATTAACATTTTGCTTTAGTGTGGTACACTTGTTAACAATTGACGAGCCAGTGTGATGCATTATTACGAAATCCCATAGATCACATAGGCCTCACTGTATGTTCTATAGTACCATGGGTTTGAAAAATGTATAATTGTATGTATCCACAACTGTAGGATTATACAGAAGTTTTACCACCATAAATATCCACCCTGCTCCCCATTCCTGGCAGCCACTCATCTGTCTTCATAGTTTTGCCTTTTCCAGAATGTTATAGAGGTGGAATCCTACAGAGTATACCCTTTTCAGACTGGCCTCTTTGACTAAGCACCATGCATTTAAAGTTCTTCCATGTCTCTTTATAGCTTGATTGCTCATACTTTTTATCACTTATAATATTCCATATATGAGTGTACCACGATTTGCTTCTCCCTTCACCTGAAGGACATCTTACTTGGTCCAATTTTTGGCAATTATGAGTAAGGCTGTTATAAACATTCAGGTGCAGGTTTTTGTTTGGAAATAAGGCTTCAGCTCATTTGGGTAAATACCAAGGAGTGCAATTGCTGGATCGTAAGATAAAAATGTTTAGCTTTGTTAAGAAATTGCCAGCCTGTCTTCTAAAATGGCTGTACTATTTTGCATTCCACCAGCAGTGAATCAGGAGAAGAAAACTACTATTTTTAATATCTGCATAGTTCATCTTAATGCTGTACTATTATCTTTTAAAACCAAATCTGAAGTTTTGAACATTTAGCCTATTTTCTCTTACAGTTATAAAACAGTGTCAGTTAATAACCTAACAATTTTTGTGCTCATCTGTAAGTTTTATTATAAAGTTCTAGGTATGGAATTGTAAGATCAAAGGATTTTAGATATTTTTAAAGCTTTGTGTTGATCTAGAAAACTTGTCTCAATCATATTCTCTCCAGCAGTGTGTGAAAATTTCTGTTTCCTGGAACCCTCTTTAACACTTGACATTATATCCAAGGTAGCTCCACATATTAAAAACTTCAAAAATACTGTTTAAATGGATACATATTATTCCATTATAAAATATTCTTCCCTGTTTTTCTTAACTTTTAAAAATATCTTTGTTGTTGCCATTTTATATTATTGTAAATAATGACTACCATGTGCATAAATGTTTGTACAAAATATACATTCTTTTCACTTGCTTTTAATGCTTTAATAGTGTGTCCTTATTTTTTAGAAAAGTTACATAATTTATGGAGAGTTTTGTTCTTTATTATAAGCGAGGTTTATGTAGGGATTATATGAAAGTTGAGTAGTTTTCCACTTGCCTGAAAATTAAAACAATGATTTTCCATTTAATCACCTGTCACATAGGCCATTGGTAAGATTCTATGGGCAGGAATGTAAATTTCCATACCTTCGTGAAAACAGTTTGGCAACATGTACCAAGAGTCTATGATATAAATGGGTGCAAGGACTATTAATAATAGCTCCAAACTGAAAGTGGAAACCCAGATGCCTATCAACAATAAAATGGGCAAATAAATAGTGGTGTCTTCACTGTGGAATATCATACAGCAATGGGGATGAACAAATTAAAGCCTCTGGCTGAATGAGCCTCAGAAACGTGCAAAAAAAAGCCACACCCAGAGGACTGTACTGTATGAGTCCATCTGTGTAAAGTGTGGAGAAGGCTAGAGCAGTCTGTGCTGTTGGGTAGCAGGGAAGTGGCTGCGCTTGGTGCAGGCTGGGTGGGGGTGCTCAGAAGGGAGAACAGGGCCTTCCGTGGGATGGCAGGTATCTATTCCTCAGCCCGGAGGCTCCGTGTAGAGGGGTGTTCCATGTGGAGGCTCACTGTGCTGGACGCATAGGATGTGTGTACTTTCTCTTTGCATATTATACTTCAAGACGGGGTATTAAATGTGTCTGCAAGGAAATGTATCACAGGTAAATGTCCATCATTAAGAAATTAGACACCAGTGTGACAACAGATGAAGAATAAGTAATTATAATATGGTGCACGTATGTGATTGATTATTTAGGCATCAAAATCACATTTCTTAAGAATGTAAAGTATTAGAGAAAAGTGCTTACAATATATTAAACAAAGAAAGCAGCACTGAATAATGTATATATAAAATGACTCACATTTTATTTTTTTATTTATTATAATTCACTGGAGGCAAGACACCAGGTGGTTAGCTTGTTATCTCTGAATGATAGACATTACAGGAGATTTTCCTTTTTTTTTTCCTACTTCCCCATATTTTTCAGATTTTCTACAGTTTTTATGGTCAGAATAAAATACTTAAGAGATGGGCAGTTGCTGGGAAACAAAAGTAAACACGATTGACCTATTTTTCCATTTGTTTCCTCTCGAACTTCACTATTAAAGGGATTGAGATGGTTGAGCCCTTAAATGAATAAGCATTTCATACCTTGAGGTTAATCTGGGAGATAACCCATTTTTCTTTTTCATGGCCTGTCATTTTGTATTAACGGGTGCTAAGATACTTTACAAATAATAATTTGCAACAGAATCTAAACACTCTAGGGGTTTTTTATTTTTGCATTTTGTTACTTTACGGTTAATGGCCATTTGTAGTTAAAATGGAGTAGTTAGCATTTTTAGAAAGAATGCACATGTGTACTCTCAATCTATAGTCTTTAATTTTGGCAAAAATAACCATTGTCCAAAAAAACCCCATGGGTCAGGAACCTTTAAAAATTAGCCTCTCTCTGTAGACATTGAGCTGGGACTGTTCCTTATACAGGGAGCAGTAGACTTGCTGTGCCTTTTGAGCAGTGGCATGTACAACCATTTTCAAAAACTGCAGAGACATATTCTGCATTTTGTCTTTCTGGTGTGGATTGAAATTTTTGCAAACTCATTTGCCAGGTGGAAGTGATCTGGTAATTTGTAGTTGTGGAAAAAGTGATTTCTGTGAATTTTACAGATATGATAAATTTCTGATTTCAGCCCTTTCTAAAGTATGCAAATGTTTTGGGGTTTTTTTTTCTGTTAAAGCAAATTACAAACTCAAAAGTAAGATTATTTAAAATGAGACCAACATTGGGCATTAGTGTTATACATCTTGCTTGTATAAGTTGTGGGGTGTAAATGTGATTTTAGGTTTGTGAGAATCTGGTTTTGCACCCTTCCTTTATTAGGAGACTACCTGGGTGGAGAAGCATACTGGGCCAGTGGACTGCACCTGTACACCCCGTTACCTTTCCGGCCGGGCCAGGGTGGCTTTGGAGAACTTTTCAGAACACACTTTTTTCTCAATGCAGGAAACCTCTGCAACCTCAACTATGGTAAAAATTGGACTCTTTAGAAATAGCTAGGGTACTGTTGACTTTGTGTTTAAAAGTACAGTAGCCAAGTAGGTGTCTATCTTTTTAGATTACATAGTCTTTTCATTGAGGGACTGTGCCTTACTTTAAAACAATCCCCTTAACACCTGATATAGTGCCTAGAATAAAGTTGGTTGAATGTATGAAACATTCATGCAAAATTGTCATCAAATGCTGTCTTGCAAGGAAAGATCAATTCATTTACTCAGCAAGTATTTCTTGAGGACCTGCTCTGTGCCAGTCATCATAGCCACAGAGCTGAGGGTGATTTGTCCCTTTCTGAAGGAGCTGAGGGCTGGGGGAGACCCACAGCAGACTTCTCCAGCTTAGGGGGATGTGAAGAGGCATCTGGAATGCTTCAGAGCAGACAAGGCCCTCAAACAGAGGCTTGGACTAGGGCTGCCTGGGCGGTTGGGACAGGAATGCCATTCTCGACAGAGGGAACAATGTGTCAGGGCCAGACAATTGAGAACGCTTGGCCACTTCTGGGACAGTAAGTATGGTCCCAGGCCCTCTCTTCATGCATGCTTCTCGAATATCCAGGCCTGGCCTTACCTACCAAAGGCCACACAGCAAGGGAGAGAGCCAGGGCTTGTCTGAGGCAGACTTGTGTGAGGGCCGTATGCTGTTGGTCACACCCTGTTTTCTCTTTCCAGGGGAGGGCCCTAAAGCCCATATTCGCAAGCTGGCTGAGTGCATCCGCTGGTCTTACGGTGCCGGGATCGTCCTCCGGCTTGGCAACATCGCGCGGCTGGAACTTAATTACTGCGTGCCCATGGGTGTACAGACAGGTGACAGGTAGGTGCTAGGAGCTCTTCTCCACAGTTACACTGCGCTTTGTAGAACTTTTGTTTTGGATGTGGTTAATCATTTCATCAGTGGCCTCCAAGAGTGAAGATAGAAAGAAATTAAATAGCAAAAGAATGAAAACATATGTATTTTCCTACATTGAGTTTTCTCCATCTGGTTTGGAGGAAAAATGTGATGTGTTTCCATCCCCTACCTCACACTGTTTGCACGTCCTGTTGCCAAGGATTGGGTGCTCCTCCACAGGCCTGGCTGGAGGGATTGACAAGGCATTATTGATCATGCCTCTGAAAATTGAATGAGGTATTTCCGGCGGGTGACTTTGCAGGCCAGGAGCTCTCTAGAGGTTGGAGTGGGCAAGTCTTTGCTCCTGGCTGCAGAGGCCTGGTTCTCCAGAGCTCTCCTGCGAAGGCCACGGAACCTGCCATCTTGGCCTTTTCCACTAAATAGTAAAGCTTGCCAAGTATTACGTGAATGAATATAGTATAAGGCCATTTGCTGTTTCAGAAATAAACTGTTCTTATATTATTTGTTATATATGTATAAATTTTAGGAAATCCAGAACTGCTGTCATCATAATATGTATTAGTCAGCTCGGGCTACTATAAAAAAATACAGACTTCTTTGTCTCTTGGTTCCAGAGGCTGAAAAGTGCAAGATCAAGGTTCTAACTGATTCTGTTCCTGGTGAGAGCAGACCAACACCTTCTTTCTGTGTCCTCATATGGGGGAGAGAGAGCAAGCAGGGTCTCTGGTGCCTTTTCTTGCAGGGGCACCAGTCCCACCACAGGGACCCCACCTTCACGACCTCATCTACTCTAATTACCTCCCAGAGGGCCCATCTCCAAGTACCATCACACGGGGGGCTAGGGCTTTAACATACAAATTCTGGGGGAACACAGACATTGCCCCATAACGTAGTGTTTATATATTGTCTCTTTACTTTCCTGCTTATATATTCAGTACTCGAGGCTGTATTTTTCTCTTCAGAGATCTGTCTACACTTACGTGGCCACCAAATGGTGGTGCTAAGTCGTGGCCAGTTTCCATCATGAAGCTGTAGTTTGTCCTAGTTTAAGGACATTCGTTCCCGCTCTGTTTTTCAGTGTAGTGGGTGTGCTTTCTGAAGGGCAGCCACGTGAGCAGGCTTAGGGAGCACGGTGCTGAGGTGTGGGCCAGCTGTCACCCGGGCCCTCTCGTGCTTGGCTTGGTGGCCTCTGCTCTTCCTCCCTCCCATGGAAGGCTGCTCCTGGCTGCCCCTCCTCCCAGCGCCCTCACCACAGCAGCTGCTCTGATGACTTCATGCACCCCCACCCTTGCCTGTTTTCCGCTCAGAGCCAGAGCTGGAAAGGGTTAGGCGCACAGGCTGAGTGTGTGCTGGCGCCCAGCTGCCCAGGCTTGGAGTCCAGCCTGGCCGCTCTGTGGCTGTGTGACCTAGTATGAGTTACTTAGCCTCTCTGGGTCTCCACTTTCATGTCTAGAACGTGGGCACTACATGGTAGCAGCTGGCTGAGGTCTAAGGGGATTAATGTGATGGAAGCAGTAGAGCCTGTGTGTCGTCATTGGGTGGCTTTCCTGTGGTTGCTGCTGGCATCCACACCGCAGCCCCTTTGCGGAGAGAGCAGTGCCCCTCAGGGCTGCCGCCTGGCCGACTGTGCGTGTGACATGCCATAGGTGGGGTGTACTGTCCTGATCTCAGAGATAGTGAAATGTGAGAAAATGGGCATTTTCTTCCTAGAGCAAGGTCTGTGCATTAGATAACTTCTTAGCAAACATTCCCCAAACCTTTAGTCTTGGTTAAATAAGGCTAGTTTGCAGGTTGCTTTTTGCAAAGCCTGTTGCCACCAGAGGTGTGAACAGGGGGCTCTCCGGCCTAACAACCGGGTACTAATTGAATCCCTCCAAGAGCAGCTGAGGTTTGGGTAATGGGCCTGTGAGGAAGTTAGCTGTAGGTGGCAGAGCCACTTAAGCCTGTGCTTCTCAAATTGCAAAGTGCCTCTGAGCCCTGAGACCTTGGTAAGGAGATGCCCCGTGGGTCTGGGTGGAGCCTCAGCACTGTGTTTCCCATGCGCTCCCCCGGGGAGGCTGATGCTTGTGGACCAACGAGCTTTGGCGGTCGGGAGGGTCTGACCGCTCCATGTGTCTTCTGAGACTGTGAGCAGGTATGATGTTTGCGGACAGAAGGCAGTCATTTAGCTTGTGTGAGATGCCAGGTGAAGCACTGGATTTTATGACATAAGCCTCGCCCCAGCACCCTGCGGTGGAGGGTGGCACTCCCTGTGCCAGATGCGGAAACCGGTCAGCAGCAGAGCCAGGCCTGGCCAAGGCCAGGGCTTGTGCTTCTTCCTCTGCACCCAAAACTGGCAAACTAGGACACCCTCACCTGCCCCTCCACCCTCTGAGGGCCTGGATGTGGAAGCCATTGCTCCTCTCATCCCCACGTGGGGTTTTCTGCACCTTGGGTATTAACTGTAGAAAGATAATGTCATCTCTCTTCCTGGCGTATCTCCGTGGTAGATCTTTCTATTCAGACTAATTCTGTACATGCTTCCCTGTCTCAGACAGCACATAGGCTGTTCCATGACCATCATTTGGTGTATATTAACTGTGTTTATATAGTGTCAGTCCAAATTATGCAAGTAAATATATTCTAAATATCTGTCTTACAAGGAAACCCAGAAGTGTGCGTGGGTTTTCAGCCATAGCTTTGTTGTCCATTTCACCGTGATGACAGATGAAATGCTGCCCTCTCGCTGCCTCTGAGCTCACAGCCCCTGCACTGTCATCCCTGGTTATGTGACTTGGGGCAATGGCAGCAGCTCTGGGCCTCCTGTCCTCCTGTCCTCCAGGGCCCGCGGGCACTTCAGTGCTGTGCGAGGCCGGTCTGGTGTGGCTGCAGTGCTGTGCGAGGCCACCGGATGTCGCTGTGGTCCCAGGATGAGCACCGCCGCTCCTGGAGCCCTGTTGCATTTATCTTTTCTCATGGTTCGCAGAGGACGCTTATGTTCACCTGCCAGCTTAGCCTCTCTCTCTGGGGTTAAATTTGAAGGATGTATTTCAGAGATTCATTTCAAATGTGATTTCTTCTGGAAGGAAGAAGACTGCCTTTCACATGCTTTTTAAAGAACGGACCGTAAGGAAGCTCTTCTGCCCTTGGCTGCTGCCTTAGGGTGTGGGACTCACCTTTACTCAGGGTGTGGCTTTGTTTGAAGCTTTATCGTCAAAATTGGAATTTTGTGAAGTTGAGCCATATTGCTAGTATTTAATCTTCATTTCTAAAATCAGGCCACTAACAGGCTGGAGAATTATGTGTGTGTAAATCATCCATAGATCCTCCCTGCCCTCCACCCCAGTTCATGCAGGCACTCTTAGGATTTCAGACCTTTACAAAAATGGAAACATTTTTGAAATGTTTGCTAGGTTTTATTCCAGAGCTGATTTCTGATTCTGTCACCCCGAGCCTTACTGAGTTCATCCCTGGAGAGCCGGCAATGGATAAGGCGGGCCGGCTAGGGGAGCAGCTCACAGTTAGTGGTGGAGAAAGACAAGAAAGAGGGCCATCTTGGCTGAGGATGGGTGAGAGGCCCTCCTAGGGGAGGGGATACCTGAGCTGAAGCTCCGTGAAGGACAGCTGGAGACTTGCAGGGAGAGCAGGACAGCTGGGGCTGGGTGTGGCAGGGTGGAAAAGCTGGGTGCCACAACACACTCTCCCAGGAGTGGAGGGAGATGTGGGGAGGCCCTTAACTGCCAGCTGGAACACTTGGGTTCTGTTGCTCCAGTCTCCCACCTGCTTCTGCTTTCCAGCCGCTCTGGCCATTTCCCACCAGGCACAGGCTGGGGTGTAGAGTTGGGGCCCTTGTCTGCTCGCTCCCTGCTGGATTCCCTGGGCAGGGCCAACACCTGCTGTGCTGGGTGATCGCTGGGTGGGGGTGGGGCGTGGGGCATGTTGAAGACACATTGTCCTGACCTTGGGGGACCCTGTGAGGAGGGGCCCTGTTCCCCGATGCGACCCCCATGGCAGCCCGGGTGGTGCCGAGTGGGAGGCAGGCAGCGTATGGGCAGGGGGGGTGACTGAGGGTGGGCTGGAGGCACGCAGCCAGGCCTGGCCCACAACTGCATCAGTCCGAGGGGGTTTGGGGAGATACAGGGGACCCTTTGTAAGGTGCTGCTGGGTTGAGTCACACAAACATAGACACAGACACAACAGAAAGATGGACATTTTCGGGACGCTGTCTCAGTGGCTCCTGGCATTGCATAACTGCAGGGCTGTTCTGAATGTGTGTAGTGGGCATTTTTTCTGTGACATGTTTATATGTGTCTGAACATAAATCTGTGCTTGTGAAGTTGTTTAATCTGTTCATAGTTCCAGTAAACGAGCCTTCATTGGAATGCCTGCTTGTTGCTGAATTACGTAAGCCAAGAGCTTAACTTATTTTTTATCTTATAGTTATTTTCAGGCATTTTTCTAATAGTGAACATAGGCACAGGCCACTTTTACAGACCTGATTGTATAAAATATAAAGACAGAGCATTTAGTTCCGAACAGAACTAAGTTATTCAGATGCAGTCACAGTGTCGGGCGCAGGCATTTGCCTTTTAGGGGCGCTGGTGCAGCCTAGGTCACCCCAGGACAGCGGGCATCCCTGCCAAAGGTGGCAGCGAGCACCCCGGACCCTGCAGAAGCTTGGCGGCAGTGGTAACTGTCGTCTGTCTTGATCTCTCGATAGGTCAGGTGGCGTATTCCCTCCTCAGGGCTGAAGTAGAAAAGCTTCCTGCCCGTTTCCCTGCTCAAAGTCCTGAGATAGGATGAGGGCACAGGTGTTATAATAGAAATAGCAACTTCCCTCTGAATGAAGGAGCCATTCTTATTGCCGGTTTTTCTAGAATTGTCCACAGTGCAAACATGTATGATTCACAAATGCACTGTCAGCCTCTACTTGGGATTCAGAGTGTCAGTTTCCCTTGGGTGTATGCTTCCTGGCGTTTAGGCCCCTGGGTTAGGCCCCTTTGTCCATGTGCAGCACTGGCCCTGCCCCTGCCCCTGAGCACACACAGGCCAGCGTGGGAGCCCCTGCTTCACACCGCCGTCCTAAGCCTGGCTGTGCACCAGCCTCACTGTGGGATCTCGGGAATATAGGTACTGGGCTGTGGCCAGTGTGCCTATTCTGGGTGCAGCCAGAATGTGACCCAGGCTGTCATGGAAACAGGAGGCCCCGCAGTCCCGTGACCTCTGTGGGGGCCTAGGCAACAGGGCCTGTGGGTGCTCAGGCACCTGGGTCCAGGGTCTGCTCTGCTCGTCCTGCTGTGTGACCAGAACCTCACTGCTCATCTTATTTGCTCATCCGAAAGTGGGCTCTGGTCTGTCAGCAGGTTGTCCACAGCACATGGAATAAAACCTGTGGAGCGTCAGCTTGTAGCAGATGTAACAGGGTGACCTCCTCATATCCTTCCTCTCCTGCATCAGGAGCAGGTTCCAAGAAGTGCTCGGGGTGAAGTGCTGCGGGGCTGCGGGTGCTGCCGTCGCCATAAGCCTCTGGCACCTACCTTTCTAGGGTGTGGGTGGGCCCTGTGTTCTGTCCATCCTGCCAGTCCTCCCTGCTTCCTCCTCCTATCCCTGCTCCTTCCTCCCCTCCCCATCCTCCCTGCTCCCTCTGGCCTTCCTGTCCTCCCTGTGGGCTGCGCTTTGCCAGGTGCCCTTCCACAGCCATTTCCCTTGCTTCCAGCCAGGACATGTCTTTTGTCACTGCTCTGCACAGAAGGTGCCTCATAACTTTCCCTTGCCTGGTAGCCTTAGAAACAAACACAAAGCTTTTTTTTCCCTAAGGTTTTATTCATAAATACTTTCCTCGTAGGTCCTTCTTTTCTCTTTTTGCCACTTAGGTCAGGATTGGGGGAACATGTGGGAGGTGAGGAGGGAGTAATAAGGGTGTTTATGTCCCCACTTTTTTCCTTGTTTCCGTTCTCCAAAGGCTGGTTCTTAGGCAGCAAAGGTGAGGCTGCAGGGACTGACAGGTGAGGTCAGACAGGAGGGAGGGGAGCAGGGCCTCTGGGACAGCAGGGCAGCAAGGCTGCACTCACCAGGGCCGAGTCCACAGAGGGCGCCTGCTGGCGGCCGGCACTGCCTGTGCGTGGAGGCCGCTTAGGGAATTGTGACAGTGGCAGCAAGCAGAGCAGACCTTGGTGTTGATTTTCTGCTCTTTTCGTTTTTAGGATATGTGATGGTGTCCAGTTTGGAGCCGGGATAAGGTTCTTGTAGCTGACGCAGGGTCCTCCAGCCCCTCCCGGAGAAGCTCTGGGACTTGGAAAGCAGTGAGTCACTCAGGCCCACACACTTTGTTTGAATAAACACATTGGAGTGATTTTTTTGACTGCAGCCCTTGTGGGAAACCATGTCAATAAATTTTGAAGGCAAATACTCAGATGCTTTGTGGATGTAGATATGATTTGCTCTCCCCAGTGTGTCCCACACTGGCTTTTCCTGAGGACCCCACACAGGGGGATGAGACAGTGAAAGTTCCCATGTGCCCTTTCACATGCTGCTCAGAAAGAAGGTCCCGTCAGACAGTCTCCAAATTCCTTTTCATCCCAGAGCCCTGGCTTGCAGGCCTGCGGTTCCCGCGGACCAGAATTGTTCAGCTGATCCTCGTGGCTGCCCGTAGAGGGCGTGTACAGTCGGCTTGATGCACCAGCTGCCACGGGGAGGCCGCGTTGGCGGGCATGGCGGCCATGGTGCTGGGTGTTTGCATCATTAAGCATGTGGATGTGGCATGGCAGCACTGTGGGTGAGGTGAGGGACATGGAGGCAGAGGATGGTGTGCCCGAGAGTAAGGGCAGTTCAAGGTAGGATGATGTGCTCATTTCCCCGTCACACAACCCAGTGGCTAAACACAGAACAGTCATCCTGCAGTCTGGAGGTCCCGAGTCCAAAATGGGTTTCCCTGGCTGACAGCAAAGGGGCAGCAGGACTGTGCTCTTCAGAGGCTCTGTGCGGGCCCCGCCACCTCCCTTGCTGGGGCTCCCAGTGGCGCCCACAGCTTGGCTGATGGCCCCTTCCTGTGTTTTCACGGTGGGCATCCTGGCAGCTGGTCTTTCCCTGACTGTGGCCTCTGGTGCTTTCACAGACCCTGGAGATTGCAGTGGGCCCAGCGGGACTCTCCAGATTTCAAGGTCAGCTGATTAGCAATCCCAAGGCTGTCTATAACATTAATTCGCCTGCCCTGTCACACGGCATATCCACAGGAGTTAGAGTGTGGACATCTTAGGGGGCCATTCCTCTGCCTGGTGCACCTGGCATCTCAGTCATGTTTTGGAATCTACTTAATTAGTCACATGTGAGAAAATTTTTCAAGGAAAAGTTAGTCCTCCTTTGAATTCTTCAAAAACTGATGCTGTGTAGAAATGTCCAGCATTGCGGAGGAAGCCCCAGTGGCCTTGGCCAGACTGCTGTTACTCTGCGATCTTCTCTCTCCAAGCTGGACTGAGTCCCCGTCACTCCCAGTCTTCCCTGTAACCTGTGGCCTAAGTCTCCATGAGGGCGCTGGGCATTTCAGGAACGGCTTGAGTCCATGGACCTGCATTGCCCCAAGGCCATGCTCAGGCCCCAGGACTCCACCCACAGAGCCTGCACGGACACCGGGGATTTTGCAAGAATATGTAAGTGCAGTTTAACTTTCATAATATAAGGGACATGGGAAAATATTTCCCCTGAATTGTTCTATAGTTTCACATATATGCCTTTGGCAAACTAAGAAACTCATAACACTGTCATCATGTTCAGACTGTAAATTAAGAACAGTAAAACCTGAATAATTTTAACTCTGACACCATGCCCTTTGAGAATTCATCTACTATGTCAGTGGAGAACCCGAAGAAGAAGCCATCTCTGAAGAGGTACACGTTTAGTCAAGCGAGGCCGGGTCACCCCGGGTTGTTGGCACCAGCTCCTTAATTAAAGCACTCCAGGCCCAGCTGCCTCCTTGTGGGTGAGGCGGGGCTCATTTGTAAGCACGCTCCCGAGGCTTTCCTTTGCAAGGTGAAATGAAACAGTGGAGTGCTGGGGAGAACTAGAATTCTGTCTGTCCCCGGTAGTGATAGGTGACAGCCTGGAGCACGTCAGGAGGCCTTCCATGGCGAGACCAGAGTCCTGGCAGGTTTTGTTGTGGGAAGTAATTTTTCATCGCTCCTCTTTAGGGCATCAGGTGTGACAGAATGGAACCAGGAGAGCGGAACCCGTCCCTCCGCAGAGTTGCATGTTCCCCCGCCTCAGTCTTGGCATCTTGATTTTATTCCATTTTTTCCGACACCTGAATATTTGGCCTGAAAGGCTTGGTATTTGATCACCTTTTGCTCTGCTCTGCACGGGTCAGGCTACAGCCAGCTTTTTTCTGATGGAGAATGTGGCTATGTCCCTTGCTGGAAACTGCTGGGTCAATCTTCCATTTGAAACTAGGAGACTAACTTTAGTGAACCTAATTTTCACAGAAGAAAAATCCACTGAGACAGTCTGCATCTTTGTTATCGTGAACTTGCAGTCTTCAGTACATGAACTCAGTGACCCATTACACACAAGTGTCATCAGCAATGTGCCAGGGGCAGTGCCACAAGCCACTTGTTTCTCCATCTGCAAGTCTTATGATCCAGCCAGGGGCCAGGCTGTTCTACCAGATGTGACCATTGCTGGCCACTCTGAGACAGGTGTGCCATGGGCCATCAGGCCACATTTCCCCATAGGTGGTTCCTGCAAAGGCCCTTCACTTGACAGCCTCCTCATACCCTGCAGCTCCTTAGGCTAAGAATTCCCTTTGAGTAGTGAATCTTTCTCTTTTTTTTTTTAAACACCAGATAAACTTACCTTTAGGATAATTAGATGCACTCAAACACACTGTATGTTTAAAGATCGCCAGAGGAGAGGATTCCTTAATCTAGACAAAAACCGGAGAACTGTGCTTTAAATGGAATGTTTAAAGTCAGGCAGATATATTCAAAATTCAGATTCCCAGCTTTTCTTAAAAATTGAGTCTGGCCACAGGAAGTCTTCGTTTCTGCAGGCAACAGAGAGCTGGAGCTGGAGGCGGGGTTCCTTTCGCCTGAGGCTGCCCTCCAGGGCTTGTAGGGCCCCCTCTCTGCTGTCCCTATAGTGCCCTCATTATGTTCCTGCCTCTGGCCCATCAGAAGGGGAAGCATCTGAACATGCCAGGTGGGAGGCACCTTTTTGAGGGGGGCAGCTGTCAGAAAGTGGGTGAACAGTGAACCCTGGGGTCAGTAGCTTGGCTGTAGTCCTGTGGGCTGTTTACTAAACCCCTTCTTTCCTCTGGGCCTCAGTTTGTCTTGTGGCAGTTGAGGATTGGGTTTAGCACCTTTTAGTCATGAATCCCACAGTCCTAGCCGATGCCACCTATGGGGCTTCTGAGGCTTTCGGGCCTCAATGCAAATGCCAGCTGACGTGGAACACCGCAGATTACTCTGCCTGTTTCTGAATATTAGATAAAGGAGTGAACAGCAGGCACAATTTTATGATTCAGACTGGGCTCAGACCCCAGCCCTGTCACTAGCTAGACAGCATTTCTGAGTCAGTCATAGCGCTCTCCCAGAAATGTGCTCTCCAGCCAAAATACCAATGTAGCTGATGATCACAGCATAACTATTTACCAGAGAGCTTTTTATAATAGCTCGTTTAGTGCATCCACATTTGAGCCCCAGGAGCAATAACTAAATATATATTTCTTTGCTTCCACTTTTTATCTTTTCACTGGTTTTACCAGATGATTGCAACACCAGTTCTCAAACTTTTTGGTCTTGGGACCCCTCCACACTGTCAGAAGTTAGGGAGGACCTCCAAGAGCTTTTGTTTATATGGGCTAATACTGATCCTTACCATGTTGGAAAGTAAAACTGAGACTCTCAAAATATATTAATTCATTTTGAAATAAACCCATTACATTCTAAGATAAATAACATTTTATGAAAAATGTATTTTAAAAAATGTGTGCACACAGTAGTGTACAGTTTTGCTGATCTCTTTAATACCTGTCTTCAGAAACAGATTCTCACATCTCCTTCTTTCAGTTTGCTGCCACAAGTTGTTTGAAAATATCCATCCTTACCTAGAAATGCATTCAGAAAAAAGTGTTCTATTAGCCTTTTCAGATGACTGAATGTTCTTTGATACTTCCTCAAAGCTCAGCAAGTGACAATTTTTTAAAGGTCGGTTGCAGTTTGGAATCAAACCATATCAGTGACTTTTTCAGTCAGTTACATTAAATCCACTCCCCCATCTGGCACTGTGACTGCATCTTTTACCCAGGCGCGATTTTGTAACGTGATGCAGTGGTCATTTGGGACGTACTGATTCACCATGTTATACAAATCCTCCACATACCGACATGTCATGATTATGCAGAAGAAAGGGAACGTATTTTGTTCATCACAGTCTCATCAGAAAAAATCAATGCCACCAAGCTCCTGGTGGTGGATATGTTTCCCCAAATCTGAGTTTTCCCTGGAAGCTCACATTTTATCAATGGCAGTGAACACTGTCCGTTGCTTCCCTTGGCGCTCACTTCCTTCATTATTGAGGGACTGAGACCCAAGTCCGGATAACCGAGTCTGCTGGTCGTTCCTTCAAGTACAAATGAAAAGAGCGGCTGGTTTTGCTCAGACCCCGACAGCACAGGGCTCTTCCTGGAAACGGAACCCGGAAATGTGCCCCGCTTGCGTCCCACGTTATCACCCAGAAAGTTAAAAGGACTGCGCGTGCGTGGAATTGCTCGGACGCTCTTGGGTGAGCCGGCGTGCCCAGGCCCCCATGCCGTTATCACGTCCTGAGGACACATGTCTCCTCAGGGAACTGAGTCACTAAGTGACATCTTGGGGTTATTACAGAAATTGTTTTGACCTCGCAGATCCCCTGAGAGGCTCAGGCCCACAGACCACACGCGGGGAACCTCGTATCTGCCACCAGCCATAGCACGAGACGTCGGGCGGGGCTTCCTCCTGGGGTCTCGCCCGCAGATCTGCGCAGGAGTAAGAGTGGGGATGCCTGTAACGTGAGAGGCTCTCCACGGACTTGAAGGAGGAGGGACTCTTTGCCGAGGGACAAGCTGGGAATAAAAACCCTCCTGTGTCATCACATATAAATCGTATTCACTGCCCTGCCCTCGCATTCCTCGTCTGTGAAATGGGGCTAGCGGAACCCTTTTGTGTAGTAGGAAATGTATGTAAAAGGCTTGGTATCCAGCAGGGGCTTGAGAACAACAGCCCAGTTGGGGCGGAGCGGGGACGGGTGGGGGCTGGGGTGTGGGGAGGCAGGTGGGCTTTCTCTCAGCTTGTCAGTACAACCTGGGGACAGGGTCAGCAGGGGAGCAGTTAGTCTGCCTGCTTGCTGTCACCCCGAAGTGCTGTAAAGTGAAAAGATAGGTTTGCATTTGGGACGAAGTCAGCATGTTCCACATTTGCACTTCCAGATTTGAGTCTGAGAAGTGAACCGTGGGAGGCTGTCTTAACACCACTCTACAGAAGACAAACCAGAGTCTGGATTTTAGAAATGAACAACACTTTACTGAGTGGGGCTGGTGGTCCTCCTGGATATCTTGTGCCCACGCCTGAGTTGTGACTTTCTATGTGGCATTTTCCTGACAAGTAAATTACTGGATTCCTTTACCAAATCATTAGATAACTTTTAAGAACAAAGAATGTTCATGCAAAAAGAGATTCAGCTTTATCTTGCTAGGGAAATAAATAGTAATCATTTTTGAAAAGAAAGCACATACTGTAAATTTGGATCAACTGAAAATTACAGCCTCTATCCCAGCCCTTTTTTGTCCCCCTTTCAATCAATCAGTGTCTATGGAGGAAACATTTCCTACATTTATCACTGGATAGATGTGCCGGTCAATTAAAATACTCTGACTTCACGTGGTTGAGATAATAGCAAGCCTGCAACCATCCATCACTGTGAAATAGAAGGTGACATCCCTATATTGAGTCAGAGACCCAGATAACAATTGCTTCGATCTTATTATCATACCCAGAAATTACTGCTCATCTCAGTGTAGTTTCCCTGAAATACTAAGCAGGCAGAGCTACTGCTAGAAATACTAGAATGTAAAGAGACTGTGGTCTGGCCTTGACATTGGACATGGAGGGATGAAAATGGACATGCTCTCCTCACAAGAGGAGGTGTTGAAGTCAAATGGGATAGAATTTCCTGAGATGTTATATAGTTGGTCAAGGTTAAATGTGACTCACCACCAAGCTTTAATCCAGAGATGTTTACTAGGAACCACTTGCAGCAGCCACACCAGGAACTATCTCGAATCTTCTTTTTCCACTCCCACCACCTCAGCCCTGCACCAGGGCCTCCTCCTGGCTCTCCCGGGCAAGGGAACAGGAACCTGTCTCAGAGTGGGAAGAGCATGTGCGTAGGAGTCGAGCCGGCCTGAATTCTCAGTTCCTTTGTTCATTTATTCATTCAACACATGTGCCAGGGCTGGACTAGGTGCAGGGCGCAGTGCATGTGCTGCCAACTCTTAATTTCAGGGTAGAGTCCGGCCTCCTTTTTTTCTCCCAAAGCCCCATCAGCATCTAGTGTCTGCTTGTATCCTTTATTCCCTGCCTCGCCCCAGATGCCCCCCTCCCTCCATCATTCCAGGTGACCTTGGGCAGCTGGCTGCTGGGCCCTGCTCGTGCTCTACCCCTCCTTCAGAGCCAGCTAGCTCCTCCTCAGCCCAGTAGTCAGCTGTGCGGGGAAGCCTGGGGTGGCTGGGTTGGCTCTCAGGCATCCAGCCAGGTGTGGGGGGAATATGTTCAGTCTGAGGTGTCAGAAAAGGCCTCTCTGAAGAAGGAACACTTAAGCTGAGACCAGAAGAGTAAGGAGTAAACCCAGCAGGTAAGGAGGTGAAGAGAACAGCATTCTAAGCAGAGAGCACAGTAGATACGAAGCTTCATATGGAAAGTAGCTGGGCTTTTCCTAGGAAATGAAGGGTCAGAGTTCACCATAGAAAATAGTCAATAGTAGGTATATAAAAGGAGATCTGTTTTAAGGAATTGGCTCACTTGATGACAGAGGCTTAGAAGTCTCGCAGTCTGCCATCTGCAAGTTAGAGACTCAGGAAAGCTGCTGATGTAATTCAGTCCCAGTTCAAAGGCCTGAGAACCAGGGGAGCTGATGGAGGGCAGAAAAGGAGATGGGATGTCCCAGCTGTGTGGTGAGGCAGAAGGAGTGAATACCTCTTCCTTCCTCTGTCTTTTGTTCTGTGCCCACCCACACTGGAGTCTCTGTTGCCCTGTCTCTCTGTACATACACATATATGCCCCCCCCCCCACATCTCCTATTGGTTCTGTTTCTCTAGAATCCCCTACTGATATTACAGCCCTTTTCAGTCCTTAGGGTCTGAAAATGGGCCTCTCTCTTTGCATGTCATTCTCTTGTCAGAAAATAAGTTCCACCTCTTCTGGGTTTCAGTAACCTCCCCCAACCCTGCACAAAAAAACCCCTAGATGATTGCCATGGTCAGAGATCAAGTGCCAAGTGGCAGAGTCAAAGCCACAGAAAAGGAAAATTGCATCCAGTGCCTTGAATGCCCTCTGCCGGGCCCAGAGCCCAGGACAGCGAGCAGACAAGTTTGCTGTGTGAAGTCATGGCGTGACCCAGCCTGAGCCCGCATTCAGCAGCTCTTCTGGAACCACCGCCCTCCCCCCTCCGTGTCCCTTGCCTGAGCTTACACTGCTCCTGTCTTCTAAGCCAGAACAAGCAAAAGGGTTAACCCCTACAGTAGATTTTTAAGGAAAATTAGGAACCGTCGGTCCCAAAGGATTCTAAGAATTGAAGATTAGATTTAAAAGGTTCTTGGGAGGAAGATGCTGCTTACTCAGATTCCCCCAACTGACCTCCTTGTGAGCTCTGAAAACTTGGAATATGTTTATTTTGCAATAAAGGTGGAAAAAATACAATAGCTCTTTAAAAAAGCAATGATATTTTTAAAACTTTACATTTTACAGTTTTAGGTTTACAGAAAATCTTTTAAAGTAGTGCAGAGTTCCTATAGACCCACAGCCAGTTTCTCCTATTATTAACATCTTACGTTAACCTGGGGATGTTTGTTACAATTAATGAGCCAATACTAATACGTTATTGCTAAGGACGTCTATACTTCAGTCACATGCCCTTAGTTTTTGCCTGATGTCCTTTCCCTGTCCCAGGGCCCCATCCAGGATCCCATGTTACTTTGAGTGTTTTTAGGCTCCTGGAGTGACAGCTTCTCAGCCTTTCCTTGTTTTGGGTGACCCTGGCCGTTGTGCAGTGTGTCCCTCAACTGGAGTTTGTCTGGGGCTTTCCTCATGAAAACATGAGCGTGTTTGGAGTTATGGGTCTGGGGAGGAAGGCCACAGAGGTCAAGTGCGTCCTCATCACTCATCTCAGGGCCACAGGCGGGCAGCTTGACCTCTCCCTGTTGATGTTGACCTCGATCACCTGTGCTTTTCAGGTGGGTTTCATAAGAAAAAAAAAAGTTTTAAAAGGAAACATTGGATGACATAGGGAAGGTGTGTATTCTTTAGTGATTTAAGTCTTATCCAGTCTTCATGTTTATCCTGGGAGGTACACGTGAAAATCTAGAACTTGCATTCTTCACGGACGAAGTAGAGAAACAGAGTCTGGAAAACAAGCGGGGTCTATTTGAAGTGCGCTGCTGAGAGGATCCGTGGGTGCTGGGAATGCAGGCGGCCCTCTCGTCAGCCTGCCTCCAGGTTGGACAGCTCCCAAACAGGGCCGGTGCCTGCCAGAGCTTGGATGGTTCTGGAAGCCCATAGTGGTGAGAGCTGAAGTTAGTCTCTTGCAAGTTCCCAACTGCTTCCTGGGGAAAGGAATAATGTATCTCTGAAATGAGTAGGGTGTAACTAGACACACAGGCAAAAGACTCCGGGTTAGAGAATAAGTTCTATATAGGAATGAATGTAAACCTCTGCTAGCAGCCATAATCTCCAAGGGATCTGGAGACCTGCTATAGAGTTTAAACTTCTACTTAAAAAACACTCTCTGAAATATGCTGGGTTAACATTTCCAACTAATGGGTAGCAGAATGAAAGATCATTAAAAAATGCTTTTGTTTCTCCAAAGAGAATGACTGTTCTTATATTAATATCTGCAGTAGTGCCAAAAATTTTATTGTTAGAAGAGAGAAATTTTCCAGGAAATATTCTTTTGTTGATTTTTTTTAACCATAAAAATGTAAAAGCTATCCTTAGCTCTCAGGCCCTACAAAACAGGCAGCAGGCTGGATTTGGCCTGTGGGTGGTTTGCTGACCCCTGAGTTTTGTGAGCCCTGAGGCCGGTCCTGGACTGGAGACAGAAATGTGGGAACCGTCAGCATCAGCGTGGCGTTCAATCCACCTACCTGCTATTTACCTCTGACAAACTACCATTCTTCCGTGTGTGTGTGTGTGTGTGTGTGTGTGTGTGTGTGTGTGTGTGTGTGTGTGTGTGTGACATCTGTCCCCAAGAATGTAAGCTCCACGGCACTTGATGTGTTTGTGGAATGACTAAATGAATGAATAAGTAAATGAGGCCAACAGTTGTTACCCAGTGTGATTACTGCTGTGCCAGAGCATGTCCAGGGAATGGAGAGATGGCCAGGTGGTCCTAGGAGGGAGCTAGGTCAGAGACATGACCTGGAGTGGGGTCCCCAGGACAAGAGGGTGCCTACCAGCCAGGTAAGATGAAAAGAGGGTAACTATGTGGACAAAGCCCTGGGCGGGGGGCGCAGGGGCTGCAGATGGCTTGTTGGGGACAGCTGTGAATTGGCGTCACAGAAGATGGGAGAGGAAGTTGGAGAGTTTTTGAAGAATCTGAAAGTGGCCAGGGAGGCGCTGTCCACCAGGCCTTCAGAGGCCTTTGAATAAGTAGGGGGCAGCCGAGACCAGATTTGGGTTTTACCAGGTAGGTTAGAGATACTTGCCTTGGTCCAGGTGAGAGACAAAGGGGCATGAACTTGGGCTTCCAGAGGGGGCCTGGGCGAGAGAGATGTTAAGGACAGAGACATAGCTGCCCAGCCGGGAGCAGGAAGAGCACCTCATGGGGCTCTAGTGAGGAATGGATGAAGTCACTAGGGCAGCCTCAGGGCCGTCCCCGAATGTGGGTGTCCTTGGGGTGCACCCCTCTGTGCCCTTGGGGCTGGCTGTGGGCAGGACGCAGTGGGAAGGCAGTGCCGTTACTCCAGCGATGATTTAAACGCCAGTGCGCAGGCTGCTTTCCACCGGCGAGGGGACTGGCCCCTCCCCATGCGGCAGCCTGGCCCCTGTGTGGGGGCCCCACGGGGCCCAGCTGCGCCGGCCGTGGACGGCATGAAGAGTCTGGAAAAGCAACCTCGGGTCCTCAGCTCTGAGCGCTGGGGTCCTTCATGGGCACAGCTTGAGCAGGCCATCCTGGCTGGCGGTCGGGCAGGGCCCAGGGGGGATGGGCTTGGCAGGAGATGCTGCATGACCATGACCATGCAGGCACAGGCGCGGCTCGGGAGACTGGCTGGGCCGCAGCTGCGGATTTGGAACCGCGAGCACAGAGGAGCTCTGACAACCCTGAGGGTGAATGAGAGACCCAGGGACAGCCTGCCAGGGAGAGGACTCGGGGGGCCCCAGCCTGGGTGGGGTGGGCAGAGGAGGCTCTGCCACAGAGGTCCCGGGCACCATGTCTGAGGAGGGCGGAGTGTGAGGGTCCTGGGGCCGCCATAACAGTGCCACCAACTGGTGGCTGAGGGAACAGACGTTTGTTCTCTCAGGCTTCTGGGGACCAGAAATCTGAAACGGTGTCAGCAGGGCCGAGCTCTCTGCAGGCTGTGGGGGAGATTCTTTTCCACCCTGTTCTTTCGGCTTCTGGTGCCCCCTGACCCTGGTTGTGCCTTTGCCCCAGGCTCTGCCATCTTCACATGGGCTCTCGCCCCTATTGGGCATGACGCGACTTGATCACATCTGCAAAGATCCTGCTTCCAAAGAAGGTCACGTTCCCAGGGACCAGGGGTTAGGACCTCAACATCTGTTTTGGGAGAAACAATTCACCTCCGTTGATCGTCGGGGCAGGCTGAGCTGGGAGGCTGGACTGGCCTGGGGCAGGGTGCGGTGGGGTGGCCGGCGCTGCAGGGAGCAGCCGGGATGGGGGAGGGTTGGGGAGGTGGAGAACAGAAGGTTCTCTTAAGACAGGCAGCAGAGGGAAAAGGAGAAACGGGCAGCCAAGGGGGTCGGGATGGGCGCGCCCCCACCGGCCTGTCCCGTGGGGCTCCGTGCGCGGGTGACAGTGATTCCTTTACTAAAACACGGACTGGGCGCCGAAGGGAGGCCTTTCCCTCGGGGGCAGGGGGCTCTGGGCGGACGCTTACCGCGGGCCCCCTGTGCCCTGTGCTTGTACGGACGGCTCCTCTTTGACTTGGGGACCTACAGCTGCCCCCAGGTCTCCCTTTTATGAAAAGGGGGAGGAGACGGAAGCAGCCAGCACACAATTTTTAATAAGTCATTATTTGAGACAAGTAGTTGGATAATTTAAAAATATGTCGCAAACGTCAGGAAGCTCCCAGGCCCGGGCCTGGTCCCTCGGGTGGCCCTGGCGCCTCTGACACGACTAGTGTCAGACACTCCACATTTCTGAGAACACAGGTGGCGCCCTGGGGGCTGCTTATCCCAGAAGCCCATGATGACACTTTCGTAGGAATCATGTAGGGACTTGGCACTTGGTGTGACAGGAAGTGACAAACCAGAGTCAGGGCTTCTTCGCCTGGCGGCGGGTTAGAAATGCAGAGTCTCGGGCTGGGCCCCTCCTTCCCCCTCGGATCCCTGAGAAGGGGCTGGAGTCGTCACGGATCGGTCAGTCGCCTGGGCTGCGTGCAGAAGGAGCCGTAATAATTTGCCTCAATGGATACAGCTCTTCTGTGTGGGTGTGAACATAATCCCCAACGGTGTAGGACACTCAGGCAGCAATTCCCACCAATGTACTGGCATCAGCCATGTGCCATTCATCCCTTCATCCCTTCAGCAAACACGGCCTGAGCCATAGTGCGCACGAGGCTCCGCCTGGGGCAGCAAAGGCAGAGATGATATTGCCTGTCTGGTGGGGGCACCAAAAATAAGTCAGCAGGGAGAGGGGCCTTGAGGGGCCAGTGGGGTGCCGCAGGATGCTGGGGGACCCCAGCCTTGCCTCGGGGACAATGTGGGCACGGGCCATCTGCAGCCCCTCCTTCTGAGAAGCCAGGGATTTGCTCTGTGCTTGCTTAGCGGTTTAGCTCCAGGCTTTCATCGGACTCTGTGCTCCCCACTGGAGAGTGCAGAGCCCACTCCCCGTCCCTGGCATGCTGGCTGCAGCGACCTCAGCCTCTCCTCCCGGGCAGGCCCTCTCCTTCACCCTCCTCTCCTGCCTTCTGCTCTAATCCTCTGCCCATTCGTCCCCTGTGCTTTCCTGTGCTTGTCAGGCTCTGCTTAACATCCAGCTCTTTCCTGTTACTTCTCCCCCCACAGGAAAGTCTCAGCCATACCCCAGGGTGGTACTTTTCAGTTCATTAAATTACCTTCAATTTTTAGGGCCTGAGCTATTTTAGGTCTTAGGCACAGGCTTTAAAAAAAAAATTGTGGCAAAATATATGTAAGATCAAATTGACTATTTCAACCATTGTAGAGTACACGGGTTAGCAGCGTTAAGTCCATTTACATTGTCATGCAACTGTCACCACCGTCCGCTCCAGAACTTTTTCATCTTGCCAAGCTGAAACTCTGCACCCACTAAAGACTAACTCTCCATTCTCCCTCCCCAGCCCCTGGGCACCGCCATCTATGAAACTGACCTCTAGGGATTGCCTGAGTGGTACCAGATAGTATTTGTCCTTTGTATCTGGCTTATTTCACCCAATGTGACGTTCTAAGGTGCCTCCAGGTTGTGGCGTGTCAGAATTTCACCTATGAAAGTATGCATAGCTCTCACCTCATCTTTCCACTCATCTGTCCAAGGACGCGTGCACTGTTTCTACCTTTAGAGACAGGCTTTTATGAATCATCAAGTATTTACTGAGTATCTACTGTGTGCAAGGCTTAATGTTTCTAAGAAAGAACTCTCGTTTTGCACTTTGCCTTCAGATTATGAGGAAACTGCAACATGCAGTTGTAGGAAAATGTGTTTAGTTACAGTCTACTTGGGCAGACTTTGTAACGTTAGCGGATTGTATTAGGGGCAAGCTGCATGGGTCGGCCACCCCGAGAGCAAGGGTTGAGGGTGCTGCTGCCATAGAGCTTCTGGAAAGAAAATGAGCTCCATATTTTAATAGTTCCTTATGCTAAATGTTTAAGTAGCGCTGATGATTGGATAGTCTTCTCAAGCCTTGCATTTTACTGATTTCCTGGCAAATTTGAAATTATGACTATCTTAAGATAATGTACCATACAGAGCTGATATTTTAATACTCTTCCACTTCAAGAACAGTTTGCTGACAGCTGCTCAGCCTTCTGACCATTGTTAGTAATGAACTACGGTGGGTGTGGTAGGTGGGTAATCATGGAACATATTGTAACGTACGAGTTTCAAACCTGAACTAAAGAAAACTTTTCTCACTTATGTGAGAGACTGTTTTTAAATGATAATTGCATTCTGCCTGAGTATCTACTTCATCAACTGTATGCTCATTACTCCTGAAATCTGTCCTATTTGCTCTACATAAACATTAATTTGTTAGTTTTTATACTGACAGAAAGGCAGAGTTCAAGCCAGCCATTTCCCATTGACAGAGTATCTGAAGATTACAAGTTGAGTTTCCATAAAGGTTTTTCATTTTTATTTATTTCTATTTTTTATTTTGGTATCATTAATGTACAATTACATGACCAACATTATGGTTATTAGACTCCCCCCATTATCAAGTCCCCCCCACATACCCCATTACAGTCACTGTCCATCAGCATATTAAGATGCTATAGAATCACTACTTGTCTTCACTGTTGTACAGCCCTCCCCGTGCCCCACCCCTACATTACATGTGCTAATCGTAATACCCCTTTTTCCCCCCTATCTCTCCCTTCCCACCCATCCTCCCCAGTCCCTTTCCCTTTGGTAACTATTAGTCCATTCTTGCGTTCTGTGAGTCTGCTGCTGCTTTGTTCTCAGTTTTTTTCTTTGTTCTTATACTCCACATATGAGTGAAATCATTTGATACTTGTCTTTCTCCGCTTGGCTTATTTCACTGAGCATAATACCCTCTAGCTCCATCCATGTTGTTGCAAATGATAGGACTTGTTTTCTTCTTATGGCTGAATAGTATTCCATTGTGTATATGTACCACCTCTTCTTTATCCATTCATCTACTTAGGATGGACACTTAGGTTGCTTTCATTTCTTGGCTATTGTAAATAGTGCTGCGATAAACATAGGGGTGCATATGTCTTTCTGAAACTGGGCTCCTGCATTCTTAGCGTAAATACCTAGGAATGGAATTCCTGGGTGAAATGGTATTTCTATTTTCAGTTGTTTGAGGAACCTCCATACTACTTTCCACAATGGTTGAACTAATTTACATTCCCCCAGCAGTGTAGGAGGGTTCCCTTTTCTCCACATCCTCACCAGCATTTGTTGTTGTTTGTCTTTTGGATGGCGGCCATCCTCACTAGTGTGAGGTGATATCTCATTGTGGTTTTAATTTTAATTTCTCTGATGATTAGCGATGTGGAGCATCTTTTCATGTGCCTGTTGGCCATCTGAATTTCTTCTTTGGAGAAGTGTCTGTTCAGATCCTCTGCCCATTTTTTAATTGGATTATTTGCTTTTTGTTTGTTGAGGTGTGTGAGTTCTTTATATATTTTGGATGTCAACCCCTTATCGGATATGTCATTTATGAATATATTCTCCCATACCATAGGATGCCTTTTTGTTCTACTTATGGTGTCCTTTGTGGACAGAAGTTTTTAGTTTGATATAGTCCCACTTGTTCATTTTTGCTTTTGTTTCCCTTCCCCAGGAAGATATGTTCATAAAGAAGTTGGTCATGTTTATGTCCAAGAGATTTTTGCCTTTGTTTTTTTCTAAGAGTTTTATGGTTTCATGACTTACATTCAGGTCTTTGATCCATTTTGAGTTAACTTTTGTGTATGGGGTTAGACAGTAATCTAGTTTCATTCTCTTACATGTAGCTGTCCAGTTTTTCCAACACCAGCTGTTGAAGAGGCTGTCATTTCCCCATTGTATATCCATGGCTCCTTTATCGTATATTAATTGACCATATATGCTTGGGTTTATATCTGGGCTCTTTATTCTGTTGCACTGGTCTATGGGTCTGTTTTTGTGCCAGTACCAAACTGTCTTGATTACTGTGGCTTTGTAGTAGAGCTTGAAGTTGGGAAGTGAGATCCCCCCTGCTTTATTCTTCCTTCTCAGGATTGCTTTGGCTATTCAGGGTCTTTTGTAGTTCCACATGAATTTTAGAACTATTTGTTCCAGTGTGTTGAAGAATGCTGTTGGTATTTTGATAGGGATTTCATTGAATATATAGATTGCTTTAGGCAGGATGGGCATTTTGACAATATTAATTCTTCCTAGCCAAGAGCGTGGGATGAATTTCCATTTATCAGTGTCCTCTTTAATTTCTCTTAAGAGTGTCTTGTAGTTTTCAGAGTATAGGTCTTTCACTTCCTAGGTTAGATTTATTCCTAGGTATTTTATTCTTTTTGATGCAACTGTGAATGGAATTATTTTCCTGGTTTCTCTTTCTTTTAGTTCATCATTAGTGTATAGGAATGCAACAGATTTCTGCGTATTAATTTTGTATCCTGCAACTTTGCTGAATTCAAGTATTAGTTCTAGTAGTTTTGGAGTGGAGTCTTTAGGGTTTTTTATGTACAATATCATGTCATCTGCAAACAGTGACAGTTTGGCTTCTTTACCAATATGGATGCCTTTTATTTCTTTGTGCTGTCTGATTGCCGTGGCGAGGACCTCCAATACTATGTTGAATAAAAGCGGGGAGAGTGGGCATCCTTCTTGTTCCCAATCTTAGGGGAAAAGCTTTCAGCTTCTCGCTGTTAAGTATGATATTAGCTGTGGGTTTGTCATATATGGCCTTTATTATGTTGAGGTACTTGCCCTCTATACCCATTTTGTTGAGAGTTTTTATCATGAATGGATGTTGAATTTTGTCTAATGATTTTTCAGCATCTATGGAGATGATTATGTGGTTTTTGTCCTTCTTTTTGTTGATATGGTGGATGATATTGATGGATTTTCGAATGTTGTACCATCCTTGCATCCATGGGATGAATCCCACTTGATCATGGTGTATGATCCTCTTGATGTATTTTTGAATTCGGTTTGCTAATATTTTGTTGAGTATTTTTGCATCTATGCTCATCAGGGATATTGGTCTGTAGTTTTCTTTTTTTGTGGTGTCTTTGCCTGGTTTTGGTATTAGAGTGATGCTGGCTTCATAAAATGAGTTTGGAAGTATTTCCTCCTCTTCAATTTTTTGGAAAACTTTAAGGAGAATGGGTATTATGTCTTCTCTAAATGTCTGATAAAATTCGGCGGTGAATCCATCTGGTCCGGGAGTTTTGTTCTTGGGTAGTTTTTTGATTAACTGATTCAATTTTGTTGCTGGTAATTGGTCTGTTTAGATGTTATGTTTCTTCCTTGGTCAGTTTTGGAAGGTTGTTTTTTTCTAGAAAGTTGTACATTTCTTCTAGATTATCCAGTGTGTTACCATAAAATTTTCACAGTATTCTCTAATAATTCTTTGTATTTCTGTGGTGTCCATAGTTATTTTTCCTTTCTCATTTCTGACTCTGTTTATGTGTATAGATTCTCTTTTTCTTAATAAGTCTGGCTATGGGTTTACCTATTTTGTTTATTTTCTCAAAGAACCAGCTCTTGGTTTCATGAATTTTTTGTATTGGTTTATTCTTCTCAGTTTTATTTATTTCTTCTCTAATCTTTATTATGTCTCTCCTTCTGCTAACTTTGGGCCTCATTTGTTCTTTTTCCAGTTTCAATAATTGTGAATTTAGACTATTCATTTGGGAATGTTCTTCCTTCTTTAAATAGGCCTGGATTGCAATATACTTTCCTCTTAGAACTGCCTTTGCTGCATCCCACAGAAGTTGGGGCATTGTGCTGTTGTTTTAATTTGTCTCCATATATTGCTTGATCTCTGTTTTAATTTGGTCATTGTTCCATTGGTTATTTAGGAGCACGTTGTTAAGCCTCCATGTGTTTGTGAGCATTTTTGTTTTCTTTGTACAATTTAGTTCTAGTTTTATACCTTGGTGATCTGAGAAGTTGGTTGGTAGAATTTCAATCTTTTTGAATTTACTGAGGCTCTTTTTGTGGCCTAGTATGTGGTCTATTCTGGAAAATGTTCCATGTGCACTTGAGAAGAATGTGTATCCTGTTGCTTTTGGGTGTAGAGTTCTGTAGATGTCGGTTAGGTCCATCTGTTCTAGTATGTTCAGTGCCTCCGTGTCCTTACTTATTTTCTGTCTGTTTGATCTGTTCTTTGGAGTGAGTGGTGTGTTGAAGTCTCCTAAAATGAATGCATTGCATTCTATTTCCTCCTTTAATTGTTAGTATTTGTTTCACATATGTATGTGCTCTTGTGTTGGGTGCATAGATATTTATAATGGTTATGTCCTCTTGTTGGACTGACCCCTTTATCATTATGTAATATCCTTCTTTGTCTCTTGTTACTTTGTTTTGAAGTCTATTTTGTCTGATACAAATACTGTAACACCTGCTTTTTTCTTCCTATTGTTTGCATGAAGTATCTTTTTCCATCCCTTCACTTTTAGTCTGTGTATGTCTTTGGGTTTGAAGTGAGTCTCTTGTAGGCAGCATATAGATGGGTCTTGCTTTTTTATCCATTCTATTACTCTGTGTCTTTTGGTTGGTGCATTCAATCCATTTACATTTAAGGTGATTATAGATAGATATGTACTTATTGCCATTGCAGGCTTTGGATTCGTGGTTACCAAAGGTTCATGGCTAGCTTCTTTACTATCTAACCATCTAACTTAACTTATTATGCTATTATAAACACAGCCTGATGATTATTTCTCTTCCTTCTTTTTCTTCCTCCTCCATTCTTTATATGTTAGGTGTTTTATTCTGTACTCTTTTGTGTTTCCCTTGACTGATTTTGTGGATAGCTGATTTTATTTTGCATTTAGTTAGTATTAGGTTGGTCTATTTTCTTTGCTGTGGTTTTATTTTCTCTGGTGACATCTATTTACCCTTAGGGCACTTCCATCTAGAGCAGTCCCTTAAAATACACTGTAGAGATGGTTTGTGGGAGGTAAATTCCCTCAACTTTTGCTTATCTGGGAATTTTTAAATCCCTCCTTCAAATTTAAATGATAATCTTGCTGGATACAGTGTTCTTGGTTCGAGGTCCTTCTGTTTCATTGCATTGAATGTATCATGCCACTCCCTTCTGGACTGTAAGGTTTTTGTTGAGAAGTCTGATGATAGCCTGATGGATTTTCCTTTGTAGGTGATCTTTTTTCTCTCTCTAGCTGCCTTTAATTCTCTGTCCTTGTCTTTGATCTTTGCCATTTTAATTATTATATGTCTTGGTGTTGTCCTTCTTGGGTTCCTTGTGTTGGGAGATCTGTGGACGTCCATGGTCTGAGAGACTATTTCCTTCCCCAGATTGGGAAGTTTTCAGTAATTATTTCTTCAAAGACACTTTCTATTCCTTTTTCTCTCTCTTCTTCTGGTACCCCTATAATGCAAATATTGTTCCATTTGGATTGGTCACACAGTTCTCTTAATATTCTTTCATTCCTAGAGGTCCTTTTATCTCTCTCTGCCTCAGCTTCTCTGTATTCCTGTTCTCTGAATTCTATTCCATTAACAGTCTCTTCCACCTCATCCTATCTGCTCTTAAATCCTTCCATTGTTTCATTTGTTATCTCCCTCCAGAATTCATCCTTTAGCTCTTGCATATTTCTCTGTAGCTCCATCAGCGTGCTTATGACTTTTGTTTTGAATTCTTTTTCAGGAAGATTGGTGATTTCAGTCTCACCAGGTCCTTTCTTTAGTGTTTGAGGGATTTTGGACTGAACAAGGTTCTTCTGCCTTTTAATGGCAATGGGACTGTTCACTGCCAAGTGGCACGTGTGTCAGTTGGGAGAATAAAGTCCCTTCCTGCTTGCTGGTCGCCTGTCCATCTCCACTGCCTGTGCCAGTCAGTCGCACACAGGGAGCAGCCTCTGGGTTAATCCCCTGAGCTGCTATGGGCAGCGCAGCCCTTGGGATGGCCTAGGGCACTGGCAGGTGTTGCAGGTGAGAAGCACGTGTTCACCGCGAGAATAAAGACTCTTTGTGTCTTCCAGACTCTGTGGCAGTCTCCGCTGTCTGTGCTGGTCAACTGGGGGCATGGGGTAGCCTCTATGTCTGGCCCGGTTAGCCGCATGCTGGGAGAAGCCTGTGTGGTTGCTGTGGGCGGGGCTGTTCCTGGCTGTTTCACAACAATGGCAGGTCAGCCAGTTTGCTTGTAGTGCCAGCAGGGGGTAATGAATGGCAGGGTGCTTATTGCCCTGAGGGGCTTTGGAGCTGTGTTGCCACCCAGGGGGTTAGGGCGCCTGAAGTTCCTTAAAGTTCCCAGCCTGCTGGGCTGAGTGTGCCAGGCTGATTTTGTCCACCTGTTAAACCCTTGTCCCTTTAAGGCTTTT